>PVKB01000036.1:1124648-1499852 GCA_004027205.1 Ctenodactylus gundi
CATTGTGTGGTGGTGGTGGTGGTGGTGGTGGTGGTGGTGGTGGTGGTGTGTGTGTGTGAGAGAGAGTAGAGGCAGAAAATCGCCCACTGTGCTGTGGAATAGTGGTTAAAACTCTAAGTAACAGAGCACATGATAGTCAAAGTTTTAGAAGCACAGGAAAAAGATCCAACCCTGCAGCCAGTGGGTGTTGGAAATCCCTTGATAGCAACCAGAAAGGGTTGATTTGTTGACCAAAAATGAAGCAGTTGAGCACTGAAGTCATCAGAAAATATCTCAATGGCAAACTAACGTCTTGCTTTGAACAATCAAAAATGTTTATCGAGAGTTCTCTCTGACCTCTACCTAGTAGGAGGCTCTGTGAGAGGTAGGGGATCTACACTCCTGATTAGTATGCCAGACATTGAGCTGACCACAGGCCTTCAAGACAGGTCATTGAAGAATCATATGGATAATATGTCTCTGGGGTACCTCCTCCGCCACCAAACTGAAAAATCCTCATAACCAGTTTCTGGTAGAAGAGAGTAGGCAGTGTCCTGCTAGCCAAGCCAGCCATTGTGGGCGTATCTATTTGCATCTGTTGTTCTGGTCAGCACGGTATACAACCAAATCAGGGTGGTTTCAGGAAGGAGGTGCTTCGCCATGAGAAGTGACCTAGAATTTTGGAACTAAAAGCGAATACAAGAAGTTCCCCAATTCTCCTTCTTATTACACTGGTAAAGACACTAGAGCCTGGTTGGTTGTTCTTAACTTAGTGGCACAGCTGAAGCTATTCGGTCTTCTGGCTTCCCGTGGAGATATTTTGTGAACACATAACCTGTCATAAAATTAAGTAGTCTCCTAGTTAGTTTCTTAAGGAATTCTTAAGAAGTAAAACAGTCTGTATTTCCATAACAAGACCGTGATGGAGAAGGAACTCACGTCCTGGCATAAGTTATACATGCCATTTCCTTTCAGGCTGTACCATCCACTCCTTTGCTGCATCTCCTTCACATCACACCCTCCTTTCCCACAGTATACATCCCAACGCCTGAAGACAGAGCATCTCTTTCTACCACTGTCCATGAACGCCGCCTAGAAAGGGCCAGTGTTTCAGTCTGACCCCAGCATGAGTTCATAGCACAACTCAGAGCACTGAACAAAGTACAGCCTTAGATCTGTTGACTTAAGACATTTTATCCCAGCATGTTTTCTAAGCTCGATTTATCACATCTCAATCTACAGCTACCAGCTCTGCTAAAGATGTGAAGGCAATGCCAGGCAAGCCTACTAAGCTATGAGCTTATCAAATTCCCAGCATTTTACTAAAATACCAGGCAATCCTCAAAGGGTGCCTATCTCAACCCCTCAAAAAATATGGCAGACTTTCTAACCCGGGAAATAGTCAACAGAACCATGAATTGCGTAAGAGTCAAGAAGTCCTGACAGAGGCCTTTTTGGTGACTAGTAAGACAGCACTCAATGGGTTTTCTTTCCCTTCTTTACCTGAAATCAGAAAAGTTAAACAGAGAATCTCTAAAGTCCCTCCAACCATGAGTTTCTGTAATTCTCTGTAACCATCTGAATATCCTTATTGATCTCCAGATAGAGCCCTGGTCGGTACCATAGAAGGAAAGACACGCTTCCATGGGCTGCCATGGCAAACGATTGTATTTTAAGAAGCTCAGTGTTGCTAAGAAGAATTAATGTTTAAAACATGGGTTTGCCCCAGCTGGAATTTTCTCAGTAGCCTGCTTTATTTGGAGAAAGAGTCACAGAAGCCCAGATGCCATGGGCTATTATCAAAGTTGTGCGTTTCTTTCGCTAGAGCCCAAAACCACCTTGCCAGCTCCACAACAAAGGCCTCTTCTGAGAATGACTCAGAAAGCACTCAGCCAGTCCAAAACCTCACACTGTTTTCCTTGGAACATTATCTACAAGCATTTAGCTACAGCCCAGCCCTGCTTATCTCAAATGAGCATACCAACTCTCATTCCTCCTGGTACAGAGGCAGAAAAACAAAGAAACAAACAACTGACTGCCAGCTTTGTATTTGCGTTCCTGATCAAGAAAGGTGAGAGAAGAGTGAAGGATCAAATAAAAGATGACACCTGCATTACTCAGCTTCTCATGCTGTAGCAAATATCTGAGATCATCAACTTACAGAGGACGATTATTTTAGCTTACAGTTTTGGGAGTTCAGTACATTACTGGTTGGCACTGTTGCTTTGAGGCCTGTAGTAAGGCAGCACATCATGATGAAAGTACTTGGAAGAGCTAACCTGCTTACATCATGGCCAGGAAGAAGAAAGGGAGGGTTGGAAGGAGAAGGAGGAAGAGGAAGAGGAAGAAGGAGAAAGAAAAAAGGGAGGAAAAAGAGGAAAAGATCATTGTCCCACAGTCTCCTTTGAAGGGACATTTGAAATAATGTAGAAGTCTTCTACTAGACCCCATCTCTTACAGTTACTGCATTTTCTGATAATGTCATATTAGGGACCAAGCTTTTATCACATGAACCTTTTGAGAACACTTAAGATTCAAACTGTAGTACATGGAAAATATTAAAAGAAGGGAGTATCTTAGTTTACATATTCATTACTGGGATTCATTACCTGACACCCACAATTTAAAGAAGGAAAGGTTTCTTTTAGCTCACAATATCATGAGGTCTCAGTCCATTCTTGGGTTACTGACAATTGCAAAAAGGGTCTGGCAGAGAACAGCTGCTCACAGCAATGCAAGAGGATGTTTCTGGGGCACTCCAAAAGACGCTGAGGCAAGAGCTTATATCCTTTCAGGCCACACACCTGTAATAGCCACATGCTTGTCATTCAACACTTGCCAATAATCCCTCTCTCCTGACAAGATTCTACCTCTTAAAGCACTTGAAATCCATAGATAATCCACAATATTCAAATACATGAGGCTTTTGGGAAGCGTTCCAGATCCAGACCATAACAAAGGGAAAGTATCATTAAAATAGTTGAGCAAAACCTAAGCCATGGCTTCTCTACTTCTTGTATGTTATATTACTTATAAAAGCTAATGAAAATATTGAATAACATAATGCATTATTATGATTTACATAATAAACTATACATTTCTCAAGTATACATCTGAGAGGATTTAGTACTCAACACACAAATTGGAACATGGCACTACAGCAGACTTCTGACTAAAATTCAGAGACTTCATTCCAAATATGACAAAAATGTTAATCTCAGTGTGACCTTGGCAGAACTGAGCAAATCAAAGGATGGAATAGAGTATTGAGAATGCTTTGTTTCTACATTATGGCTCAGAGTGGGCTGAGCAAGTGGGCATACTTGCTATCTTTCATTGCAAAACTCAAGCTCACCAACCTTTGTGGGCTGAGTGTACATTGAAGCTGGAACCCTTGGTAAGATAGTATTTGGAAGTGGGCTCCTTCAAAAGGTCTCGACAACATCCTAAGGGTTAGGGCCACAGGATGGAGCAAGAAGAGCTTATAAAAAGAGCCAGAGAGACCAGACCTCTCTCAAAGAAACCATATAGACACGCTATGAGATGGCAACTGCCTACAAGCCAAGAGAAAGTGCCTCAGAATAAGATCTGCACTATTGACTCCTTGACCTTGGACTTGCCAGACTCCAGAGAAATCAAATGTCTATTATTTTAGCCATTTGGTTATGACCTCCTGAGCAGGCTAAGGCACCAAGACAGAGGGTACAGTCCTTCAGTTAAGTTCCTCACCACACCCTGAAGCCAGTGCTGTTGGGCACAGCACATCTTGAACCCTGAGTTTAACTAACCAGGACCACAATGAAGTTCAAATAAATCTGAAGGGTCACAAGTTATAGAGATGGATTTTCCTGATAAACAGACCTCTGCTGCTTCCTTATTCCTCTCTCTGATGTTCAACAGGGACTATTCCTTCACAGACAGGTTTGAGGTTCTCTGGATAGTCCAACCATGTGGCTTTTACTCATGGCCAACAGCCCACCCTTTAACACTAAACTCCATGCCAATGTAGATTGTAACTTTTTTTTCATTCCGTTCTCCCTGAAGATCAATTATTAGCAACTAAGGTACAGAGAGAACACTTCATTTGTTTCTAGCTCCCACAAAAGCCAGGCATAATACTTGTGCATAATAAGAAGTGGATAAACACTTGATTTATTGGTCAAATGAAGAACAAACACTGTGTGGTCAAGTAGAGAAGAAATGATTTGTTACAGTTTCCTCTGTGTCTAAAAAAGTTCTCCCGTCTTTGGTAATCAGGATAAAAAGCATTTATTCTTACTCAGCACCATGGCTAATAGCAATAATTGCTCATGTCTGTCTAGTACTTCACAGCACATAAAGTGGCTCCAGACAGATTGCTCTGGCCCACCAGTCTAGGAAATGTGATCTTCTGATGAAAGCCTCTCAGAAGAGATCGAACTATAAATCCCACACCATTAAGTACTAAGTACCTGTTTCTCTCCAACACCTGCAACACCACCTGGGTGATGCCAGACCCACCAACAGCAGCAGAAACATCGTGGCCAAAGTAAAAGAATGCATTTTTAAAGCTCTGTTTACTCGTGGGAGGAGTCATAGAAAAAAGCTCATGTACTGGAAGGTGGTGGAGGATTTGAGCATGAGGAAGTTGACGGTGTTTGCCCTTAAAAGTTTTTTCTTGGACATATATGCATGTTAATAAAATGGTTACATTGAGCTTGTGTACATATCATGTCCGCTTCACAATCTCTTTTCCTCCACCTTTTTCACCCTCCTGCCCCCTCCCACATCCTCTTTAACAACCTGATATCACCCATTTGACTTCATTATTTGTGTTCTGGCTTCCTCATATTAGAAAAACCACGCAATATGTAACCTTCTGAGTCTGACTCACTTCACTAAGCATGATGGTTTCGAGTTGCGTCTACTTCTCTACAAACGACTCCAATCTATCTGTCTTTACGGAAGAGTAGCAGAGTAGCACTCCATTGTGTATATACACATCTGTTTGTAGTCATTGACTTAGATGTTAAAACTGAACCTTGTGGAGGACACAACAGATTATGATTAGGTAAAACTCTTGAAGATGTAAGTGTGGGTGGGCAAAGACTTACCCAATGGACCAAGCACTTTCTAAGTTGAGCAATAAACAAATTATTTCAATAAAAGTCTAGAATGCTTACTGCTTAGCAAATATAAGAACTGCTTCATGAAACTTTTGAGATTTTTATCTATAAACATATCTTATTCTTCCTGTAAAATGTAAATCTTACTACAAGGGTGATCAAAATAGTTTAAAAAGCTTTGTCCTGGGGTGCCTGTGGGATGGTGCTGTTTGCACTTTCTCTTTTCCTGGTATCAGGACTGGAAGAAGCAGCTTTGTTTGTTTCCTGACACAGTGCGGAGCAGTAGCTATGAGCCCTGGCCTCCAGCCTGTGAATCAGGGCTGCATCGTCGCTGAGTACAGGAGCCTTGGGCAAGTTACTTGAACTCTCAGAGTCCCAGTTTCTTCAACCTTATATAGGAATACTCCCTATTTCATTCAGGACATCTTTTAATATAGTACTGAGAAGTGAGCCCAAGGCCTTTGCACTAAGCTATATTCCCAGCCCTTATTTATTTTTTATTTTGACACAGAATCTCACTAATTTGCCTAGGCTGGGTTCAAACTTATAACCCTCCTGTCTCAGTCTCCCACAGTGTTGAGATAACAGGTGTTCACCACCAGTCCTAGCTCAGAAATCTTTAAGAGTACTAAGATACTACCTAAAGGAAACTAACAACACCCGGGGGCCAGTGAACAATGTTATCCAGTTAATAGAATTTCCTGCCCATGCACACACCCAATCCATGTTGTCCCTTCCATACTGTAGAATCCCTTCTTCATTTCCTCTTCTTCTTAGGATGGGCTTTGACTCTAAAAATGTGGTACTCCAACCAAGTTATCCCAAAAACCAGTCTTTAAGTCTAAATAATAAGCATGTAATTTATTCAATTTTCAGAAATGCAAGTCTCCAAAACTACATGAAACAAGAACCCACAAGGATTTATTCTTTATCCTGGCTTGGACAAAGTAGCAGCCCAAGAGACATGCTTTAATGGAAAGATGGTTTCAGTACCTCCGCTGTCTTTGAAAAACATCAGATTCCTGTTTCAAGCAACGTAAATTTCTTCTGATCTTCCCTATCTGATTCTACATTCCTGTGGCCAGGGGGTTCCCATAGTGCACCAGAAAGGGTGCAAAAAATATTAACCAAAAAGAGAGAGACCAGGAAACCTCTGCTGTCCTTTTTCCCAGGCTTAGCCAGGTAACTGGGAGGTCAGAGGCCTCTGTGTGGTCTGTTCCCGTGGAAACTTCCCCTCACCCCACTGCACCTCCCTAGGGAACCTCTGATTCAGCCAGGTGTTAAACTACTAAGACAGAACAACGCTGCTTCCTGTTCCAAACGCCCAGGCAGAGCCAGCTAATCCAACATGGTGCTCTTCCGGGTCACCCGGCCCAGCCCTACTTTGGTGATGTGTCAGGCCATTTCCTCGAGAATTTTCTGGACCTGTGGCCAAGACTTACACAATCATTGCATGCATCCCAGCCAAGGCCTCACCAAAAAGTAGTAGATTTGGCCATTCCATTTGGGGTGAGTTAATTAAATGTTTTATCAAATACAGCAGGGTAATTTTTAAGTTGATAATTTCATATGGCCCATGAAGGAGGTCTTAAATAACCAAATAGTCCTCGGCAGAAAAAAGTTCCCCATATTTAATCTAGACCTCTGTTTGTCTCATTGCTGTCATCTTCTGTTTCTCTCTGCCTTGGTCTCTGGTTTTTTCCTGATCCCTCCTTTATGTCTCTAGTCCGAATCCTTCTACATATCAAACTTGCTAGGCCCTTCCTAGACCAGCTCTGCCTTGTGTAGGGATTACTTAAAAGGAAGCTTGTCTTTCCTTCCTGACCCTGAAAGCACAGACCTGCACATCTTCTGAGATAATACTCTTCCCTTGGCCTTCATCCATAATCTGATGCCCAGCTCATAGTGAGCACTCGATACAAGCCAGAGCTGTGTTGGGCAGGATTCTCCTTCCTGCCTCATTTGTCCATCTTTGTCTAGACCCCAGCCCGAGGAATCCCTTTCTTCGCGGTAATATCAGAGGAGAGAAGTTGAACAGACAGAAGCAGAAGGATCCACAGATGTCTCCTCTGCCCTCAGAGAGGGGCCTCATTTTGCCCCTTCCTGTGCCACTTTGGGCCTGTTTTTCTAGAACTGCATTACCAGTTCCCCATTTTTGGGGGACTGGTTTTACCTGAAAAGTGACTCACTGGGGCTGAAGTTTTCAAACACATCCTAGGTCTCTAATGCGTTTTGATTCAGAGCCTTTCACCCATGATCTCTAAGCATTTTCTTATGGTAGAACCAATCAAGAGGAACAGGCGGTGACACCAGGAGGCTGACGCAAGAGAATTCATAAGTTCGAGGCCAGCATTGCACAAGGTAGTAGCTTAGAGAGACCCTATCTTAAAATGAAAAATAAAAACAGGCCAAGGATGAAGCTTGGTATGGAGGCCCTGGGCTTGATTCCCCAGGACCCAAAAAGAAAAGAAAAAGAAAGGTGAATAGAAACCCATAGCTAGATGAAGGAACAGTTACAGAATTCTCCGGAACAGTCGGGGACTATATAGTTCACCATCATCTATTGTATTTTGTAAAATGGAACAGAGAAGCTGCAAACACAAAGTAAGGACAAAAACATGGCAATGTCAATGGCCCTGATTTGATCACCTCATGTTGCGTACATGCATTGAAATATCCCACTCTGCTGCCAAACTATGTACAATTACTATTGTATCAAAAAACAATTTAAGAAAAAGTATTTAAGGAGATAGAAATGGTAACTACCCTGACTTGTCATTACATGCTATACACAGATGTCAAATTGTCACACAGTACCTATAGTTTGTACAATGAAAATGATTTTATATGTGTCTAAGAACCAGTCTTTTTAAATACCTATGTTAAATTCCCCTCACATTCACAATTCTTTCCGCTCAGGCCTTTGAAACCATGCCGAGTTGAAACCCTGAGGAGGTGGGTGGTGTCCTACAAAGCCATGACCACCCACCCTGCTATTCCTGAGCACCCAGCCACCTTTCTCATGGTCTTGCAGGTTGCCCCATTGGCCAGAATTGTCACCAACCTCATGCAAGATGTTGCCCAGGAAGCAGCGCTGGAAGCCCCTGGAGTGGCTGCAACAATATCCCCAACATATGTTCCCTCGGGCAGCACAACGGTGAGGCCCCTCCCAGTTCCCTGCCCCCATCTCTCGGGTTTGGCAAATGCTCTTTGTGGGGCCTGGCTGAGGTACAGAAGGACACAGTGCTCTGTCCCCTCACTGCATGGATGCCTGAGGCATTTGCATATGGTGACTCCCCCTGCCAGGATCCTTACAAAAGCAGAAGAGAGGCATTTTCTCCCTGCAGGGCTGACAGTGTCTTGGATGCTTTAGAATATGTTCCAGGAATGAGAGGAGCCAAAGGAGATTAGCTGAAGAGGCCAGTCCCCCCATCCCGGTCCCCTCCCCGCCCCCTGGGGGATTCGAAGTCACTCAGCAGCCCAGGGCTCTGGGAGCATCTGAATCCCATCTGGCCAAAGCGCTTCTTTTCTCCCCAGATGGGACTGCAAACTGCTTCCAGGCCCTTTTTTAGGCTCCATCCTGTCTTGAGCAACCAAGATACTGACCGGGGACAGGCAGCTCCATTCTGGTGGTCCTGGTCCACATATCAGGAAAAATACCCAGGACACTCCAGGCTCCCACCTGCATGCCTCAGAGACAAACACGGGGACATGCTTAATTACCTACCTAAGTTTATGGACCCAGCGCCCTCCCGGCTGTGGAGGCCACTCGTCACTCCAGCGCCTCACGTTGGCCCACATCGCGGCTCAGTCCAGCTGCACGGCTCTCTGACTTTTCGTGTCTGCTCTGCCTCCAACTGACGCACAAGGTTCATGGCTTTCTTTCTTGAACCTTCTACAAAATTGTAAGCATAGCATATCTTTCCCGATGTTTAAGTGTAATCTCTCTCCTCTCTCTCTCTCTCTCTCTCTCTCTCTCTCTCTCTCTCTCTCTCTCTCTCTCTCTCTCTCTCTCTCTCTCTCTCTCCCCCTCTCTCTCTCAGGACTGCCCACCTGACTCAGCCGCCCAAGTGCTGGGATCACAGGTGTGCGCCTCCATGCCCAGCTGTTTGCAATGCTGGGGAACCAAACTCAAGGCCTTGCACTTGCAAGACAAGCACTTCAACTGCTGTGCCATCCCTCCTGCCCCTAAGTGTAATCTCACCACGTCCTTGCTGAAAATCCTTTAGTAGTGCTCCATTCATTTTAGAGATGGGACTTCAGGATTTGGTCCTTTTCTACCTGCCCACCCACCCTTGTGTTTCCCTCCTTCTCCAATGACGCTGAACGAACTCAGTCTAAGCTAAACTGCCAGGCTCTTGCACCCCTTCTGAGATGTGCCCCGCCCCTGACTGTATCTACTCCCTAGATTGTCCCTTATTTTCAAGGCTGTCCAGTACAGACTTGTCTGACTCCATGTGATCACCATCTCCTCCAGGACAGATGGCACTGGACTCCTATCTACTCCCTCATCTTTTAGCAGCCAAGATAAGGCAGAAGTTTGAGGAAGAGTTCAGTCTTCTGCTCCACCATCTCCAAGCAAGAAAACCTTAAAGGGCATCCCACAGGGCAGAACCTCCTAACCATCGGGCAGCAGGCAAAGCAAGAAGAACTGGGTCTTCGGTAACCTTGAATACCCAAGTCAGTTTTGCCTGGAGCCTTCTCTGTATCTAGAATTTTCCTCCTCACCAGCCAACAAATTCTCTGTACTGTTTAAATTTGTTCGAACTGGGTTTTCTTGTGTAAGAGAGTCTTATTTAATAGAGCAGATATCCATACTCTTCTACGTACAAGAAGCAGCTTCCCTTGAATAAATAATAAAGTAAAATAAACTTGTATCAATCATGAGATCTTTGCATAGACAATGTGAAATAGAGTCACAAAACTTAAATTCTCTGTGAAAATTTGCCTGTAACATTGGAGGACCTTAGTTTCTCATGTTTTTTGTATTTATAAATTGAGCCTATTTCTACTGACTCCTTTCTTAATTTATAACCCAGCTGATAGTAATAGTCTGCAAAGAGCTCTGCTATTCCTTTATATAGGTACTCAGTTATTTTAAAAACTGTATTGAGCATTTCCTATGTGTTTGGCTATGGGTGTCAAATACATAAAAAACCACGAGGCATCACCTTCTAGGTCATGGCTTGGCAAAACATGCACACAGGCCAAATCTGGCCCTCCTCTTGTTTCCATAAACAAAGTTTTATTGGAACATCTCTGCACCGATTCTTCTCCATACTGCCTGTCTGCTTTTACACTGCAATAGCAAAGTCGAATAGTTCCCACACAGACCAGATGGTTCACGAAGCCTAAAATATTTATTTGACACTTTACTGAAAAACTTTGCCAACCTCTACTCCAGGCAACTCACCACAGCTGAAAGTTTTGATGGTAATAAACCTGCCTTCCCCGAAGGGCGGTACTGAAGCCTACGCAGGTCACCAAATCAGAATGCTTCCAAAGTATCAAATTACATTCCTAGAAAATAAACTGGAGGAGAGAAAAAAATTCAAATATAAATTCAAATGAGTGCATTTTCTAGAACTAATGGAGACTGCAAATGAGTTTCAGGTCCCACGAATCACTGTGAGGCTTCTCCTGCCTTAAGAGATAGGCAAGTTCAAGTGCAGATAACACGACTCATGTCAGGGAAGAGAGGTTTGTTTTCTTTTTTCCCTTCAATCCCCCTGGTGCAGTTTACTTCTGAGAACACAGCTCTGACTACAGGCAACCATAGCCCAGGAACGGATAAACAAGATACCAGCCTGTTTCTGAGTGTTAAACGGAGGTGGTCTCTAGTCTCAACTCTTATTTCTTCTGTATCAACCTACGGTGACTCACAGGTAAGTTCTTAGTCTAAATAAACTAGCTACTCAGTTGCCCTTCCCATTGTGCAGTCAGGATTTCCAGCAGTCTCCTTCATGGGACTGAAGGAATTAACGCCACAATCACTTCACATCGTTGTGCAATGCAGCTGAAATCCTGCGGGCTGTGGAAGCCAACAGATTCCTGTTGGAATTTGCACACTTATGATGTATAGAAGCATATGCTTTTCTTCGCAGGGCTGTAGTTTCTTCAGCAGTATCCTAAAGGCAAGTCTGTCTTTCCCACAACGGTTAGAGAATCAGATGAGATCACATGTGAAGAACATCAAACAATTACAGACTTCATTGTTTTACCTGTGAATGTGCCTCTCTTTCCTTTTTAAAAAAAAAAAAGTTTTGATTTTTGAAACATGTTCTCACTAAGTCACTAAGTTGCCCATGCTGGGCTTGAATTTTCAATCCTCTTGACTCAGCATCCTGAAGGCAGGGATGATAGGGCTTCACCACCACACCCAGCTTTCCTCCGTCCTTCTACACCTGAGAAAATAAAAGGTATATCCCAGTATGAACAAGGCAATCACAACCTCCGATTATCTCGACTCTCTCATGGATTAAAAAGAAAAGGAGAAATTGAGATACAAAAACACTTAATTGTGGCATGAGAATTTCCCCTCTTTGTTACCTCAACTCCCAATCCCAAGATTAGAAATGAGAATAAGTTTCTATTTCGAATTGAACAGGATGCTGCAAGCATCAATCAGCTGTACCCACGGATGGAAACTTGGCTGGTAGTACCTTCTCAGAGTCTGTCTGACACATTTGGATCTAATTGGCAATCTGCTTTAGAGGAGCCAAAAAATATAGTGTCATACACAGCACAGATCAAAGCGAAGGCACACTTGCTAGCAGGCATGAAGCTTTGGTTGCCAGAATTAGGGAGGCGGGTCTAGGAAGTTTTTATTATAGACATAGGTAAATGCTTGGTAGTTTATTTAGAGAAAAACTCTAAAACAACTGATTTAGGTTGGCTCCAAAACAAAAAGCAACAAGAAAAAGTATTCGGGGTATATGGCAGCTTGGGTGGTCAGGAAAGATACTATGTAAACTGGAAATTAATTAATATTCATATTGGACTTTGACATCATGAATGACTTGGGCCTTTCAATAAGACCCGTGTCCCAAGACTAAGCTCAAATATAGCAGTTATTCCTGAAAAGACATTTATTTTTAAGAGAAAATGAAATTTCTGTGCTTGATTGAAGCCAACAAAAAGAATACTTCTAATTTCAGAAATACCTACCTACCAGAATATAGATAGTAAGTGATAGGTTTGAACTCCATTAAACACTGGCCATCATTTTAATGTTAGAGTTTTCTAAAAATTGTGGCCCCAACTCCAAGGAAATGTAACTGTAACATAATTTTGCATGCAATTTCAATTTTCAACAGACTTCTGGAGGATCTCTGATATACCCCTTTGGGCTCTATACTTCATAGGTTAAAGATTCCTATGCTAAATCAACTAAATAAAGGGATAAAACCAGTAATTAACTCAAGCATTTTCATCTATAGTCATTACATTTAAGCAACTTATACCAGTCATAGGAGATTTTTCATTCCTACAACCTCATTCCAGCTCGCCAAAAATGACTATCTTCAACTAGTACCTTCCAACTCTCAAAAACCCTTGGAATATCTGCTATGTAGAGGGAGAAAGGCTGTAAACTAAACTCTAACATAATTCTAATATGAAATAATAAAAGGAAGACAGTGGAAAACATTCAGATACGAGAATCTTTTATTTATGCAATCAAATATTTATTGAGCATTTGTTTTATGAACCACACTCTTCAAAACACCATGAGTACAGAAGGAACAAAGCAGCTGCCTTCACAGAGCTTATGCTCAGCTTCAAAACTTGAACCTATATTCATTATTCAAGTTATGGAGGTTTGTAAGATTCAGTTTTCTCATAAATAATTATGATAATTTATACTTTGTGACAGTAAATATTGTTTTCAATGGAAACGCCAAAGCACCATGGTGAACATCCAAATATTATCCCTTATTATTTTCTCCTATTATCTCCACTGTGGGCAAAAACAAGATTATGTGGCAAGTAGTGGTTACATATAACTGCAAAAAGGTCTTACAAAATCCTCATTCTCGTTGGATGCATAGCAAAAGGATTCCACCAGCACCAGAAAGAATGCCAAGAGGAGGTTTGGGCTCCCTCTTATGGTTCTAAAAGTCTGGGTTAAGTAACTTTTTCCAGAATGTGTCTTCATTCTTAGTCACTGACCATCTTGAGGTCACTTCTCACTTAAGATGGCTCCTCCAGCCATTGTATGACACTGTTTCTCAATATATGAGCTACCATCCTTTCTCTTCAAATATCTCCATGTTTTGACTCTGTTGAAAGAAGGTCCCTTTTAATAAAGTTGTCAGCCACAGATTCTGGACTCCTATCTATTAATCACTGAAATCTCCCATGTCATAAAATAGCCCTGTTCACATAAGAGATTCTATACTACATCACGTCACCTGCTAAACTGTTCCAAACCAAGAAACAGAAAACCATAAGGCAGACATCCAACTGCCAGGAAATATAAATCATCTTGATGACAGGAAGTAAGTTTGTTTGGCATCAATAGTATGCATTAAGAATGTGTTCTATTCTGTGAAAAACTTCTAGAATATTATATATAGTCCTGGAAACTAGTTTCAATTCCCACCTGGAAGAAATCCTAGGCTCCCTGGACTATTAAGAAGACTAAGGCTCTAGCACTTGGTCAGAAGAGAGGAACCTGAGAAAGGCAATGAAGACAAATTATCACGGAAGGATTCAAGGAGAGTTTGAACTGTCTAATCATGACACCACAATTCTAGAATCTGATAAATACAAAATCCCCAAATCCCATTGTTCTTCCAAGGCCCCAAAAAAATAATAATAATAATCAGCTTGAAGCCAGACATGTTTCTGAATTTTAGTCCTTGAGAAATCCTAAAGTGGATTATGTTCAAAGTTTTCAAAGCAAACATTGAAAGAAAACCAAC
This sequence comes from Ctenodactylus gundi, assembly GCA_004027205.1. Lineage (NCBI taxonomy): Eukaryota > Metazoa > Chordata > Mammalia > Rodentia > Ctenodactylidae > Ctenodactylus > Ctenodactylus gundi. Next base: position 1,138,657 of record PVKB01000036.1, read on the forward strand.
GGGCTAGCAGCAGAATGGAGAGGGTGGATGCTGCAATATGATGTGAATTTTCAAAGAACTATTCCATTTTAGAGAAATTATCACAAAAATGGAACAGAGCCATTGACTGAAGGATGATGCAAGAAAAGTAGCTGCTTATTAATAATACATAAATAAATGGAGGAAAGGGTTGTGTGGTGAAATGATTCAAAGTAATAGAGCCAAAAGAGGATCTGTACTCAGAAGAGGCACACATGACAGAAATGGGGTGAGAACTGGGTCTGAAAACAGGAATCAGGTGAAGTGTGCACAAGCAACTCGAAAGCTCCCCAATGGCTGATGCTATATTCCAAAGCTAAAGCAAAGCATTTGGCCCCCTCAGCTGAAACAGTAGTCTACCAGTTAACAAAAATTCAACCAGGTACACAAAACTCCTATGCATTCTGATAAAAGAAGTAAACAGGGAAAGACTTTCTTAACAGTAAAATTCTAGTTAGTATTCTTAAAAAGACAGAACAAAGATTAATTTTTTCTTGATTTCTTTCTTCTTTCTTTCTTTCTTTCTTTCTTTCTTTCTTTCTTTCTTTCTTATACTCAGGATCAAGCCCAGGGCCTTTATACTGGACAATATCAGCCCATTTTTTATTTTTGATTTTGAAAGAGAGTCTCACTAAGTCACTAAGTTGCCCAAGCTGGACTCAAACTTATGAACTTCCTGCCTTCGCCTGCCAGAGTACTGAGATTATAGGCCTGCACCACTGGGCCTGACTGAGACTCTATCTATAACATAATACTGTGGAAAAGGAGAAAATGAAAATAAGAAAGTGGTTTTGGAGGTTAAAAGCATCATTGCTAAGATGCACAATGAAATAGAAGGGCCGGAAGGCAACAATACAGAGCATCTCTTTTAAGGAGAACAAAAAGATACAAAGGCGGGAAACATGCAAGAAAAGGTAAGGGTCAGTTCAGAGGATTCGATAGCTAATGGAAGTTTTGGAAGGAGAAAGTGGAGGCAAATGGAATAATAGAAGGGAATTTTCAGGGCTTAAGAAGAAGATGTCTTCAAATTGAAAAACTTGCCAACTGTTAAGGATGAAAGAAAAGGACTCGTGGCTCTAAGTACTATTGTGAAAAATAAGAAGAGAGAAAAATAAATCCTCTGTAGCCTTCTAGGTACTGAAAGATATGCAAGTAATGCTTTTAGATTTCTGAGGGAAAGATAACTCACCGCCTGAAATTCAATACTTAGCCAAACTCTTAATTAAATATAAAAGAAAACAAAAAAATAGAATAAGCAAGAGCTCAAAAAATGTCCCTCCCACCTAGATTTTAGCTGAGGATTTACTCCAGCAAAGTGAGGGAAAAACCAAGAAAGAGAAGTCAAGGGATGCAGGATGCGTACTGGGAGTGAGAAAGGAAAGGATCTCAGCGTGGCAGCTGCGAAGCTGACCTAGAAGTACAGAAGAGGTGGGTCTCCAGGCCCGAAGTCATTTGGGGAAAGAAAACACCATTGAATAGACAAGGACAAGACTTGAGAGTAAGCAACCGATTGCATCATAAAAATCACAAGTGTGATGTTTAAAATGCATGCAAAATACCCAAAGTAAAGCAGAATGTTACACAAAAAAGTCATGGTATCATATAAAGGAAATTAGCCCTTTAGAATAACACCTCTATAGATTTGGAAGCCAAGAATAGATCAGCTCTAAAGCACAGTACAGAGTGAATATCGTGGCAGTGAAGGTGAATTGGCAAGTTGATTGGCATAAAGGCAGCATAACTGACAGTACAGCCCACTTCTGGGTGTGCCAGGGCAAGGGATGAAGGCACCATCTTTGGTCCCAGCCGCTGCTCTCTGTCTGTTCTCCTGCCCTGCTTCCCTGCCGCAATGACGTAGAGGATCACCATGGCCCACCCTTGCTCCATGATGTTTCTGCATTGGAGCCATCCAATCACAGACTACAACTCCGAAAGCACGAACCAAAAAGAAAGCTGTCCTCCCCCAAGTTGCCTCTGTCAAGTGTTTTCTCCCAGCAACAGGAAAGGTGATTATTACAATTATGAATTGTAACATTGATAATGACCTAATGAGATAGATCAGGAACCTGTTCCTGGAAAACGAAAAGACAGTCAGAAATCCAGGGAAAACAACGTACCATCAGCAAAAGCATGATCTAAAACGTAGCATTTTCACAATGAAACAGCTGCCAAGGACTGTGCACTCGAACATACTCCATTTAGTGGTTCTCTAAGGAAATGTAATCATAGCACATAGCTTGGCTTTATAATGACTGTACATAAATAGTCATAAAAATGAAAATACGTATAAGGGATCCACGTTTAAAATCAATCAGCTCAGCAACACAGAAAAGAGGGCAAAGCTACATAACAAAGTAGAAAATCCATACAATCTACCTCAGAATGTATTGATAATAAAAACAACAATAACAGTAAGCTTTATTATGTACCAGAGACAACGCATAGGGGGAAAACTATTTTTACTTTGCAGAAAAAGTAAAGCAGGGTGAGGTTCCCTGACCTGTCCAAGGACACACAGACAGTCAACACTGGCTCAGACTTAGCAATGGGCTGGCTGGAGAGGCTGGGTTCTCAGGTGCCATACCACCGCGCTCCCACTCCTTTTTCAATAAGACTATTTTTTCCAAGAACTTTCAGGTTAAGAGCAAAACTAAAGGAAAGATCCAGTGATTTTCCATACATCTGTTCCCAAATACGCCCCGCCTGTGCCATCAGCACCACTGCCCAGGCGAGTGCCACACTCGCTACAGCTAACGAGCCTACATCCGGCCCATCATCGTTATCCAAAGTCTATAGGGTTTTGTTTTGTTTTGTTTTCATTTGAGAGCAGGTCTCGCTAAGTCACTCACTTGCCCAGGCTTGAACTTGCAACCCTTCCATCTCAGTCACCCAGCGTGCTGGAATTAAAAGCGTGTATCTCCGTGCCCTGTGACAACAAACATATAACGAGCATTTACTTTGTACTAGGTACCGATAGCTTCTGTTCACTTTTTCGCTGAAAAATTAGAAATTTATAGTCAAATGGATTTTACTTTTTGGCAGTTAACTGAGATTTAATGGGGCTATAATTTTATAGTGAATTTAAATGCCATTTTGATTATTGCATCAGGGTTATATTAAAATGCAGGCTTTTCATTACGGCTTGAAATGTTAAAAACAATTTTATCAAATCTAATGAAAGGGAAGCCAGTAAGAATTCCTGATTACTTCTCAAGAGTGCCAGGATCCCCATTGCAGCTCTGTATTTTACATTGACCTTGACACTTTTCTCCCAATTGTGATATAAAGATGATGAATTTGGCTGGTATAGTCACTATTGTCAACACACTGCTTTTCCAATAAACTCTCCAAATTGCCCAGTCTACATTTCTCTTTTTTCTCCATTTTTAATAATATATATGTGATACATAATGTTTACAATGAACTTGAGTATTTTCTGCACATTTGTATCACAATCCCTTCCCATTTTTGAACCTCCCACACCCTCCCCATCCTCCCTAATTCCCACTGTCACACCCATTTGGCTCTATAGAATGCCTGTATTCTGGGTTTCCCAAATAAGAGACCATGTGATATTTAACATATTTAATCTTCTACATCTGACTGACTTCCCCACGCAAATCATCACTCGTCAGCTCAGCTTCTCTCCCCTAAAATAAGCTGCAGTTGCCATATCTTTGTGCCTCTTTTCTGGATCCAGCAGAGCCCGTTATTGAGACAATTTGCTGAAAGTTTCTTTTTGTATCTTAGTATATCTTTTTTGTGATTCTTTAACATGTCCTCACCCGCCAGCCCACATAAGAACTATGACAATGAAATCCATAAAATTAGAAAATGTGAGAAAGAAAAAAAGAGAAGTTATATTTCAAATTCCTTGGCTGAGTACTGAAAGATAAAGGTTTGTACATTCAAAAGACATTCAGGTTATCATTACATCAATCAGCTTTCATAGGATAAAGGTACATCAAAGAATGAATAAGTGAATTGCTACATTAAATTAACATATCTATATCACAATTATGCATAAGCAATAAATACAATGGCATACTTAGTTATTTCAGAATTTTTTAACTTTCAAAAATTATTTATTCATATTTCACTAATTGCTAACATTTTGCCAGATTTGGTTTATCATATTATCCACCTATTCATAAATAAATTCATGAATATATTTTTAAAGATTTCAATACCAATTCCCATGTTGAATAAAATTGTAATGTTTGCAAACTAATATGCTATTAAAATAATAATTATGGGGGAAGTTTCACAGATTGTATGAGAAAGCTGGTATCTATTTTTTGTTACGCTTTCTATTTAGATGTTTCCTTTCTCTATGATCTTTGGTGCTGCCTCTCTCTCTCTCTCTCTCTCTCTCTCTCTCTGTCTCTCTCTCTCTCTCAGATTCCTTCAAGTATTTTCTGCAATACAAGGCTAGTAGTCACAAATTTCTTTAGGAATTCTTGGTCATGAAAATTTTTATTTTTTCAATTTTAAGGGATAATTTTGCAGAATATAACAACTTGGGATGCCACTTGCTGTTTTTTAAGGCTTGAAAGATTTTGCTGCAGACTCTTCTGACTTTTAAAGTTTGCATTGAGAAATCTGCAGTAATTCCAATGGTTTTGCCTTGGTAGAATAATGCCTGTTTTTCTCTTGCTGCTTTTGATATTTTCTCTTTATGCTGTGTTTCTGAGGTTTTGATTATGATATGTCAAAGCAAGTCTCATTGCTGCTTGAGGTTATTTGATGTTCTGTAAGCGTTTTGTACCTAAAAATTAATTTCTTTTCCTAGAGTTGGGAAATTTTCTTGTATGATTTCAGTGAATAAATTCTTTATACCTTCAGTGCTGTCTTCTGCCCTTTCTCCCACACCCAGAATTCTGAGATTGGTTTTCTTTGAATCATCCATCAGCTGTTGTATCCAGCTCATTGCTACTTTTGGGGTTGTGCCTAATTATAGCATTTGTTACCTTAGCCTGCCTTCAAGGTCTGAAATTCTGTCCTCATAATGTTCAAGTCAAATGCATTTCTCATGTTCTGAATTTCAGCTAAATTCCTTTTCAAAAATTCCTCTTCTCTATCAAAATGTTCTTTCATATCTTGCATTTCCTTATTTGCCTCAACCAGCTTTTTATTTGTAGCTTTTGTATGCTCAGTGAGCTTTGTATCCATGAGGACCACTATTTGTTTAGTTAGTTCCTCTGTAAGCCTGCTGATCACTGCCTGCATTTCTTTCTTTGGAGATACCTTGTTTGAACTGGTTGTTTGCTCATTTATTTGCTTTCTGGTTTCATTCCCTGTGAGTTCTTCTGTTTCAGAGCACATGACATTAGTTTCTGGGGTCTCAGGCATGTTTGTGCTTTGTCTTTTTTTTTTTTTTTTTGGACAGGGTCTCTCTTTGTAGCCCAGGCTGGTCCTGAATTCACTATGTAGCCCAGGATGGCCTTGGATTCACAGAAATCCTTCTGCCTCAGCCTACTGAGTGCTGAGATTACAGGCATGCGCCACTTTGCTTGGCTTCATGTGGTACTGGGGAATCGAACTCAGGGCCTTGAGCTTACAAAGCAGGCGCTTTAACTGCTGTGCCATTCCTCCAGCCCCATTGTCTTCTTCCCATGTTCCTGTTATACAGGGATTTCACTTTAAAGGCCGAGCTGAGAAGTTTCTTTGAATGGCTATGAGGGGGTGGAGGTGGCGGGGAAGAGTCGGAATCCCACTGAGTTCCACTGGCAGTAGGCAGTGAGGGAGAACCTCACAGTCCGATGGCCTCTGAGGTTTCATGATCACCCCCATCCTCCTCAGCAAAGCTTTCCCATTTGCCCTGGCTTCTCTCCCCTGAGGGCCGGGCTCTCCACCCTCAGAGGTGCTCCCACCACACCCAAGCCATTCAGGGTTTGTTGCCTTTCTCTGCTCTCCACAACAGTCTCTTGTGCCAGTTTATTCCTAAGCACTGTTTGAGAGTGACCGCAAAGTCCCTGATGTGCTCTTCTGAGTTTTCATTTGAATAGTTCAGTCTTGGGCTCTTTAAAAAGAAAAAAAAAAGACTCTGGAAAAAGGACAGCCTGTTCAACAAAGGGTGCTGGGAAAACTGGTCATCCACATGCAGAATGAAACTAGTCACACACCTATCACCATGCGCCAAAATCAAATCAAAATGGATCATTAAAAGTGAAACACTGAACCTCCTAGAAGACAAACTAGGCAAGTATCTAAAAGACCTAGGGGTAGGCAAAGACTTCTTTGACAAGGCACCAAAAGCAAAAGAAATTATCCCCATTATGAACAAATGGGATCTTGTCAAATTAAAAAGTTTCTGCACAGCAAAGGAAACTATCAACATTGTAAAAAGAGAACCAACAGACTGGGAAAAAAATATTCACCACCAACATCTCAAATAGGAAGCTCATAACTAGAATATACAGGGAGCTGAAGAAAAGTAAGCCTCCCAAAATAAAGGATCCTACTGAAAAGTGGGCAAATGACATAAAGAGACAGTTCACTCACGAAGAAGTACAAAAGGCCAACAGATACGTGAAAAGATGTTCAACATCTCTAGCCATAAGAAAGGTGCAAATCAAAACAATGCTAAGATACCATCTCACTCCAGAGAGAATGGCCTATATCAACGAGTCAAATAGCAATCAGTGCTGCCGAGGCTGTGGGGAGAAAGGAACCCTCCTGCACTGCTGGTGGGAATGTAAATTCGTACAACCACTCTGGAAAGCAGTATGGAGATCTCTCAAAAGACTAGAAACAAATATCCCCTTCAATCCAGTGAAACCCCTCCTGGGAATATTTCCAAAAGAGGTCAAAAAAACACATAACAGAGATACATGTATACCATGTTCATAGCAGCACAACTAACAATAGCTAAAATATGAAAGTCACCAAAATACCCATCAACAGACCAGTGGATACACAAACTGTGGTATTTATACACAATGGAATACTATGCATCTATAAAGTCCAACAGCGTGGAGGGTTTTGCAGGTAAATGGAAGAAGCTTGAGAACATCATGCTTAGTGAAGTGAGTCAGATGCAGAAGGTGAAACATCAAATGGTCTCTCTGATATGAGAAACCCAGATCACAACTATCTCACGGAACTTAAAGTGAAAAACAAAGTGAACCAGGTGGGTAGGGTGGGGAGTGAAGGTGGGGTGGTTAGGGGGAGGGACAAAAGAGAGTGGGAAAGTCTTTGTCACCTAGACAAGATACATGTGTGCACAAAATGCTCAACTTCATTGTAAACTTCAGTTTTTGCACTTATAGATATCAATAAAATGGGGAAAAAATGTTAAATGATTTTTAAAAATGGCTCCTGCTTACATTATTGCCTGTTATGGCTGCTGATAATTGCTTCTGATCTAGGCTACAGGAGGCCTTTTCTAAGGAGAGCTTGTATTGAGTTTATAGTGAGCACTACTTGCTGGCTTGGTTTTCGTTTTGTTTTGTTTTGTTTGTTTTGTTTTTTGTTTGTTTGTTTGTTTTGGGTTTTTTGGGGAGGCTGCTACCAGCTGCTGTCAATTCCCACTTCTCCTGGATCCCCTCTTACCTCAGTCAGAGGTTAGGGCTCCTGGCTTTCCTCTGTCTATGGATGCTGGCATTTCCCTGCTATTTGCAGTTGGCCTGGGGCTGCTTCATGGGTTGCTGTTTACCACTGCCTCTGACTTGTTTTCAGTGTTTCTGGTCTTTCCATGGCCTCCTTTCAGTTGTTGGGGCACTTGTCCCTGTCCTAGATACATCAAACAGGCAGTTTTTGACTATATTCTCAACTTTTTAAGAAAGTTCATGAGGAGACATTGTGAAGTTCTGTTACTCAGCCACCATCTTGACTGGAAGTCCTCTCTTTTCAAGTTCCCCATTAACTCCTTTATTTATTTTATTTCCCCAAAAGTTGTTGTTTTATTATTTTGTATTTGTGATATACAAGAGGGAGATTTTAAGAACTAAAATCAGAAAGAAGTAAAAAGAGAGGTAGAAAGAATAGAAATTGCATTTTGGGGAAGTCAAGAAACAAAATGCCTGTAATTGATGGAAAGAAAAATGAACATGCTAATTCTTAACACTAAAAAGCTGGCAAAAATAGAAATTAAAAATGATGAAACATTATTAGAAGAAAGTGGAGAGGATAGACAATAACTTACATAAATGAGTTAAATCTTTACAACTAATAGCAAAAATTAATATTGTGATTATATCAAAATAAATTTCCAAAACAAGAATGTAGTGTTTATAATATCTATCTACCTATCTCTCTGTTTATTTACTATGATAAGGAGTGAGCCAAGGGCTTTGTGCATACTAGGCAAGCATGCTTCCACTGAGTCTATCCTAAGAACTGTTATTTTTCTTTATTTTGAAATAGTGTCTCACTAAGTTTTCCATACTTCCCTCAAACAGGTGATTCCTCTGCCTCAGTCTCCTTAATGGTTGAGATTATGGGCATGTGTATTAGTATGGGTTCTTTCAAAAGACAGAATTTACAGGTCTTATCACAAAAAAAGTCTATTAGGAAGGCTTACACATCCAAGGATAGACATGGTCCAAGATGGCTGCTCAACTGTGAAGTAGATCTCCCGTCTGGGACTGCAGGACAGCTGGTGAGATGAGAGTCTGCTGTGGATCTCAGGTGAAGACTAAAGCCTGAAGATTGGTGACTGAAGAGCAGTGACGGGCAGACAGGCACAAGTCGAGAATGGAGCGAATCTGTGCTGACAATCTGTGGTGTGTAGCATGTCAGCACCTATAGACAATTGCAAAGGCAAGAGCTTTCCCAGAGGAAGAAGCTGTGACTATTGTCTCTCTTCCTCCCTTTTATACCCTTGTAGTTCCAGCTGACCCTCCCACATGTGGGTGGGTGTTCTTCTCTCATTGGCCAGCCCATAAATCACCCACACTCTAATCTAGAACAGTTCTTGATCCCCAATATAGGGTTGTTCACAAATCCTAATCCTAACGGAGGTGTGGTTCCTAATTGCCTCAAGTTGACATAATTCCTTCAACAGACACAGCATGCATTACTGTTCTGGATATATACATACTCTTTAGGACATACAGAGGCACCACCAGACAAACTCAAACTCAAAAATGGATAAAACGAGTTGCCTGGAGCCCACTACAGACAGAGAGAAGTCAGAAGTTCTTGTTTTATTTCCATCAGTATTTTCTTTGAAGGATATGAAGTTTGACATATAAAAATAAAATCTTTAAAATTATATTCTGTCTGTAAAATTATATTACAAAAATATGTTAAAATATGGATGTTATTTTGATTAAAATAAACCTAAAACATACTAAAAGACACTAGTAATATAAGAAAATTAGTAAAATGAGGAGCATAAGGTAGATTAACCCCTTTCCCTTATATAGACAAAAATGAAGTAGAATTACGAAATAGAATAAGTAACATTTGATTTTTCTATTCTATATTTTTCAGAGAAAATACTTATATAAAATATTTCCTAATTTTTCCACAAAGTTCTCAGTAAATTTCCCAAAGTAAAACTTTTACAAGCAATTTAACTCTAGTCCAAAAAAATAAAATAAAATTAGAGGTTTTTCAAATTTTTAAAGAAAAAAACAATTATGACTGGAAACTAAATAAAGCCTGTCTAGTCAAAGTCATTATTTTGAGAGTAGAAATCGGTATGTTGACTATCTACTTTGTAGAAAATACTCACAAGGGCATTATTTATTAAAATTTACAGGAGGCTACCAAATGTTATGTTGAGGAAAAAACGGCAGTTCTAAATGGTTTTATAATTACACCAGAAAGAATGAAAGTAAAGCGACATTCAACTAGAGAAGAGAAGAAAAATGATACTTTCCAAAAACTTTGAAAAGCATGTTAAAAAAACCATAAAGATTAAAATCAAATTAACAAGTTTAAAAGCAAAAACTAAAATTAACAAGTCCAAAAGTTCATTCTACAAAAGGGCTAAGAAACAGACAATTATTTTTTCACAAACAACTGTTGCAACCGGATAAAAACATTATTCTGAGAGTCATAGATTGTTTCTTCTTTATAAGCAACTTCTCGGTGTGACTCGGTTCTTAATATGTTCAACCTCTCAACACCACAAATACATTCACAGAAGAGTTTCTGGAAGCTTCCCTTTCCTCCCTGAGTGTCAACTGATCAGGACACAGGATGTCCTGGGAAGCTGTGCTTTTCCTATGCCATTTGCTCCACTGAAGGCCATACTGATTCCTGATCATCAGAAGCGGTTTTTCCTGTTTCTTTTTTTTTTCTCCCCAGCTGAAGCAAGAAGGTATTGATTAACAGAAGGCCAGTTCGGCCATAGTACACTGTTCCCACTCTCTCGTCCCTGTCATGTGGAGCAGGGCTCCAACAGTTCCTATCTGAGGCTGACGTGGGTTCCATGGGTCTGGGGCAAAAGAATATTCAAATACTCTGAAGTCAATTGTGTGGTCACAAACAATTGATGAACTAAGTGGTGTGACTGGATGCAAGTACCTAACATCAGATGACAGCAGCATATCCAATGAGCAGACAGGCAATTGCTTATGGCAACCAAAGAGAGAGACACACCTCACACTTTTTCAAGGGGAATTCCTATCCAAGTAAATGAAAACAACATGGTCAATTAACTTCCTCAAAGTGTTTTCAGACCTCAGTTCCATTTCCGGACTTTGTTCCAGATAGTTAGATCCTTCAGAGTCCCTGGCTATCCCCCGCAGAAAGAAGTGGTTGGGTTGATATTATTGCTGAAACATGGACATATTACAATATAAGAAACCTACTCTGTCTCCTCCTTGCATAACTAAAATTATGAAAGCAAGTAGAACTACATCTCCTACACAGTGCTGAATGCATGCAGCCTGGCTGTTCCTTCATCCTGCCCTATGAGTAATTGTATTTATTCCCTGCTCTGTTCCAAAAATGATTTCAGGGCGAGCCCTATGAGTAAGCCTCACATTAACAAAACCCATTCTAAGCTGATCTGGGTTAAGATTGATAGCAATTGTGTGGAGGTTTTAAGATGCAACACAGTTTAAAGTTCAAGTAAGAAGAGTTTATAATGGAAAACTTTTTAAAAGCTCCAGTTCTGTGAATTATACAGTCATCTAAATGTTAAAATGCTATTGGTTTGTTGTATTTTCTTCAGTTGTTTATTTACTTTTCTCATTTGCTCCCTACTCCCCATCCACTCATCGTGGCCTGCAGGCATGGCTCTAGACCAGCCCTCCATTAAAGTATGCTTGGACTACTCAGTAGGGCCCTAAATGGCGGGGGCCATGCTGTTTCTCTCACAATCTGTCTGACACACCGCTGCCAGTTTAGCCCACTGTAGGATTTCAGGCACCGCCCTTCGGCTCAGAACCCTTCCATGGTTCCCGGCCACAGAAAGGCCCACCAACCCCCGTACCCACAGCAGTCTCCTCACCCTCTTCTCACTCTCCTCTGCTCCACATGTGCTGTAACTCTGTATCTGGGCTGTTCTGTTCGCCCCGCCCTCCTGCTCTCATCCTGTCCCCTCTCGTGACCACTCCTTGTTGATAACAGCCCTAACAGTCTTTCAGACTCAAGTCTAGTACTGTCTCTGTGAAACCCTAATCGAAAAGTACTAACTACATGCCTCCATCCCCCTCCACGCTCTCTGTATTTCCTTCTCTCTTTTGCTGTGGTATTGGGGATTGGGTGATAGGCATTCACACTGAGAGACATTGCCAACCCCTTCGCCCCCTTTGAGACAGGGTGTCACTAATTTGCTCAGTTGCCCAGGCTAGGCTCAAAATTGTGATCCTCCTGCCTCAGCCTCCCAGAGTCCTGGGATTTCAGGCTTGCTCTCCTTCATATTCTCAGAGCACTTGTTTATCTATGCCACTTGCCCGGCGTTTGCCCAGTGGAACCTAGTGTGGTTATCAGTCTTTCTATAGATCAATGTGTTCTTTCTCCCCAAGGCCCTTGAGCCAACTAACTACCTGGCACACATCTGCTTCTATGGAGCAGAAACTCAATATATATTGAGTAGCCAGCGCTCAGCCTAATAGACTCGCCTTCAGCAAGTTTGCTTACAGGCCCTCCGTCTCAGTCACGTGTATGTCTCCCAGAGCCTCACTGCAGGATACAAAATAATACTTATCTGAGAAATTACTTTCACTTCAGGAATTTAAAATGGTACCTTTAAGAGGAGATCAAAATAGTGTAAACTATAGAATGACTTTGAATAAATTTTAAAAACAATAAAATTTCAAAATATAATAAGAGCCATCAAATAAGTGTCTATTTGGAACAATGTTTCCAGGTGATCTGTCTTTTCCAGGGGTGAGCTTGAGTTCTTATACTGGTTAGAGGCACTTATGTGGAAATGTAAACTATGCCCTACATAAATTATAAACAGAGAGTGAGAGAAAAACACAATTATTTCCCTTTTTGGATCATTTCTCTCTGTCAGGATGCAACTGATATAAATTTTTGTTTTAATTAAAATTGGTGCGAGAAATGCAGCCTGAAAATCCTAGTTACCCAGGAGGCTGATGCAGGAGGAGTACAAGTTTGAAGCCGACCCAGGTAATTAAGTGAAACAATGTCCAGAATAAAAATTAAAGGGGCTGGGGCAGCACCTCAATGGTAGAGCACCCATGGGTTCAAGTCCCAGTACAGGAAAGAAAAAAATAAAAGGAAATTAAATGTGAATATTTTCTTCCAAGCCTTAGTTTTACTTTTTTGGCTAGGATTTTTATCCGTGACCTCAGATGTAAATGCTAGGAGTGGGTTTTAGGATGACTATTCTGAAAACGACTTCCACGTTAAGAAGCCTAAGTGGAAACGCTTTGTCATAAATGGGAGCAATCATCCGTAAGAACAGCTCATTATGGGTTTCAGGCAGGACATGAAAAAAACAAGCACATTTCAGTTCAAAAATCAAAATATTTTTAAAAGCATTCTTTAATTACCTAATTGTATTTCTAACTTACTGTTTCAGAAATCTATGAATAGTTTTGTGTTCTACTTTTGAGAGTAAAATGTGTTATTTTGTCCTGTATATTTATTTTTGAATATATGTGCCTGTTTATCTCCTTTGTCATTCATGTGCACTTATTATATATATAATATATATGTATTATATATAATATGTATTATATATTACATATATAATATACATGTAAAAATTAGAATTGACACCATACACACACATAGAACATCCCATGCACTGTTCATTAACTTGTGTGCATATGTATCTTAAATTTAATTCAATTTAGAGAACATGCAATGTGTGCTGGAAATACAGAGAAAAACGGTGAACAGACAACTTAGGCACGGACACTCAGAATCCTCCCTGGTTTGTTTCATATGAGCATACTTAGGTCCTGTCCTTTTTTCAATATAGTCACTAGAAGAAACATGCCCTTGGATATTTCCCAAGTAACTTTTGTTGTAGGTCTTTGAAGCCACCAAAAGCTGTAGACAAACCATGAAATCCAACCATTGTTCTTTGAAGGGCTCATTTCAAGTAAATTGGTAAGACATTTCACAGGCTTCTAGATTCTTCTGGGAATTACTAGTTTCTTATTTAATAAAGAGATTTCCCTTGTTTTCTCCATCTTAGCCAAAATGCTACATTGGGACTGGACCTAGACAATAATCACTTCCTCATTTCCTAGAAGAGGAAACCAAGATCAAGAGAAATTGTAAATTGTCCAAGGCCATAAAAGACGAACAGAGCTCTTACCCTCCATTCCAGTCTTTCATTTCTAGTCAGACGAGTTGCTACCTTAGTTCAACACAACTGCAGAACGTGTTTAGTATCTGTGTTTCTATACTGGGGAACAAAAGGAGAAGTGATTACCTTGAGTTTTGGCCAGTGTGGTAACCAGTGAACTAAAATCCATCTGCTTCTTTGGTCTGATGGAGCGGAAACATTACCCTATATACTATGCCAGCTCTACAAAGGAGTTGCCCTTCCTGAATGCAACTCAAGATTCAACAGAGTCCTGACATTTCTAAGTTTGTTAAGAAAGATGCAGCCACTTTTTCTATATCGATTTATGGAAATCTGTCCCACATAAAGATCCTGTTGATCTCCTAAGGATGCTGTCCAGAAGCACAGTCGCTGCTGACACTATGGCTCCCCAGGCTCCCCAGCACTTTCAATCAAAAGTTCCCCTGAAGAAAGTTGTATTTTGCTCTTAATCCTACCCTGAGTCCATAATTTTTGTCAAATTAATTTCATTGCCTGTACAAATGAGTTGTCTTCACAGAGTAGTGAAACATGATTTTTAAAAGTTACATTTTTCTTTTGAATATGAGAAAAGTAAACACTCTTCCATAGGTACCTAAAATTTTTAAATAATGGGGGTCAGAGATAAATTAGAAGAGGAAGTGAAGAGGATCTGACGTCTGACAAAGACCTGATGAGTCCTCGCTGACTTAAAGATGGAGAAGGTCATGTGAAGGGCGCTGAATTCTGACAATATCCTGTTGATTTGGAAGGGAACACAGACTCAGCCAACACCTTGATTTTCAGTTTATGGACTCTGGGCAGAGATCAGATCAGATTTCTGACCAGTGAAAACTGAAGTAACAAATGTGTTTTAAGTTGCTTTTTTAAAATTAAATAATTCTAAAAAGGTCTTGAGCTGGTCCTACAGAACATGAGTTCATATTCTAGCTTTGCTACTAATGTGTGTATGGCCCTATCACCATGTGACCATACATGTGCCATGTCACCAGAATTCTGAGTCTCACCTCCATCGATAACTTAGGGACAAGGTAGGCAAATTAATATCTGTTTCCTAGAGTAACATGAAGAACAAAAAAATATACTTGAATGCATGTTGCATATCACAAGGCATTGTATAAATGCAAGTTTTTACAATAAACTTTCCCCCAAAAGTTATTGTGTTGATATGAATTCTGTATTTTTCTCTCTACATATCCATTCTATTTTAACTAAATGTAAAATCAGATGACTTTATATTTTGTGACATAATTCTTTGTAAAAATAACAATAAAGGATTTTAGTGACCATGTCATGGGGAGTTGCGCCTTCCTAACAGACATTTGTAAGCTTGAATCACATTCTAGAACTGACCTCTCAACTTTGCCCTCTCATCTCTTCTCAGGACGGCATCTAGCTGAAAATTCATCACCCACACTGGCAGCCACAAGAGCTCACAACACAATGGTTTCCTCTCCTCTCACATCCCTAGGAAACAACACTTAATTCTGAGACTGGGGATTTCATCCAAACCTCCTGACCTGACCAGAGGTGGGGATGCAAAACTCCCACTGATAATGGTGCACCTGGACCACATAGCCAATGAAAACACAGCCAGGCTGAAAGTGAAGCAATCTTCTTGCAGGTTGGGTGTCTCTCCCCAGCCCCACTCACCTGGATTGGCAGAGCAAGGGGAGGACAGGAAGGACAGAAAGATGACATGTATTTGCTCTGCACCCTGGAATGACCTCAGGCCTGCCAGCCTTCTTCCACCACTCATTCACATGTGCCGGTGGTACCAAAGTCCCAGGGCCAGACTGGAATTTTGGACGTGCCCTGCAGGACCATGTTAGGATTGTTTTTTGTTTGCTTGCTTTTAGTTAAACAAACTGACTTGGGTTCAAAACCTAAATTCGACTAATCAATAGTCATAGTTTACCTCAAGCCTCGTAACTTTTCTCAAGAAAAACTGCAAGTTCATTTTATTTGAATGTGTCCCTTAGCTTTAATGTTAACCACCCACCCACTCCTCCAGAAGAAAACATACACACTGGAAACACATCAGGTCATCAAGAAACTGCAAGATTCCATTTCTCACATTAGACTTAATTTCCTTCTCCTCAAACGACTGGATTCTGGCTTTAATATATAAAAAAGCAAAATTGAGAGTACAGCACTAATAAAATTGAACTCCATAAAGGCAGAAAACGGAATTCAAAGCACAACTTCTTTGTACACATCAGAGACTCAGTCAGCGAGTTCATTTTTTAGAGCCCCATTTCTAGCTTCTGAGGCTGCCAGCTGTCGGCGAAGTACACAGGAGAGGATTTAGATCTGTGGGAACATACCTCACCAGAGAAAGGCAAGCACTCTGCCTATAACACATGTGGACTGGGCAGTCACTTTAGTTCTGATATTAGCAAGTCAGATGAAAGTAGTTTTGTTATTTCCCTCAAGAATCACAAACCGCCTCCTGCCCTTCTTTAACTGAGCCTAGGGATGCCTGGGGGTGACCTCAGGGCCACTTATCTTACCTGGGCATGCTTTGGCACACACCAGAACGCAGACTCTAAGTGATGGTTGGAAATGTACATGGCAGCAGATGAGGGATGGAGGAGCGTGCTGTCTTAGGATATACAGGTTTGGGAGTAGATACAGGCTTGGGATGCCTGACTGACGAAAGGGCAGTAAAATCCTTTCAAGCAGTCCTGTATTCTTTTTCTGGCTGTCACTCATCTGTCGTTTGACCCTTGGTAAGACATGAGCACTAAACAACTGCACTCTCTAAAAAATGGATCTAAAATATACTCCATTTATCTTACACAATTGTTCTCCAAAGCTCTTTGAATAGTCTGTGGGAAAAAAAAATACAAAAATAAAACATATCATTGTGTTAAAGTTATTGACATTCATTTTTTATAATGTAGAGCTTAACATTATCTTTAGGGAATAAAGAAAATCTAGATTTCTTATCTAGCAAATGAAAATAATTGAATTACAGAATATCTAATTATAATTCTTCTCCAAATTCACTAGATTCATAATTTACATGGCAATGAGTTTGCTGGTTAGGGCATTGATTAAAATCACTGCTATATAAAATGGTTCATTCAATATTTCCTTGGGAATGCAAATTCAAGCTTAGCAAACAGTAAGCACATTTTGAAAATGAAATAATGTTGATATTGTAGAAGATGATTAAGAAAATTAAGAAATCATAACCCCCAAATGTTTTACATGATCTTACTGATTTCCTCAAAACTGAATATTTTAAAAATGAAATTTAAATTGTAAGTCAGTTGTGAACTTTTGAACTCAGGTATCACTTTACAAGGAATATAACATCTAACAAAAAAGGCATCAACCATTAGTAAAGTGAGTTTCAGTTTTGGAGAAACGCAAGTTCTAGTTAGCTGACCTCTGGCACTTAGCTTAGGAAAATTTTGCCTGGAATACTAATCAAATGGAAACAACTTTAAGTAAACACTCAAATGTACCTTTCTTTAAAAATCCTAACAAGGAAACACTTTTGGAAGGTTAGACTTGATCATAAAAAGAGCATTTCTTCCTATCTTCAATTCACAAAATGAACGTCTCTGAGATCTGGCAGTGTTTTTATCCGAACGATGAAAGATCTGTATTAGTGGCTATTTCTCTGATAATGATTGCTTCTTGTGCAATGGCAGTGTGGAACAGCCCACACAGAGTAAGAAGGTCTTCAACAAGTAAAAGTATTACACATGTCTCCGTTTCTGTTAAGAAAGAAACAAACTAGCAAGAGTTATTCTTGCACTCCAAATTCTAGTAATTTAAATAGAAATTCTGTAAATTCTGAATCTAGGTTATAGTAATAATTTGGTTAGTTCTTAGAGGATAAAAGTAAAGGTGTCTACAATTGTATAGCACAAGAAAGGTTAACACACTTCATTTCCTACTCACATTTATTGGGGCCAGAGAGACTAAAACAATTATTTCCTCCCAAAGAATTGGAAAAATATAATACAGTAGCAATTACTTAAGTACATAACAAAACTTCCTGAATCATGAATCGACATGAGATGTAAATGCCTACAGGCATCAATTCTGACAGCTTTATAAAAGGTCATTCTCTAAGGCATTTCTGAAAAGTGTCCTTAAAACTACACATATGTACACAATTCTATACACAAAAAGGCATCTATCTTCAGACAGAAAGAAAAGTCCTTTAGAAGCACTGTGTACAGAGGCTAGAGAAATACACATCTAGATTCTGAATAACTTTTAAGAGAAAATTTAGGTTCCAAGAAACTGTGATTTACATTCAAATAAACATGTACATTTTTCAGACCTGGATAGATAAGGTTTTTGTGATGCAGACTACAAAAAAATTCACACTGTGAATTATTTGTTTTTCAAAGGCCGCTTTCAAAGTACAGATTTCAAGTCCAAAGCAAATACCCACGGCATGAACAAATAAAATGCCTAAGATTCTAACATCTGCTCCCGTATGGCTTTCCTCCTCACTTTCCTATTTAATATCAAGAGAAAATTCCCTAGAAGAGGCAAGGGCTAAATGCTGTGCTGTTATATCAGGCCACTTCTTAATAGTGGGTTTTACACCTGGATTGCAGCTTAGAGGATTTTAAAAATTCTACCTTAAATAGATATACTGCTCCAAACACAAGAAGACTTTGTCACCATATGCAAATAGTCTTTTGTGGACCTATGTTTGTTCTAATACAGAGAGGGGATCTCTGAGGGGGAAAAAAGGGAGCTGAAAAAGGAAGGAAATGAGGGTAGACTCTCTCGCTGGCCAATTATTCAAAAGGAAAATATCGGCCACCAACGTTAAAGTCATCAACTCCTTCATTGGAAACAACGCTCTATCTGGGCTTGCTATGCTTCCTATGGTGCGCCAGAGATACGTTTGAGTTCAACCTGCCAACTTATTTCTGTTGGTTCTGACAATTCAAACACATCTCACTACTTAAGGTAGAAGTCACCATTTTTCAGGCACTTGAAATCATTAAAAGAAATTAAATCCAGTTATTTAAAATCAGTTTGACAAGCAGCTGCTTCTCCCCAGTCCTGATTCCCTTCCCACCCCACCCAAAAAAAAAATTGATTCTGTTATAAAATCTCTGTGAGAAGACAATCTGCATTAGTTCTGCCAAGGAAATAGCAGATATTCTCTTCCACATTGACTCTAAATTCATGAGCCCTTCTCTGAGAACACAGCCTTTCAGTTACTTGAAATCTGCCCATTTTAAGAGCCTTTTATGGAATCATGCTCAGTGTACTGATGGACGAGTATGTTGCCACCACAGACATTCCTGATACAACATTTCAACTTCAGTGGAGTTTTGTGATCCCCTGAGCAACGAGAAATGCCCTTTGTCTATGATAAGAAAGTAGGCTATGTGTAAAACAAAGAAAATCAACTATTCAAATATATATACATGTATACTAATACAAAATACAGTGAAGAAAGAGGGATTTTATATCTGAAGTGCTTAGAGAGTTGAAAGAAAAAAAGTAACATAATTTTGAGAATTTTCTAATAAGTGATTAAAAATGATTTGGTTATCATTCAAAAACTTTTCCACAGTTCTCATCTGTGTTCTATACAAACTGTAAATAAAAAAAGAACATGACACATGAATGTACTGTACAGATATCAGATAACAATATACATGTGTGAATTAAAGTTCCCCAAATGTACACATACCCCACTTAGGATACATTCTACTATGGTAGACCAAGCATTGTCCTTCAATAATAGGTCCAAGATAGCAGCAATTTAAGAATCCAGTTACCCAGTCACCTCAGAAGGCATGGCAGGTCCTGAATGTTTCCTGATACAGTATCCCTGGCTTCCAGGAAAGGTCTCCACTAGCATTTGTATAGTTCCCATGAAGTACTGGGCTGCACCGCTAATGGCAACTACATAATCCTGTCAATAGAGGAAAAGGTTTTGGCTTTTCAAAATCTTTTCATTCAAATCTAATAGTAAAATAGGAAACATAAGTCACAATGGGGTGATATTAACCCAAACTATAATATTTGAGATACATGAAATATTTTCATTCTATTTCTTATATATTCTCTTGTCTGATCTGTTCTTATATATACAGAAAGTATTCATATTGTTTTACTAGACACAGAGAAATTTGAAATTATATTGGGAAAGCTGCTCTGAACTGTATTTGAAAACATGTAAAAATCTTGTTTATCAATTATCTTTATAAAGATAGCATATAATTTTTAAAGAACTATGTTTCTGAGTCTATATCCTTGGGTAAGTTAAGAGTGTGCAAACAAAATTCAATTATATGCTATGCACAAAGTCTTTAAATTGACTGATAATAGAACATCTCAGTTATTAAAGGAGAGAACAGCTTTCATTAAAAAATTATTCTGTGTCTGCTATTGGCTCTATCTATGCACACTCAATGGACAAAAGTTCCAAGTGAGCTGTATATCATATGGATTCTGGTTGTACCTGTGGGTTTTAATGTTTACTCTTGACATAACACTTTTAGACCCAATTCCAAATCTGTAGGGGGTATGAACACAAAACCAAGAAGAGGGCCCTGTTATCTATAATGGAGGTTTTGAAATTCTCCCATTTTACCCATACTTTATACACAACAGTTTTGTAGATCACAATTACTGGTTGTAAGAGAAGAATTGGTCACCTTTGAAAAAGTAACATTTGCCAAAGGAGAGACACTAAATTAGAGCACATTGTTCTTTATGCTGTAACAACCCTTTACTGGGAAGGGACAACTCTCTCTGCACAGCAGTTTCTCCTGCTTGAAGCTGAGATCACACAAGGAGAAACCTTTTGTGTTTCTGCCAAGTCACTGTGGGAACGCTGGGAATAGCACACCCAGTAACTGGCAGAGCCACAACCAACGTATCGACTTCTAAGATAAGCAACCTGTTTTACAGTCTAACTCATGAGACTTTTTCATGACACAGTCCTATCCCTCTCTCCTATGGGCTTCCTCCCATGGTTCGCATGGTGCGCAAACCAACACAGAACAGGCTCATCTTTTCTCAACATATATGTTGTCAACCAACACAGCACATTTATTATATTGAATGTTCTCTCAGTCTCCTTGAATTTGGCTGGAAGATGAACAATCCAGTGTGATCCACTGAATGATGAAATTATAATGTAGTAATTCCTCCCAAGCACCGCAGGCTTTCAATATGCTTAATAGATACAGCTTGGACTTTAGAGCTTGGTTCTTGTTACACGGGAACACCAGCACCCAAGATTTGGCCCTTCCTGACATCAAGTCTTGCAGGCAAGATCAAGGTCTGGACACAGAGGCACTTCCAAAGTTTGGCAAGGAGAAGGGGACAACATCACTAAGTGGGGCTTTGTCACTGTGCTGTCTCACAGAACCCAGACATCTGTGGCACGGGAACGCAGACAGAGATCTTTAGGTTGTGGATGGGTCATGATTTTTCTTCTTGCCACGACACGACTTGCAGACACAACAGATGATGCATGGGGAGGCCAGAAGTAACAAGGGTGAAGTCACCAAGGCAATTATGCCCAACCCCACAAGAATCCCCACCACCTGGAAATTAGGAAGAAAACATAGGTCAGCAGTTAAATATTCCTCTATGTTTACCTACTCCAACTATACCAATGATGTGGATTAAATGTTAGTGTTCCTCTCTCTGCCAAATTCCTACATTTTTTGGAGACAGGGTCTCTCTCTCTGTAGGCTGGTCCTGAACTCATTATGGAGCCCAGGCTGGCCTTGGACTCACAGCAATCCTCCTACCTCAGCCTCCTGAGTGCTGAGATTACAGGCATGCACACCAGCTTATGTGGTGCTTGGGAATCAAAATCAGCTACTAAGCACTTGACTTAGCTCTTGCTAGGCAAGCACTTTAACTGCTAAGCCATTCCTCCAGCCCCACCAAATTCCTACTTTAAAACTCTAATCCCCCAAATATAATAGTATTTGGTGATGGAACATCTTGGAATTAATTGGGTTATGATGATAGGACCTTCAGATAGAACTTGTGCCCTTATAGAGAGAGACAACATAAGAGAGATTGTTTGCTTTCCCTCTGCTCTTGCCCCATGAAGACACAGCATGGAAATGGTCATCTGAGAATGAGGAAGAAAGCTTGCCCCAGACCTTGACCATGCCAGCACCTAGACTTATTAATTCTCACACTCCAGAGCCATGAAAAATAAACTGTTCTTCCTTAAGCCAACCAGTCAATGATAATTGTCATAGCAGTGCAAATGACTGAGACAGGATGTCAGGCAGATGCCACAGTTGTGGACACAAACCACAAAGGCAAAAAGGACTACACCAAACTCAGCCACAAGCTCAGCAGAACTGTGACTGCTGGTGTTGGCTGATTCTTGACCTAGGTTTCCTCAATGGTTTGAAAGGGATCCTCATAAAGAGCACTGGGATATTAGCACTGACTCTCTCCAAAGGAATGTCGCCTGTGGTAACTATAAAACACTATTAAAAATAAACCATGACTCCCTTTGAACCTGCAGCGTAAGCACACAATGGCACGTACAGAGGGATCTAAGCCCCAGCGGGAGCTCACAGAGTTTTAGAGCATTGCCTTCGATAACTAATATGCCTTAAAGAGTTTTTAAAGAAAAGTCCTTCCATGTTTTGCAAAAGTAAAGAGCATCTGCATTTGTTCTGCAGGTCACTGTCAACTGCTCAGATCTCTGGTATTCCTGTCCCTCAACTTGTCCTCAAGGAGACTGTGCTCGTGAACTAACTTTGGGCAATGACTGCCCACTTTCCCAGAGCTCACAGAATCTCCCAGGCTGGCACAGGTAGACAGATAATCAAATGGGGAGCACAAAGAGGTGGTCTCTCTACGCCATCACCACCTGGCTTATCTCATGTTTCCCTTAAGATCAGAGTACCTGTGTTCGGTTCCACATCACAGATGCTCTCGAGTGGCCAAGTTTATTCCTGCATGGCCCTTTGTCATAATGTCTGAGGAAAATGTCATTCTGAAAAACAAAAAGAGAGAAGGCTTCAGTAAACACATAATTTCAAGTTGATAGATGGATATAAACCATATCAAACCCCTAGTGATATTAATGACTTCAGGAATTCCAAGCCAGCATTAGCCTATCTTAGTAGTTTTGTAAAGTCACTAAGTGGAAACAGATCATAATAATGAGATCCTTGATTGGCCGTACAAAAAAATAATAATAATTACCTTAGGTAATTGCAAGCACTAGTGGAAGTGTGGGATGGAATGGGAGGATCACAAGGGAGGTGGCTACAAGGCTGTTGCTGCAAACCAGACGAGAGAAATTCCAGAGAAAGAACTGAGAAGAAGAGGAAATTGTAGTCATGAGCTATTAAGAAAGTAACTAGCTGGGTAGAGAAAGAGGGAGACAAAATCAGAAATGTAGAGAATGCTACTGACTAGAAAGAAGGCAACTGCTGTGTTTAGAAAGAAAGAAAGAGAGAGAGAGAGAGAGAGAGAGAAACATAATGATGAATTTTGGGAGGCAGATGACAACCATGGTTTGGACATGTTGCAAATAACAAATTGTAGAGACATTTAAGCAAGCACTATTCACAGGGTAACTCGCTACATAGATATGGATTTGGGGGAAAAGACTTGAACATCAGTGTACATAGGGTGGAAGAAACCTCAGAAATGCACGACATTTTCCTGAAAGAGTTGTAGACTGTGAAGCCCATAGGCTGCCAAACTTAAGAATGGACAAAGAGCCTGAAAGGGAACTGAGACATGGCCAGAAAGGTCAAAGAGAAACCAGCAGAGATGGCAACTGGAATGGAGATGGCCAGAATGTTACATCCAGCAGAGAGTCTGGAAAAGATAAGGACTGAGGTTACCACTAGAGTTTTACCAATAAGAAATCACTCAAAACCATAGAAGGAAGACAGTGAGGATGAGAGTACCAGGAACTCTGAGAGTATCAACATAACTAGGGATAAGTAGGTGTCAACACAAGAGGTATTCTGACCTTCTGGAAGTTTGCCATCTGAAGGACAGAGACAATCAGAAACATACACTCATTTTTAAATGGCACACAGTGGAACACACGGACATGAGGGACTACAGAATGGAAGCTGAAGTCAAAGGACTGAAAGAGATTCAAGAAAGGGCCAAATCTCTGAGTCTGCAAATAGGAATCCCATTCCCAAGGAGACCATTAAGAATACCTTGGTCTCTGAAACTATAAGGGCAAAGGAAGGAACAACCTCAACGCCCAGCAACACTCACAATCTCTGGTGTCTGTCTCAGACTCTGATTTAGAGAATCACCCATATGCTGGCCCCATGCTCTTAACTTCCCACAAAAAGAAAGCAGTAGCATCACGTGACACGGAACAATTGTCTGGGGAAAAGCAACAATACCAACAAGCCAAGGCCCTCAGCTAACACAGAAAATGAGATCCTAAAAAAGCAGTAACCAGAACCAGCAGCTTCAATGATTAAAATCTGTATATTCAGCCACTTACCATCTATACCCACTTCATCTGAAGTATCAGCACTGCATAAGTTACAGAACAGAGAGTTCTCCACAACACCATGCCTCAGACTCATTTCGGCCAAAGGGTGGAGATCTGATGCACACATACAGTCCTTTATACTCTCACCTCCTAAAGAGAACCTCATGGGACCAGCTGCCTTATGGATATGAACTCAGTTAATAGTCTGGCAAGCCCAGAAGGAAAACAGAATAATTTCTTTTTCATTTGGGTTATGCAATCAGAGGAATCGTAACTCAGAATATCACTGATTTGGAATTATGACTGTTGTCTTAAATATTGCTCTGGTACATTTTGGATCTTGAGTGTCCCCACAAAGCCTCACATATTTAGAACAGTATGTTAGGGGGATATAGGCCCTGGCTGGAAGTGGTCTGTATGCTTGGTGTTTCATCCAGAATGCTTGAGTCAATTTGTTGAAAGTGGGGGTGCTCAGGGCAGAGCTTTCGGGTGTATGTTGTTGGCTTGTGATCCAGGAAGTGAGGGAGGGGCACTCACCCTAGTGGAGCCTCAACTGGCAGCTTGAAGTAATTAGAGAAAAGGAGAAGAAACATTGCTACAGCTTCTTCCAGGGCTAGCTCTGGCCTAGCCCGGTCTCCACTCCCTCAGCTCCTGCTTCGCTTGGCTTCTGTCTGCACGGAGTGAGCAGCTCTGCAGCCTCTGCCACCTGCTTCCACTATTGCTGGCTGTCTACCAAAGGACTGTGAGAGGCCTTCGGAAACTGTGAGATAAAATAAATCTGTCCTCCTTAAGTTGTAGATGTCAGGTATTTTGTCCCAGCAATGAAAAGGTAACTAAGACACACACGTATTTGTAATTTAAGGGTCTATAGTAAGTCAAAAATTTTAAAAGGAAGAACATTCATTTCTTCCCAGGATTCTGAGTTTCCAGAGTATAAATTGCCCATTCTTTAAATCTCTTTGACTCATATATCTTCTTAAATCACTGAGATCAAGCTGATTGAGAGTCTCACAGATTCCAACCTAAACATGGTATTTAATCAGTGAAATCAGGACTGTGGTAGTCAGCAGGCTCCCATGACAACTACACCCTGACTCACTGAGTGTGTAAATTACTGGAGCACTGAGCACGCTGCTTGCTGAACTACAGCAAACCAAGCAATAGCAACAAAGAGCCAACCAGGCCTGAGGCTTACAGTGATGCAGATTTACATTATGGAGCCAAATTAGCAGTATGGGCATATCTATAACAAAATGGTGCTGCCGCAAACTTCTAAAGATAGATTTGAAGTAAGGCTTTCTCATCAGTCCTGTGTGCTATCTATCACCTCTGAGCTTAACACCTGGCCCTGGCACAAGACTGAATGAAACTATGCCTACACTTGAGAAGACACGTTATAAGAGTGGAAAGGAAAAATGTTAATTGAGCAAGTCCTTTGACCTAGGAAAGGGACTTTCATTGAAAAAATGTAGCAATACTTCTGCCATGCCAATGAGTGAGAAATAGGATTAGTTAAGACACTCAGCCTGGTGGCACTGACCTGTAATCCTAGCATGCTGGGAGGCTGAGGCAGAAGGATCACAAGTTAGGGCTCAGCCCAGGGAACTTAACAACTTAACAAAAACCTGTCTCAAATTAATATTAAAAACTGGGCTGGGAATGCAGCTGAGTACAAAGGCTCTGGGTTGGATCCCCAGTAACCCCTCCCCCCAATAAGATTTTTTTTTTAAATTAACACAACCTATTTTAAGCACAGTAACTGGCACCCAAAGATGTCCATGGCCTAAGTGCCTACGAAAGTGCTACCTTAAAAGGTAAAGGGACTTTTCAAGAGTGATGAGGAAGATTATGTCACATACTATACAAATGGGCCCAGTCTAATCACCTAGGTCTTTAAAAGCTGAGACACTCTCTTCAATGTGCTCAGGGGAGTGGCAACTATAGAATAAGAGTCAGAGATAGGACATTGTTGGCTTTGAAGATGGAGAAAGAGGAAGTTTAGCCAAGAAACTCAGTCTCTAAGGTTAAAAAAAAGATAAGAAAATGAATTCTCCTGGAGAGTCTACAGAAAGGAATGTAGTCCTGTCAATATCTTAATTTAAACTCAGTTAAGACCTATGGCGGAATTTCAAAGCATAGAAATATAAGATAGTAAAATTGTATTAAGTCGTAAAGTTTGCGATAATTTGATACAACAGCAACATAAAGTAACCACACTAACAGGTCTTTTAATTATGTAATAGAGTAAAATTAATTCCCTAAAAGCAGGAAATACCCTCAAAACCAAAGCTTGTTTTTAAAACTAAGGTGACACACCTAAACTAAACAAAACCAGGTTTTATAGTTATCTGAAGTAGCAGGCTTAGGAAGTTTCATTAATACAAATAAACAGACTCAGTATTTTCAAAGGCAAAGCTATAGGACTCTGGCCGCAGTGCAGAAGTGGCAGGCGATGCACCTCTCCAGGGACTTACATCCAGACTCTGCAGGCAGTACCAGCAGAACGTGTGCTTGCAGTTCTTACACATCATCTGGGCGCAGCCTTCATTGCGTTCGATATAAACCCGGCACACCGGGCACTGTTTAATGGGGGCTTCTGCATCAGTCCCAAAGAGGGCCCTAGAAACAAAGCAAGTGGCAAATTATATTCAGATGGTCATCAACTGAATTCCCAGTGTTTGAGTCAGGTAATGAACTCACAGTTATTTGGGCTTAACTCACTTCCAAAGAAGAGGGTGGGAGCTTAAAAAAAAGAAAGAAAGAAAGAAAGAAAGAAAGAAAGAAAGAAAGAAAGAAAGAAAGAAAAGAAAGAAAGAAAAGACAGACTTAGCTGTTCAGAAAACTCAAAACAAGAATCTTAATTTGTTTTGCCTTTAGTAAATTACATAATTACACTTTCCACAACTGATTTAACTCATTCCTTTGCCAAATTAATATTTCATTCCCTGAGTACACACTGCCTGAATAAAAAGTACCAAGAGTCAGTCACACCACAGAAGCTCACTCAAGCTCCAAATGGGGCACTCTTTATCTAATGAAATCAACGAAGGAATGGGTCTCAGTAATCAGTACTTTGCAATAAGTGGCATTATTGAAAAGGCATGCTTCTAACAGATGAACAGGCTGGTAAAGGCTCAGAGCTAAAGGGCCACAGGAAGTAAGTGGTATAAGTCAGAGTGGGAGGGAGCCAGGACACTAGGTCACACTTCAGCTACTGTTCATCAAAAACCATCACCACGCATACAGACACACCTAACTGACAAAGCCTCGTCAAGTCTGAGCAAATTTGGCACTGGGAATAATCTCGCGTGGTGGTGGGATGGTTTCTATTTTAATCATCTCTCCTTTTTTGATGAGGAAACAGACTTAATCAAAGTTGAAGGACTTGTGTACAGACACACAGATGTCAAGCAACAAGGTCAGAACTCACATTCTTCCCTGTCTATGACACGTGGAGAATTTACTGCTGTGGCAGTGAGAACATGGGAGGTGATGGTCTGTTTACACGCAGCCACCTGGTGCAGAAGGCACACACCTGACATGTGTGTTAAATCCTTTTTCCCTGTTTGTTTGGTTTGAGACCCCAGCACAGAACGACAGCCGACGGCATGCTTCCTCCTGAAGCACAGTTATACACCAGCTGGGGTGCCAGGCGATTAGGCCAACTGGATATAACTGTGGCATTTTGTTCTGGCTGATGCAGAACAGGCATGACCTCAAGTAAAGGAAGGGATCCAAGACAAAGGTCTCTCACTCTGGGCCCTGGTGCTGCCACTGAAAACCCTCTGTACAAAAAGGCACAGATTTAATTGCCTCTCATCACAGCAAACTCTCAATCTGGGCACCATCTTTTTTCGAGCATAAAGTATTAAGAGAGAATCTCTACTCTTATATTTCCTTTGAATGTAAGACAGACATTTTATTGTTACGTTATCTCTGCTATGATTAGCATACCTCATCAGCTGGTAACTTAATCAAGTGGAAACATAATTTCTGTCTCATTTTGCTAGCAGCAAGAATGAGATATAGCAATAATAGGTAGATGTGGTATCTAAGAAAATAGCTATGGATAAGTTGTAACTTCTATTGAAAACCCATGGAGCATGATAACTCTAAGGAGAAGTAGGATAAATAATGAAAAGAAAGACCTTTTAGAAATGCTGTGTTGGTTAGGGTTTGTTAGCAACTTAACAATTCTCAGGCACCGCTCAAGGAAACTCTAAGTTTCAAAAGTCAAGTGTCCAAAAGTCATTCTAACTCTAAAACTCAAGTGTCCAAAAGTCATCGTTAAGGTTTCAATCTAGAATATCCCTCCACCCCCGCAAAGCCTTATGTATTTGGAAGGTGGCTGGATTGTGGGGGTTAAATAGATCAAATGGGTTATTGTACGGACTTCAGGTGCTGGTGAGGGGTGGATCTCTGAGGATGCAGCGTGGATGGACAGATTCTTATCCGGCTTCTCCCCAGCTCCTCTCTCTCCTTCCTCTTGTGAAGCAGTGAGCAGCTGTTCTCCAGACCCTTCCACCATGACGCCATTGCCAGCCAACCATGAATAAACTGAGACCTCTGAAATGTGTGCTGAAATAAATCTTTCCTCTCTTACATTGTGAGTGTCAGGTATTGTGTCCCAGCAACAAGAAAGTGAGTAAGAAAAACAGTCATCATGCAAAAAAATTCCTCCAAAACAACATGTGCGGAGTTTTTAGGAACACTAGACAGCTTCCATTCTTACCCATGCTCTGTTGGTAGGACAACAGGATGACGGTCTCTACAGGAGGCCTCTGCGTGCCACGTATCCTTGCAACAGGAGCAGAACTGCAGGTGGCAAGAAGGGCATTCCACCAGCACAGGCTGGCCTGGGTCACTCGATGCAACAGAACACACTGTCTGACAGTCTGCAACAGGACACCATGTTCGGTGGGGGTCCAAGTGAACTTCTAAAATATAAGAAAAGGAAATGTGATGGTCTACCTGTCTCTAATCCAAGCTTGAAGGGGTTTTTATTTTTTTGTCCTTGAGCTACTCTCTTTTGGGCCGATGCTTGTGGAAGTATAATGTAACCACAGGTGACAATCGCTATAATTAGTCTTCATATGGATCCAAACTTACCACCCCCGAGGTCACACAGCCCACCACATTTCTCAAAGTAGGTACCAATGGAGTAAGTAAGTACTACCTTTACAAGCAGATAAGAAATGTTCTTTCCAACCAAAAACAAAACAAAACAAAACAAAAAAAACAGCAAGTCTGGAAAATTTCTTGCCTTTGGGCATTCAAAATAGGCAAAAATTAAGTTCTTTCTACAATTATTAAGGTACCATCTTGGAAGAAAAGTGGATACAAAGAATATGCCAAAGGGAAGAAAGCATTTTTCATGAAAGTGTTTGTCCTTCTGGGCACTAAGAAATATGTAATGAGGTTTTTCCCCCTGCTGTATAGTAGAAAACTAAAGAACTAGAATGAATCAAAGTCTAGAGGTCAAAGAGCACCTGCTATGACTCAGCTACAAAATCAGATGATTTGACACATTGGGCATTCTGCTGTCCTGCAAATATGCTAGTTAGGAACAATTTGTAAAGGACTGACATGCTTTAAAATCAGGAAGTAGGAACTTTCACAGAAAATACAAAAATAGCTAGTCATATAACACTGAGGTGAGATCCATATGGCATACAGGAAAGAGGACAGGACAGGAGGGTGAACAACCATATATTCACATGTTTGCGAAACTTGCTTGGTTTTCTCTTTTCTATTCAATTATCGATTCCATGTTCTCTTTGAATGACATGACCTTTCAGAAAAGGTACCATATGAAAAACGTGATTAAGAGGTAGCATAGCCCTTCTCTGAATGTTGTACTTCGAGAATTTCAAATTGCTGAAATTTTTATTTTAAATCTCTTGTGATTTAAAGGGCGTATGATTTCTAGAAATTCATATACAGGCAGGATGCATACAAATTCAAACAGTAATACAAAAAATGAGATAATTAAGTATGATGTCATTTTAAAGTTAGTTATTTTATAAATTTAATGTCAGAGAGGAAAAGGTGAAAAACAGTCTGATAAACACTCTTGATGTTTCACCTACAAAATAAAATAATGAATTTACCCAAGTTACAACCTTTCATTTAAAAATACCATTGCGCGCGCGCGCGCGCGCACGTGTGTGTGTGTGTGTGTGTGTGTGTGTGTGTGTGTGTGCATGTGTGTATAACTAGGAATCAAACCTAGGACCCTCACACTGAGCAATAGCCCAGTCCATTTTTATTTTTGATTTCTGGGGCAAAGTCTCACTAAGGTTGCTAAGTTACCTAGACTGGGGACGAACGTGGGATCCTCCTGCCTCAGCCTCCTGGAGTGTTGGAATTACAGGCCTGTGCCACTGGACCTGGCTTAAAAATAGCATCCCTTAGCCTGGGCTACAGAGCAAAACCCTGTCGCAAAAACAACAACAAAAAATCCTCAAATATACTACCTTATCTAATAATTCTAGAAAATGGGGTTAAAGAATAATGGGCCTTTGATACAACTATTAATATGAGTTATTCTATGATTCACAGGTCCTTAAGCCTCAAAAGAAATGGATCTTCTAAAACCAAAATGTTTTGATGTCAAGGGGCCAGTGACAAGCATAGGACCTGGAGTCCTGGCCTTTTGTTCCCATCCTATTCTTTATTTTCTTCCAAATGATTATAATGGCCTCACAAACACTAAGCCCACCCCTCCAAAGGAAAAGCTGGCTGGTAGGTGGCTGCTAAAAATTCCCACGTACAGATCTATCTATCATGCATTCTAAATTTGAGGTCTTTTAAAAGTTTGATGGGGAAAAAAAAAGGAAAGGGGAAAGGGGAGTTAAGGTAGGTATTACTGTTAGGACCAACAGCATCCCCACGGATACCCTTACAAAGCCAGAAGGACAAAACATGTCATTATTACTCTAATCAATTAAAATCTCTTGATAGAAGCTCTGACTTAATTCTATTAGCTTATTATTTCGGATATTGGAGTGGTGCAACGCAAGCAGAAATGATAAACAAAGGAGCAGCTACAGATTTTGATGAACTGACTTAAAGAACCTTAGATACAGTGCAGCCATAGTACACAATCCAGTGCAGAAGCAAGGGGAGACTCTGAGCCCAGGAACAGTGATCTTAAAAGACCAGACAAAGGAGTGTAAGGAGGGGGCAAAGTGAGACATCACAGCTTTCTGCATTGACACGTGTCACTTAACAGGGATATGTTCTGAGATAACATAGTTAGGTGACTTCATATTGCAAAAATATTATAAGAGTATTTATACAAACTAAGATAACTATGACATCACTACACAATCATATCAAGTGGGACAACGAACAACACGTCTGCATTTCCTTTATCGGAAGACTTAATCCTCATGGATGGCTCGTAGAGCTTTCGTAACAACTGAGAAACTCCGTCCAAGCAAACAAGGACTGTTCCTTTCAGGTGGCCTCAGTTTCATCAAAGGAAGTCAAAGATCATGTTGAAGAGGACCTTCACTTCCCAAAGTAACAATCTTATCATTCTATGTAAGAAGCACATGGGAATGTATGTACTCAACCCAAACAAAATAAGCATCCACCTACATTATTGTGTAGGAAACTTTGTGCATCAGTATAAAAACTATGTGTACATTTTTAGAAAGTTAACACGCTATTCCAATCTATAAGGTTTTTATACAGGTAATAGGTGGATAATATATATTTAATTGTTAAATATTAGACAGTTTTTAAAAATAATGTAAATCAATATGACAATATGGAAAGATTTCTAAAATGCACTAAATGAAAAATATCACAAAAGAGTGAGAGTGAGCATATTTATTAAAATATTCTATAGGGAAATATTTTTAACATTTACAAAAGAGTACCAAAGAAGCATATCACTGTCACCTTGAGTAAAGCTCAGGGGTTGGGAGAAGAGGCAAAGACATACTTTACTATTGACATCAATTTTTTAAAGGCATAAATGCTTCTTTGTAAGTTTCTAAAACTGGTTTTATAAGCTATTTTCAATCTGGCATACAAACAATTACTGGAACTAAGGTGTCACCTGAAAACCTTCTATAACATTTAAACATGTTTAAACTTCCGCTTTCCTTCATACTGCTGTATCATTCTCTGTTGTTCTTTTTTACTAAAATCCCCTCTTCTTTATCAAGTCGTAGTTTATCTACCCTCAAAGGATATAGGTCTATTATGTTCTTGTTTTAATTTGGTGGTCACAGAATCAACTTTTTATTGATTTTCAGTCTCTAGTCATTTTGTGGTGATGGACTTTTTCTCTTTGGGTTGTAATTAACACCTTATTTAAAATAAGCTACTCCTTATTTTGTTGGTAGGTCCAAATTTACCTGATATAGTATGGGATGGTATCTATTGATTTAAAGTAGTAATTCCTGGGTTTTTCAAAAACACAGATATACTCTTGTGTAAACAACTGACTTTGAATGTATACTACCTTCAATTGCCTTGTACAGGAATTTATTCTCCAATCTCTTTTAATATTGTCATCAACAGATAGATATATACAAAACATTAAAATTAACTAATATCATACTGGTGCAGATTATGCTATGATGCATATTAGGGCATAGATCCCCACCCATTTCAACTAGGAGTTTCCAACGTGGAAAGACATCACCTTGGCAATACAAGAAAGTTTCCATAAATCACATTAATATTAAACCTCGTTTGTAAAGGCAATAATCAAAACCTTTTGCCCTACTAGAACTTGTATAACTCTACTTCCTATGTCTTCTCAATCTTTGATCAAGCAATCCATATTCACTGATTCTCATTTCCTTCCCCTGTGTCCACTGTAAATTTCAGAAATAAAGCACTGTAATAAACTTCCCTGTAAAAGTTACATGACATCCCTCTAGGTACACGAGAAAATGTTTCTCCACCCACCTTACATCTGATGTATACATTTCGGGGGTGGGGTGGGGCAAGGGATTGGTGATCAAGACCAGGCCCTCACACAGAGTTGCATCCCAAGCCCATTATTAGTTTTGATTTTCAGACAGGGTCTTGCTGAGCTGTCCATGTTGAGCTTGAACAACCTCCCCTCTAAGCCTCCAGAGTGCTGGAATTACAGACATGTGCCACCAGGCCCAGCCTGATACTCTTCTGGTAACTCTGTCTTCCACAGGCCTGGCCTCCTCCTCTTCCTCCTATCATCCTCCTTCAACATCAATGTCATTACTTTACTTAATTATAGGATTTACATCATAACTAAGCCCCAGCTCTCAGTTTAATCTGGATTATTACAAAGGTGTCTTTCAGGCGCTGACCTCTTGTGATTATACAACTGAAAATTAAGCACATATCCAGTTTTCATTGTTCATTCAACAAATGACTGATTTTGAGTATTTGTTAGAGATCTGGGCATATGAAAATGAAAACCAGAGATTTCCCTACTCAGAAATCTCACAGCAGAAAAAGGGAAAGGGATGTTCAAAACAAATACAATGTCACCTAAATAACAACAACAACAATAATAATGAAAACAAAACCAAGAAACCAAAATGCAAATAAATAACAGTGCATCCCACAAGATAACAGAAATGAAATTGTTAATAATTATCTGTGAACTGCTCTTGGGATTGAGATACAAATTTCTAATAGTTATTTACAGAAAAACTTTTATCCTTTTGTACCCAAATATTCACAATGAAATTTCCCCTCTTAATCAACTCTAAAATCAGAAGATAAAACTAGTTCCTCCTAATCACAGAACAAAGCTGAGATAACACACGCTGAGATAAAACACAGAGAGTAAGTTAGAAAAAGCTAAGACACCACACAAATAGAGATTTAAAAAAAAAAAGTCCTTGAGGTAGCAACTCTGCAGGTGGCCAGCCTACACATAGAAAGAAGAAAAGGAAGAGAACAGTCTTTTTCTAGATATTAAAACAAAGATTGCGAACTTAAAGAAAACACTGATCAAGGACATTGGCAGTCTGGGCCTGAAACAGGTTCCCCTTTGCTCACAAATGCCTGCTGTATCTCTTCTCAACTTCAAGTTCAGTGACCTCATATTGGCAACCTGAACACAACCACAGTAGAAATATTTTCATCCTAGAAACTGGCAAACACTGATCAGAGTTGCTCTTTTTCTCTCCTAGAAAGAGTGTTTATGAATACATCATGAAACACAGACCAAATTGAGAGTAAATATTCTACATCAATGTATAAAACTTACATTCAGCACAGATAAGCACACACCACGCAGCAGGAAAGTGAAGAGTAGAAGCTGCACAGCATAAAGGAAAAATCAATACTGGAACAGTAATAATTACTTCATCCATATTTGCTGACCAACACTCTCTGTACTTGAAGTAAAACCCATATGCACACACACACACACACACACACACACACACACACACCTTCTACAGAGTTGATGGAGTTTAGTTACATACTAATTTACTGTTCATTGATTGCTTCTTGTGCATCTGCCTGGGTTTTTCGATTTCAGGGAAATACTAGAGTCCCCTACTCCATCCCAGAACACCAAAAGTAGGTACTCCTAAGCCAGGCATGCACTCCGGAAGGCTGAGGCAAGAGAATTCCAAGTTCAAGCCCAGCCTAGGCAACTTAGTAACTTTGCAAGACCCTGTCTCAAAATAAAAACTAAAAAGGCTGTGGATATTAGTGCAAAAGTTCTGGGTTCAACTCTCAGCACTGAAAAAAAAAAAAAAAAAACTAAAAATAAAGGGAAAAGAAATAAAGACAGGAAAAAATGAAGGAAGGAAGGAAATAGGAAAGGAAGGAAGCTCACTAGCAGGCTTTTAAGCAATCCTCACACCTCCAATCAGATGAAACACACTACATATTCCTGTCAATATCAGCAGATCAAGATCTTTCCTCTACTATACATGGAGAGTGAGGAGAGAAAACAGAGACAAGATCTTTATGAAGTCAAACCAATTACTACTCTCAGAGTCCCCTCTCCTATCATCAAGTCCCCTTTAAAAAGAAAGAAATAAAGTCATCATGCACTGCTATTTGAGTCTAATATAATTAAAGCTGAAAAGAAAAAAATAAGTCCACCTGCACAGGAGAGTACTGCAATGCATGAGTGTTTGCCAGTGGAAGCTTTGCTTTGGAGCTTTGGAGCACAGATCTTCCCCCTCCCTCCACCCCCACAGGGTACTGGACTTGTCCTAGGGATTCTAAATACTGTTCTGGTTTTGTAGAACGTACTTGCCAGAGAGTTGTGACATTATCTTCTTGATAAACAACCAAAAGTAAATAATTATTCTGGTGAACACAGACAAACCAACTAAATTCCAAACAGTCTTCTCTACTTTCTATTTCTTTGCTCAGGTAAGAGCTGAGTAAGTAAGTATTCAGGGGTTAAGAGTAGAACACTCAAAGGAATAACTGACTCAATTTCTGTTACTTTAATATTCAGACAAGACTAAAGAGATTTATCCCCTGCAATCACACACACATAGTCTTTTTATAGACAGTCATGAGGAGCATTTCTGAATGAAGAGCAAAGGTGTATTGATGCCTCTGAGTCTGAAGCACAAAGAATACTTTGTCTTTCCATCTACCTTCTTTATGATTCTTGGCAGAGACCTCCTAGCTCAAATGCACACTTCCTGCTTTTTCAATTGGGCAATTACTAATTGGGTTAGAATTGCTAAAGATAAACCTCTGAAATTGTTATTCGTGAGATGTCAGTCCTGCTTTTAAGGACTTATTAAGGTTTATTTATAACTATCCATTTAAAATGTATTTTAAAAATCACATTTAAGCCTATAGATTAAAACCATGATATCATTATATATATGGTTTTGATCTGATACCTCCATTTTATCCAAATCATGTAAAACTAAAGATTTATACATGTAATAAGTCATTCTGATTTTACAAAGGTGCAAAAGCAAACCCAAAGTAGAAGTTGCCTTTAGTTTTCACCAAAGTCACTTAAGGCCAGCACAAAATACTGCACAGCTTGGGTATGCCACTAACAAGATCAACCACTTCATTCAAGGTTTCTCTCCTTAAAAATCTGATGGTCAATATTAAATAAACACTGTCTACAACAAATTTAACCAGGCCCGAACACAAAGCAGGTACCTCACAAGAATTATGGAAAATTTTTTCCATATTTTTCTAATTCCCCATCTTAATGTGTGACTTAAAACTCTTAAAAGGAAATACATAAATCTATTATCGTTAGCATGGTGTTTTTCAAACAAGGGATTGAGAAATATATTTAAACAGTTTATAAGCACCAATTTTTTAAAAATGAAGTTGATGAGGAAAAGAGTGTATTCAATATATTAAGAGCATAAGAAGTGATTGAAAAATATAGTGAATGTTCAATTTTAAAAAATTATTACAGTAAAAGACACATTGCCATTAATCTTCTTCAAAATACCCTTCCAGTCACTTCAAGCACAGGTATCTGATCATTCCTGTCACTTTGTGAAGCAGTTATGGAAGTCTTCTTTTGTTAGTGTGTGTACAAAGTGTCATCAAAAATACGGTGATTGCCGCTATTGAGTGCCATCCAACAAAAAAAAAGGCAGGCTCAAAAAAATATTAAAATGTGCTCTTATCTGCCTTATTCACCAGATCTGGCAGCAAGGAACTTCTGGCTCCGCCTCCAACTCAAAATGACCAAGAAAAGTAAAGGTTTTGATTCAATTTAAGTCATTGAGATAGTCACAATGATACAAATAAAAACACAAAAAGAGAACTCTCAGAACTGCTTCAGAAAAGAGCGAAGAGTACAGGGTTTGAAGAAAGGAGGAATACTTTGAAAGGGATCAAAGCAATGTGTCTTTTACTGTAGTAATTTTTTTTTAATTTAAACATTTTTTTCTAAATTACATTGTGTAGTTTCATGAAAGTTTTATTGATTCTATTTTAGGGTATGTATATCTGTGTGTGGGTGTGTGCATGTGTGTGGGGGTGGGTGGTTGTGTGTACTTGGTTTCAAGATACAGTTGTCCCTCAGTATCCACTGGGACTGATTCCAGGAGTGCCCCCCACTTCTTGCCGTAGATACCAAAACTCACAGATGCTTACATCCGTTAGAAAAAATGGTGTAGGAGTTGCATAGAGCCTGTACACATCCTCACATATATTCAAACTGCCTCTTGATTATTTATAATATCTACAACTAGATAAATGCTACGTAAATAGCTGTACTCTATTGTTTAGGAAATAATGAGAATGAGAAAAATCTTTTACATTTTCAGTGAAGATGCAATTTCGTTTCAAATGTTCTTTCTCCGTGGTTGGTTGAACTTGCAGATGCAAGATATGTGGATCCAGAGGTCCAACTGCTCTATGTAGTTCTTATTCTAGGCTACAAATGTTTTGAAAAACACAGAGCTTACACGAAGTCTATAAAGCACCATCAAATCATTTATGAATGTATATTATTTGGGATATGTTTTGTAAAGTTCACGCTTAATACTCCTCATTTCATTCTCCTTTCACATTACAAAAACCCTATCCTCTGACCCCAAACCTCCGGTACTCCTTTTCCCCTCTCGGCCTCAGCTTCTGACCTTCCACCTTGTTTCACCAAGGAGGAAGAAGCAAGTAGAAGAGAACGGAGAACCCCAAGCACGCCCACCCACCAGCCCACCCACACCGCATTCTTCTACCTCTCCTGGGGGAGCTGAGCCTGCCCTATCCCCTCCGGCATCAGCACCGAGACCCACCTCCTCACATTCTCCAGGCCTGTGTATCCGCGGTTTTCTTCCTTCTCCTACCTCAACCCTCTCTGCTGATCTTAGGTTCCTTAAAAAGAAAAGGAAAATTCCTGGAAGGAGTTTTTCTTAATAGATCTACAGCATGCAATTCTCATGTTAACAATAACCGGAATCCTCTCCAAGCAGATTTTCTCCCCACAACTGTATGTGCCATGTCCAGTCCCTCTCTCTCCAAATCTGGCACTAACATCTAACCCCATAGTCACCCCTTGCTCTTCACAGAACGTCTTCTGGGTTAATATTTCTCGCTCGTTGTCGGCCTCCCTTGCTAGATCCAGCTCAGCCCTTCTTTCCTCTAAAGCCTCTAGCACCCCCCAATCTGCTCCTTTATCCACACTCCCTCCCTAAAATGAATTCATGTCATGGCTATAAACCTGACCTCTGTACTCCACAATATGTACTGCTGGTCTTGACTCTCTGCTTCCGCCCCCGCTCACACCCGATGATCGTCAGCTAGGCAAACCTGACCGTTTCACCTTCAAAACCCTCTGCCAAGCTGCAGACTACCAAGACCTGCACTTTTTACAACCCAGCAACCTTGAGGGCGAGATCACTACAGTGCTCCTAGTAGACCTGTCTTCCGCCACTCTGTCCACCACCATTACTCTTCTTCAGCAGCCGGGACAATCTTCCACTGATAAAATCATATCAAGACACTGACCTAACCAAAATCCTCCAGTGACTTCCCGTCTCCTCAGTCTTCGCCACAGTGGACGTGCTCTGGCCCTCCACTACTTCTCCCAAATCGCCTCCTGCTCCCCGGCTCCATCACAAGGGCCTCTTTGTTGATTCCTGAGAAGCAGCCAAGCTTGTTCCTGCCTCTGGGCCTTTGCAATCACCCTGCACTCTGCCAGAGATACTCTCCGTGGATAATAATCTGGCTTGCTCACTTAAACCACATCTCTTCTAGACATGACCTCCTCAGAGAGGCCCTCCATGGCAAATCCTGCCCAAAGGATCTCTCCCATCTGTTTCTTTCCCTTGCCCTTTTGGATTTATTTAAGAGCTACATAGCGTTACCTAATGCTATTTCTTAACGTATTTTCTTTCCCCCACAACACATATCAAAATCTTCTAAAGCAGAAAGTTTGCCTTGATAACCACTGCATCCTCATGGTCTAGAACAGGTTTGTGTGTGTGTGTGTGTGTGTGTGTGTGTGTGTGTGTGTGTGTGTGTGTGTGCGCGCGCGCGCGCGCTTTGGTTTTTGTTTGTTTTGTTTTTGTAACAGCACTACTGACAGTTGGGGCAGGCTATTTCTTTGCCTTGGAGACCATCTTTTGCATTCACTGTTTAGCAGCAACCCCGTCCTCTCCTTGCCACATGCCAGTAGCATCCCACTTCCCAAGGCTGATAGTCAAAAATGTCTTCAGACATCAGCCAATGTCTGAAAAATTCACCTCTAGTTG
Organism: Ctenodactylus gundi; assembly: GCA_004027205.1. Lineage (NCBI taxonomy): Eukaryota > Metazoa > Chordata > Mammalia > Rodentia > Ctenodactylidae > Ctenodactylus > Ctenodactylus gundi. The sequence goes on from PVKB01000036.1 coordinate 1,178,018, forward strand.
ACAACTCCTGACCTAGTCAGGTGCTGGGAACCTTGTATTTGCTGAATCAGTCATGAAGCTCTATAAGAGAAATGCAAGAAATAGTGTCAGTAGAATCAGCCTCCATGGTAATAAGAGATAATGATAGCGTAAGTGGCATGCTTCTATACTGTTCAGCCTTACATTCAAATATGTCAGGAAAACAGGAACAACAATCCAGAGAAATATTTGCATGGGAGCAGCCTAGGAGAGGTGCTTCCCTGCAAAGAACAGGGGCCTCAATGTACCTGCCTGGCTAGATTCTATTGAAAATGTACCTGGGCACAGCACAACATCAGTCCTGCAGATGCCCTTCAGCCTGGCTCTCATAACAGCAGCTGAAAACAAAAGTCAACAGCAAATAAAAGAGCTGGGGGGTTTTTAATTCAGTTTTTTAATCAATATGCCATTTAGAGCATACTTCTGCTTTATGTAGTCAGTTTTCCCTCTGAATCTGTGGGAGATCAGTTCTAGCACCTCTGAAGATATTAAAATTTGCAGACATTCAAGTCTCTTTATAAAAAGGCATAATATCTGTAGATAACTATGCAAATTCTCCCTTTACTTTAATCCTTAGATTATTTAGAATACCTAATACAATATAAATGCTCTGTTAATAGTTGTTATACTATATTGCTTGGAGAATAACAATAAGAAAAAAGCCTGTTCAATATCATGAAATAAAAACAAAATTTCAGTCTACAGTGGTATAATCCATAAATACAGAACCCGGAGACACAGAGGCTTGACTGTACTTCATATAACAGAGTACACCACAAGTGGAGCCTAGATTCAGATAAGTAGGGAAGGAAAAGCACAGAAGGGGCATCAGACTCGTAAAAGCCCTGCCACCCAACAGGACTGCCTAGAACTCAAGCCAGAAGTTACATCGCTGGTACCAGGTAGAGGTCACACAGGCATCATCTGAAGAAGAGCTGCCACTTCCTCATTCTCTCCTTACCAATAATCTGAGATAAATTGAAGAGGAAATGGCGCCCCGTGGGGTTGGTGAAATATTTGTAAAGCCTCCCTTTATTACCTCTATTATGATTTCGATTCTACCTCCTAGCTTTTGACCTAGGAAACACAGTTATAAAAAAACACACAAGATGGTTCAAAAAGCTGAAGACATAGCTGCTTCCTCCAAATTTCCATCCTAAAGTTGGAAGTGGACTGATGTTTATTCTACTTTCTTCTGCATCACAAGTGATGAAAACATCACACAGCTTTGGGATGGGGAAAGTTCAGCAGTCTATAAGGTGAGAGTCCAGAAGCCTAGAAAGCAATCCCAAAATCGTGATCATGAAATTTCTGTGTGAATATCACTTAGCAGTGATGAACTAAAAAACTTAGGTCAGAAACAGACCTATTCACAAAACTGAACTGCATTTTACTCAGAAAAAGTATTGGCTACTGAAGCTCCCTGGCCATTTGATCTTAAAGCTGTGCTTGCCCGTGTGGATTATGTAAGGCAAGAAATAGTATTTCAGCTAGTTCTTACTTTGTGTTTTCACAATTACTGGAAAACAGAAATATTCTGGGAAATTTAAGCTACTGTGAGACCCAAGGACTATATCTGACTCAAATGATTGTTTACAACTTTCAAAAAACTGACCCCAGACCCTTGGTTTTCTCAGCTGGCAACAACAGCATTAGATGGGCACAGTTTCCTTCTTAACCTGTTATATGTTCTCTCAACTAAAGAGGGGAGTTTTCCCCCATCTTCTAACATTGTGAGTCCAGGCCAACGAAGGCATCACATGAATTTTTATTACTGTGGAAAACACCATGCACCCAAGCTAATTTAATTATCAGTTAAAATAAATCAAAGTTTTAACTTTTATGACCCACTGCATTTTTAGTTATGCCAAGGTTAATTTGCTTTCTTATATCTTACAGAACAAAGGACCTCTGAAGATAGCTGAAATTAACTGATCAGAATTAATATTAAACTTAACTGATCAGAATTAATATCTTCTACAGTAGATATACCTAAGCAGAAGTGGCCATCACCAGGAGGATTGTTGTCAAGACAGGCAGAGAACCACAGATTTTAAACTTGGAAGCAGACTTTGAGGTTAATCCAAAACACTGTTATGTTTAGACCCACCGAAATTAGGAGTTTGCATAACTCAGCAAAAAGAATGTATATATAATGAGATCACATCTATACAAACATATTATTAAATACATTTTAATTTCTACCATTACCATGGAAACCTTTTCTCTAAAGTGACTACAGTGGATACCCTATTTCAAATAGCCATGATCTCCTTGGAAGTGATTAGAGAAGGTGAGATTTGTGCTTAGACTAAGTATAACTTGTACTATATGGGGATTGATATGAACCATGACTTAGGGAACAGGGACTTACTGGCAGGTCTTGATACAACTCTCCAGAATCTAGGACACTCCTATCTAAGGATGATAACATACTGAAAAGATTTGAATTAAAATGAAAAAAGTGATGTTATCATGCTATCCACTTAATCCAAAGTACAATATAGTATAGTATAGATAATCTGGAACAGGTAAGATTTGATAGCAGTAGTGATGACAAATTCATAGCAATCCAATGGCAATACTACCATACTGAACACTTGCTGTAGCAGACACAGTATATTAACTTGCTCTTCTCTTCAACTCCATGATAATCATTCTACTGTTATCTCCATGGAGAAGTTGAGGAAATAGAGATGTAAGAACATTTAACACTGTGCTTCTCATCCAAGTCCTCGTTAGAAACTTAATCCTACCTGCTGGTGAGTAGAAGTCTTGTCTTAAAACTACTTATCTGAAACATTAAGAGAGAGATATTTGAGACTTAAAACTGATTAACAAGAAAAGTTGGCTGGTAATTTAGAGGAAGCACAAAGCTAAGGGGAAAGTGTTATCATTTCAAAGCACAAATCATCCAGGAAGAAAACATAACTTAGTCATACATTTAACACAAAACAGAAATGAGGGTGTGTACACACACACACATGTGCACGTGATAAGAATGAGCTTGGGATCAGAGACCACGAACAGGAAGATGACTAATGAGAGACAGGAAGTGAAAAAAATAAAACCATCAGATGATAGTCATAAGTATAACACAGTCTTAAAAAAAAAAAACTAAAAAGAAACCAAATAACCAGTGTGCTGATGAGAGAAAACCTTAATGGCCACACACAAAAAGATGGAGTTGAAGCATTTCACCAAGGACAAATAAAAGAGCAGGATAAATCTCTAAAAGCCATATTATAAATCTGAAGGCAGAGAACAAAAGGGCTTCCAAGAAAGAATGAGCTGGGCACAGTAGCTCATATCTATACTTCCATCTACTCAGGAAGGTGAGAGAGGAGGATTCTTCAAGCTCAGTAGTTTATTGAGACCAGCCTGGGCAACACAGCAAGACCTGGCTCAGAAAAAGGCAAAGAATGAAAGTCGGGAATGCATGGTTGGAGATCATCAGAATCTTCCAAGTGACTGTATCTCTCTAAGGCTCTCAAGAGAGATGTTCTTCACGATCATTGCAAGGGTTAACAGTGGAGAACGAAAACAAATTGTTTCATGGTGCTGTCAGGAGGCACCTCTGCTTCCTACATGCTCCATACATGGACACAGAACGGCCTAACTAGGGACAGGAGCAAGATCACCAGAGAAGTTTCTCTGAGGCACGTTTGTTTAATCAGTTGCTTCAACTGTTAATTTACCTCCAAATATAGTTTCAAAGAGATAAGCATTAGTTTCCACGTTAGGTCAGTGATTACTGCGTTATCAAGACAATTAATTTTATGAAAATGGAATAGAGATAGATGGGAAAACCTGGAAGTCATTTATCTGTATGTGGTGATTTATTATGTCTGTATATGTCTGCAGACACCTTGAGACAGGATTAGAGTTGAACACAGAGCTGTAGCTAGAGATAGATGGCAAAGACGAGAGATTAAAGTGCTCTTTCAAACAATTCCATCTGAATCTTTCATGACAAGATGTTTGCACACCACACAGGCCTAACTTTAAAAAAAAAAAGAGGAGGTATAAGGGTGGGCAATGGGGGGTGAATATGAGCAGCATACATTATGTGCACTGAACTCCACCCCAAAGTGAAACCAGGGTGGAGGTTCAGCAAGGAAAGTGACGGGGAGGCGATTGAGGTATGCTACGTGCATGTACAAATCGGCCAATCTGTACACTAATAAAACATGTACTAGTAAAAAAAGATGGAAGCACAGGTTGTGGAAGCACCTGGAACTGCAACTGGCAGAGCACAGGTCGTACATAAATCAGCACACATCAAATGTGCACAGACAGGATGGATACACAACAGGAAAATAAATTTCCCTTTTACTTCGTTTCTTTAGGAAGGGGAATAATACGACACTCATTCCATTTGAAACAGCCCATAACCACTGTAGAATAATATAAATATTTAAGAATAGTCACATTAACTTACCAAGGAACTAAAGTTTCTTGCAGTTATAGAAAGCAAAACAGACAGCCCCAAACTCTGTGCTTAGGAAGCAAAAATGACTGATCTTAATCCAATTTTTAAAAATAATGGGGCTGGAGGAATGGTACAGCAGTAAAAGTGCTTGCCTTACAAGGACAAAGCCCTGCGTTTGATTCCCCAGCACCACATAAAGATGGGAAAACCTGAAAGGATGGGCTGGGTGTGGTGGCACACACCTGTAATACCAGCACTATGGAGGCTGAGGCAGGCGGATTGTCCTGAGTTCAAGGCCAGCCTGGGCTACATCAGTGAGTTCAGGACCAGACTGGACTACAGAGCAAGACCCTGTCTAAATAAAAAAAAAAAAAAATTAAGAAAGAGAGGAGAAAAAAATCTATTTTGAAAAAGTATATTCTGGAAACAAAACACAGACAAACCCAAGCATTAACCATCAGGCATGTGCTCCGTGTAGAAAGCAGGGCAGTGATGGCAAACACATGCCAAGCGGAGCAACTCTCTTCATTGATAATCCTGGAAGACTGGCACAGAAAGAGGTCTCCAGAAACATGGTAATAACCAATGGAAAAGTACCGGATGGACAGAGAGTAGACACACTAACCAACAGATGCCAAATGGGTGTCTCTTCTTTGTGTAAGCAGTGACAGTTTTTGCCTGACCCTATTCAAATTACTTTTCACCACAAAGACTTAATGATGGACATAAAAGGCAAACTAAGAAAACATAATATAAAGCACAGGACATCATGTGTACAGATGGAACAAACTAAAGACTAGGGAAAGGATTTGGGAGGCAATAAGGTAAGAATGAAACAAAGAATACTTTTTATAATTAAGAAATAGGACTTTGTTTAATCTGAGTCTACATTTTTCCAGAGTAACAATTATCTCTAATTCTGTCCCACAGCTCAGCCAATGGGATTTACTTTCAATCAGTCAAGTCATTTAACTCATTAGTAATATCACTGAATATGTAACGAATTCCAAGTTCCCCTTTAATATAGTTCCTATAAAAATCTTTTCATGACATGAACCTCAAAGTCACCAACTGTTAAAGATCTTGAGTTTGAGATATAGAAGTCTATTATGCAAAAATGAGGTTTACAATTTGGACAGATTGTTTCAATCAAGTATATTATACTGTGTAATACTTCATTAATTCATACTTACTCATGCTTGGAATTTCTGCTTTCCAACAGTAATTATATTTGATGTATGATAATGAGTAATTACATGATAACAAGCTGCCTTCTAACATTATCTAAGACCAAAATGTCTCTGGGTCTCAATTTTATTTTTTAGAAAATCAAGAGTTGTACCAAATGGTTAGCAAATTCAATATAACATTTCAGTATTTTATAATAGTAAAATGGCTAAACATATTTAAATTGTAGGGTTTTACAGTTTGGCAGTTCCTCAAAAATTAAACAAAATATCCAAAGAGTCTACTCCTAGATAACACCCATAAGAATCAAAAACAAGAACTTACACAGATATTGTACACTAATTTCTCTAGCAGTATGGTTCAAAATAGCCAAAATCAAAACAATTCAAGTCTCCAGTATTGATGAATAAATATACAAAATGTAGTATACATCGACAGTGGAATACTAGTCAACCATAAAAATGAAACATGCTACAACATAAATGAGTCTTGAAAACATCATTCTAAATAAAATAATAACACATACAAATGAACAAATATTGTATAATTCCACCTATATGAAATACTTAATATAGGCAAATTCATAGTAGCAAAAAGTAGAGGAGAAGTTACCAGGACAAAAATTACTGTTTGATGACTGAAGAACTTCTGTTTGAGGTAATGAATGGGTGTTAGAAGCAGTTAGTGCCACTGAATTGCACATTTCACAGTGAATACCTTGCAAGAGTTGATTAGATTGAGCATTGTAACTCCAGATATTTATTTATTGGATGTGATAGCTGAAGATTATGAGAGCACCATACATCTGCTCACCCATCCCTCCACTTTATCCTTACAGCCTCCATTAAGAAAATCAGTTATAATTGGAATGTTTTATGGTGATTTTTATGATGTATATTTAACACAATAAAAAAATACAGAATTTCAAAAAAAATTATAGATGCAAAGCTTGCAACTTGTCCAAATTGCAGTTCCCTCACTCATAAAATAAGAATAATAAAATCAATTGTCAATCCAGGAGCCCTAGAGTGGGACTGCCTTGGAAGTGGGTAAAAAGTAACCTCTCGTATAAATAAAATTATTTTATGAACTTATAGATGAAAATAGAGATATATAACAGCATCCAAAAAAACTTAAGTCTGGCTCCAAGGCCTGCCCAATTTAATTATAATGCGTCAGAATATAGCCTCACATCTAATGAAAAATAAACCAATCACAAAAAGAGTGAAACCCAGAAAGCAAAAAGCTCTACCTGGGAGAAGAGTATACATCTCATCTAGTGATTTGCACGTAGACCCACCCACGGCAAGACTCCTCGCCCTCACAGGTGGAGATGAATGAGGCTAATTAACTAAGTGATTTCACTGACGACAAGACAATCACTGTCTCTGCTTCAGTATGAGGACATTTTCTGTGGAATGTTATAATTATCTCATCTGGGAAAAGAACATTGAATATACTTTGTAATATAAAGGTGCTACTTTTAAGTTATTAGAATTTTATTAACAACAACCATTGACATTTTGAACACTTTAACACTGGAAATACTCCTAGGCAGTGCTTTAGGCACTAATTCACTTCATCCTTATCTTATCCTGATCATGTAGGGAGGACTATTATCCCCATTTTATAGATGACGATATTGAAATATGGGAATTTTAAGTTCCATACCCAAAGTCACATAGTTGGTAAGTGGCAGATTCTGCAATTTCACTCAGATTTTTAGCTACCATCTTAAAAATAAACCAAAACTTCATGTTCATCTTGGAGAACTGAATCACAGAAAGTTTTAATTCCTGGTAATATTAGACATTAACTAATTTTTTAAAAAAGCATTTGAATTAATAAACATAACTTTCAAAATATAAACAATTTGGAATAAGGCTTACTGGGCAATGGGTTATTGGGGAGGAGGTAGTGCTCAAGAGAGAGGGAAGGGAGTATTATAAACAAACAGAGAGGACTCACAATATTGATAAATCACATCTTACCAATTAAGGAGCAGCCTGAGAACCAATCCAAATCTACACTTTCTCTGAGTTAGGGCCCTAAAATCATGGCACCTGCTACCAAGCCACTCACTCCATCCATAAGGCAACTACTTGGAATATCTACATTCCAATTATAACTGGTTTTCTTAATGGAGGCTTAAAAAAGAGAGAAGATGGGTGAATGGCAGGGCAGATGTGTGATGCTGTCATTATCTTCAGCTATCACATCCAATCAATAAATATCCGGAGTTACAATGCTCAAAGTAATCACCCTGTGCAGGTGGGTTACAGAGGGCCAATATGAACCACCTATCATGACTTTTTAAAGATAGCTCAAAATCCATACAGACAGATGCATCAGACTCTTCATCTTTTAAACCTACAATTCATCTGAGTCTCCTGGTTCTGATTCCATGTTCAACAACATTCTATTTCCTAGCTTCCCACCTGCTTCTTTCTTTGTAGAAAAAAGTACTTTTAATTTATTTATGGGAATAAAAATTTGAAATTCAAAAGGTAGTTTAAGAATTTTTTTGTAATTTCAGCTGAGTGAATCCACTTTAGGAGTAAGTGACCTACCTGTGAGAGACAAATCTGCTATCAACTTGCCAGAAAAAAAAAAGAAGTTGGTGTTCTCCATAAGACTGAGGCACATCTGAGGCCAAGGTAGCAAATGGTTAGCCTATGAATCCCCTGCAAGCATCTTCTGTGGCCCTCTCCACAGTTTGCATTCTTTGCACTGTTTTTATTTTCTTTTCCTTTTTTCCCCTGTAAAAATTATCTGTCAGAGTAATTGCAAAAAATAAATGAGATAAATGTAATTATATTACCAAATCTATTGTATATAGTAGATGTTGATATCTCCCTATACTCATCTCTAGACCTTACTGAGTTTAAAAGGTTAGCAATCAGAAAACTTTATGCTCACTCTAGATTAGAGATTTTCTTATTACTCTGTGAGACTACACCAGACCCATGAGTGCTGAGGAAACAATGCTTCTCCAAATTCTCAGATAAGGAGGAAAGAAAGAAAGGAAGGAAGGAAGGAAGGAAGGAAGGAAGGAAGGAAGGAAGGAAGGAAGGAAGGAAGGAAGAAAGAAAGAAAGAAGAAAGAAAGAAAGAAAGCATTTCCCCTTAGGTCAAGAATACAGCAAGGCCGTCCACTCTCACCAATTCTATTCAATATAATACTGGAAACCCTAGCCAAAGGAATCAGGCAAGAGAATTAAATAAAGGAAATGTATATTGGGAAGGAAGAAGTTAAACTATCCTTATTAGCAGATGACATGATTCTATACATAGAAGACCCCAAAATCTCTACTGAGACCTTTGAACTAATTAACAAATTCAGCCAAGTTACAGGACACAAAATTAAATCAACAGTATTCCTCTGCATAATCAAGGAACTCACTGACAAAGAAAAAAGAAGAACAATCTCATTCTCGATAGCTCCCTTGGTCAAAATTAAATACCTAGGTATAAATTCAACCTAGGAAGTTAAAGGCCTACACATTAAAACTACATTATGATGAATAAAAGAAATTGAAGAGGACCGTAGGAAATGGGAAGACATCCCTGTTCCTGGATAGGGAGAACTAAAATTGTCAAAATGGCCATACTACTAAAACTGATATACAGGTTAAGTGCAACTCCTCTGAAAATACCGACAGAATTTTTCATAAACTTGAAAAAACAATCCTAAACTTCATATGGAACCAGAAGAGATCCAGAATAGCCAAAGCAATATAGCGCAACAAGACAAAAATGGGTGGCATCACAACTCTGAACATTAAGTTATATGACAAAGTAACAGTGAAAAAACAATATGGTATTGCCACAGAAACAGATAGGTTGACCAATGGAACAGAATTCAGGATGTAGAAACAATTTAAAGTATCTGATCTTTGATAAAATGGTCAAAATCATACACTGGAGAAAGGATAGCCTCTTCAAGAAATGGTTCTAGGAGAACTGGTTATCCAGTCAAAGGAATCTAGACCCACACTTTTTGCCATGTACTAAAATCAAATCAAAATGAATCAAAGATCTGGATATTAAAACAGAAACACCAAACATCCTGGAGGACAAAATAGAGGAAATTCTTTAAGACATTGGTGTAGGCAAAGAATTTCATAAGACATCTGATGCCAAATAACCCCAAGAATTAACAATTGGGATTATATCAACTTAAAAAGCTTCTGCACAGCAAAGGAAGCAATCAATAGAGTGAAGAGAGACTGACAGAACAGGAAAAATTATTTACCAAACATATCAGACAGGGGTCTAATAACTAAAATACCCAAAGAACTGAAGGAAAATAGACCCCTCAAAATAATACACCCAATTAAAAACTAGACAATTAAAACAGACAGTTCTCAGAAGTACAAATGACTCACAAATACATGAAAAAAATTCTCAACATCTTTAGCCATTACAAAAATACAAATTAAAACAATACTGAAATACCACCTTACCCCAGGGAGTATAGCTTTTATCAAGAACTCAAAAAGCAGCAGATGCTGACGAGGATGTGGGGGGAAAAGGAACATTGTTACATTGCTGATGGGACTGTAAACTGAAGGCAGTAAGGATATTCCTTTAAAAATTGAAAACAGATACTCCATTTGACCCGGAGATACCTCTTTTGGGTTTCCTACCAAAAGAATTAAAAGTACCATATAACATAGGTTCTTTCATACCCATGTTTACAGCAGCACAACTAATAATAGTTAAATCATGGAAGATGCCAAAATATCCATCAATATGCCAAGGGATAAAGAAAATGTGGGATATATATGCAAAGGAGTACTACTCTGCCATATAGACAGCAGATGTGAGTCAACTGTAGGAAAATGGATACGACTTGAGGTCATTATGCTTACTGAAGTGACTAGACTCAGAAGATGAAATATTGCATGATTTTTCTAGTATGAGGAATCCAGAGGATAAATAAACAGTAGAGTCAAACGGGTGAGAGGTTGGGAGTCAGGGAGGTAGATATGTGCAGAGGAAGGGGGAATACAGAAAGAAGTATGAGGACATGGAAGGGGGAAGGGAATATGTAGTTCATGCGATACATGTATGCATATTTTCTCAATTTTAATGTAACCATTGTGTCTCGCAAGTATATACTAATAAAAATATACTAATAAAAATTAGAGAAAAAAGAAATCAAAGGAATAAAAGTATATTTCCTGCATATAAATGGGGCAGTAGAAGTAGAAATGTGATATATGTATTAACCCAAATCACAAGTCAGAAAGAAGAACACTCCAATACATTGTAAATCTCAATAGAAAGAAACATATCTGAACTCAGCTATCACTATAACAAAGTAGTATCAAAAGAGTGATCTGTGAGTGTTATAAAGAGTGACAGAAATGTTTGATCTGGTCAGTGTTTCCAAATGGTCTTCAGAGTTGAAAAACGAGTGGTAAAATACATTTTAAGAGTTACTTCCTTTAATAATTAACAAAACTAACTTTTGCAGTACCTTTTTTAACACAAGCCAAACTAAATATACAAAACAACTTAAAGAAAGTTCTGCTTCCTGTTAACCTGCATTTTTTCACAACTATGGCTGAGAAGGGAAATTGCATCTTGCAATTACAATTGCTACCTTTTGGAGTCCACTTGTGGCTTTCCAACAGACCACAGTTGCTGTCCTAATCTTCTATCTGGTTAGTGTAGAGATGACATATGTAGAACCACATTCAACACAGGACAAAACAAATGCATACCTCTTTCAAATTTTAACCGCTGATAAAGCTGAAATTGGTCCACAGGTACCAAACAGGCAATCTGAAACCAAAGACAGTAGGAAGATGAGATTTCAGGTATCACAGGGACCTAATGTACCAGCTCTTTATGAGTTCTCTTTCTGGCTTTATCTATTATATCCTCACTTATGAAGTTGTTGTTAAGCTTCTTTTCTGTACACTGCTCACACAGTAACTGTTGCAGCAATTCTCAAACCACCAACAAGTCCTCTACAAGGTCTAGGAATCATTCTTCATGCAAAATAGGTGGCTACTAGACCATGACAAGGACCCAGCTCTAGGAATCATTATCAAGGCATCAGTTACTAGGCTCTGATTGCCTGCCATTCTTCAAGCAGAAACTACAGAGACTGAATAGACAAATTTCATTACTTAGACTTCCCAAGTTACTTGTGTGTATGCATAAAAAATGCCCCTTGTCGTCCTACAGGCATTCAGGAAATTAGATGACTATAGTTCTAGCTTTGAGACCTTTTAAAAGCTAAAGTCAAGTAGACAATGCCTCCAGAATCAGGAAAGTTTCATTTGATACCAAGGAAGTAATAATGTCTTAGAAACAAATTTTAAAATATCTCCTAACAAAAATCTCTTCATTGAGCCCTCAACTATTACTTTGAAATCCTAGGCCCTGACAGAAAAGAAATGCTTAAGACATTTCTTGTGGCCAGACTCTCATTTTTACTTCAGGGACAAAATGAACCAAAATTATCCATACCTAACCAAGTGACATTTCGAATTGATCATTTTAAATTGCATTTTAAAGGCAGATACAGGAAAAGCTAACTGCTTTTAATTGGTATTCTAAAACTATTAATTCCATCGCCATCAAGATATAAGTATACTGACATTGCTTAAAGTATTTATAAATGAGAAAATAAGAGGATTTGACATGGCCCTTCCAGACATTAAACAAGTTAATAGAGGACTGAGTATATCATATATACATATATAACTCTAATACACATAGACAACATGTATACACATATATAACTTATATAAACATGTATATGTACATGTTTTTATATAAACCAATATAGATGGAAGTTCTGTGTGTGTGTACATGTGTGATACTGGGGATCAAGACCAGGTCCTTCACACTGGGCTACATTCCCAGTCCATTTTTTTTTAAATTTTGATTTTAAGACAAAAGTTCTTCCAACTAACAAAAGGGAATTTTGCACTGACAACATCAGAATAAGAAGACAATGCCGCTAAAATTACATTTAACAAATATAATACATTTTAAAATGCATTCAAAATCTAATTTTCCCTAACAAAATAACTTCAATTTGCTTTTTGTGAAAATTAATCAAACCAAGTCAGCGAAGATTTATGAAGGGCCATAAAGCAAAAAAATTCAATCTTCCCTATCCCAAATATATTAAAAATATAAGCTCAGTCTAACAAAAATTTTCCCAAATTCTCTTCCTCTATTAGAGAAAAAACTATTGCATTTTCATCTGGTACCTTAAATCAAAGCTCCTTAGCAATCCTTGAAAAAATCAGGGTAAAGTTTGTGTTATATGAACTTTTCCTGGGGACAATACTTTTTTAAAAAGTATAAAAGCCTGCTTTGTTCATTTGCTACAATGCTAACCAAAAATGTTTCCTGAAAGGCAAAGGTATCTCAAATAACTTCTGAATCAGAGACAGAAAAGGAAAGCAAAGGAAGTGATGGGAGGCATTAAGGAATCAAGAGTTCATTTCCTGACTTTCTCACAGATCATTGTGTAGGGAGGACAAATAAGGCTACTTCAGCTTTAGGGCCAAGTTGACTTGAAGGTATCACCCGGGCTCTTGAAACCTCAGTGACATTCCACAAATCTATTAAACCACCCCCCCCCCACCCTACCCCCCCACAAGCTACTTGAGACCAGTGATTCTATGGGAAAACTCACAGTCATCTAAAGTATTCAGCAGACTCATGTGAATCTTACAAATCTGTCAAAGTCAACCCCTAAAAATTCTGATTTTTCAATTAGGAGCAATGAAAATAAGGGCTAGGTCAAATACAGTTTATAGAAGACAAGGTAAATAGAGAATTTTTAGACATCCAGGAAAATCTACTGAAAAAAGTGACAAACTAATGTGGTGAAAAGTCACCAATGGTAGTAACAAATGTTTTATTTTGAATTAGAAAGATAAATGACACCAGGGTGCCAAAGGTCGCCACTGGTCTCCAGTTCTGTTTTGTCTCTTACTGTACTTTGAATCTCCTATTTATTACTTTCTAAGTCAAAGCTTTTTATGGAACTAGGCCTTCATATGGTATTTTGTAGCATTAGAAAGTCAACTTCATTACTGCCTATTCCACTTGACCCTTTTGGAATGGAGATGTTGCCTAGAATATACCCATGTCAACTCCAGCCCTGCCACTGAAACTCATGTCTACTCCCATACTCGTTAACAGTCTGCTACAGGCAGAGCCTGAGCTACACAGGATATAGAGAAGCTGTGCTCACGGAGCTGAGATTATCTGGAAAGCAATGCACACATACAAGACCCAGAAAGGATCTGCTCCTTGATTTTGTCATCTGTTGGATTTTGCACGTTACTACTCATTTTCTGAAATGTTTCTATCACACTTTTGGCTTCAGATGAAAGAAAGCTGGACCTCTCTTAAAAAGTAACAGCAAATGATACAAGCATTTTATGTTACCAGTTCACTTGCCTTTTGTTGCTCAAGATTCCTGTTTCTACAGTTACAACATTGAGAAAATTCTGCTGGGATAGGTACAGGAAGACCCAGTCAGGTGTCAGGTAAAAGGGGCATAATTGATTTGTTTAGGAAATTCAAAAGTATTATAAAGTTGTCAGATGGCTACACTGACAATAAATAATAATAAATGTAATACATGAGATTATAAAAATGAGTTTTATGACATATATTATCCTTTTCCTGGGGACAAAAATTTCCAGATCTTCCAAAATCACAAAAAGTCATCTTGTTTATTTTATTTTGAAATAATTTCAGATTTACAAAAGTCACAAAATTTGTATAGAGTTCTAAGTGCCATTGCCCCCAACTTCCCCAAACATCTTATATAACCATAGATAATTGCTGAGATAATAAAATTTACACTGATGTACACAGTTAAATAACTGGAAGTCTTATTCAAATTTGACAAATAGTCCCTCTAATGGCTTTTGTTTTCAGTCCAGGATCCAATCCAGATCCTGCATCTAACAGTAGTGTCTCTAAAACTTCTGTGACAAGCCTTCAATTTATCTTTTCCTTCCATGGCCTAGATGTACTTGAAGAGTCCAGGCAGATTATATGTGTAATAGTCTTCAATTCGAATTTGCTGCTGCTTTCTCATGTTTATATTGCAGTGGTATATTTTGGAAAGAACATCGGATGTGATCTTGGGGCTATCAGGAGGTATGCTTGTGGCATGCAGGCAACATGTCTCAATACTGATGATGTTAACTCTTGACCTGGATGAGGTGATACCTTCTCAGTTTCTCCATCTTTAGTAATTAACAAGTATCTTGTACAGAGTATTTTAACTCAGGATATTTAAGATAAGCATATTTTTAATAATTTGATAGACAAAAAGGAAAATAAAATGTTATTTCTTGTAACATAGCACATTTAGAGAAGTCTATCAAGGGCTACAGACAGGGAAAAGAGACAGACTCATGGACCAACATCTCTTTGGATCCAGGTCATTATCTAAATAGGTTTTACAACAGAATTTTAGCTAGTGGGGTGAAAGAAAGTAGACCTCAGATAGTCATGCTATGAATGAGAGGTTGTCATTGGCATATCTGGAAGTTCATGTGGGACCTGAGGGTCAAAAAGGCTACTCAAATATAGGAAGTACCTAGCATGCCCTAGGGAAATGGCCTCCAGAGAAAGTTGTGGAAAGCAGATTTCTAAAGTGACCGTATTAAAGAACCAAGAGGAGATTTAGAACCAGAAACTATGTGAAAGGTGACTGAGCCCTGTTGCTGATATGACAAAGTCCAACTTGTATTCAGAACAGATGCTGAGGCAAGATAAACTCACAATAATTCACTAAAGGGGGCCACCCTAAGGACTATTAGAAAATCTTATTTTAATCATATAATATGTCATATATTTTTAGTTACTGTTAATAATTCTTCCACAAAACTATTATGTGGTATTTGTTTAATGATAATTTTGTGTTACCATAATTCACTGTGAATTTGGTGATTAGAATTCTACTATAAGGTTAGATATCAGAGAGAAGTTTTGGTGCATGGTAGAATGACTACAGATCAAAATAATATACTATACAATTGAAAAAACTAGGAGAAAGAAGCTTGAATTTTTTTTCCATGAAGAAATGATCAGAGTTCGAGGAGACATATATATATATATATATAGCAGTTAAAAATAAGAATTCTGCTATAAAGAAAAGTTGTCCCTTCTTTTCAATTTATTTGATTATTCATTTTTAATCTTAAGTCAATGTATACATAATGATTACATTTATTTCACTCATGGATTTTAATCTATTGGTAACCAGATTCATATTTAAGCAGCAGTAGCAAATCTGAGACTTCCTATATTCAAACCATTTTCTGAGCAATCAAGAGACCACTTTCTTCAGATCAACTACTGAAAAGTCTGTCTGTCTGTCTTTATTTATTTGTTTATTTATTTATTTGAGTCAGAATCTTGCTCTGTAGCCCAGGCTGGTCCTGAGCTCATTTTGTAGTTCAAGCCGCTCTCAAAATCAGTGCAATCCTCCTGCATCTATCTCCTGAGTACTGGGCTGACAGGTGTGAGCCACCACACCTAGCTAGTTTTTATGTGATGCTGGGGAACTGAATCCAAGGCTTGGGCATGCTAGGCAAAAGCTTTAACCACTGAACTATGCTCCCAGGCCCCTTAATTTGATTTAAAGTTTTTTTTTTTTTACTGTCTCTTCTTTCACATTTGTACTAATTACAGCAACTTTTATCTCCTCATATTTAAGCACTAAAGACTACTTTCCTCCTAATCATTCTGAAAATATTTTTCAAAAAGAAAACAACTTTAATTCAATGAGAAAATATCCTCAGATATCATTTCATAAAACAGGACCAAGATTATCAGAATAATAACCAAAGCTACTAATTGTCAGGAGTTACTATTTTTTTCTCATAGAAGTGAACTAGAGAATATTTATAAATACCCAGTTTCTGCTTTCCAGAAAGTCTTTTCTTTTCTGTCCCACTCAAAGCAGAGTATAATCAGCAAAGAAAGGGTTCTGCATGGGCGGGGATGGTGAGGGTGCTGTAATATCTCCAAAAAGGAGTTAGCTTCATATCTATAACATCCACAACTGAGAAGAAATGAAAAATAAGCCACACCATTCCTTACCAGTCTTAACAATGATCACAACATGTGAACCAGTATCACCACCTACATTAACACTAACCCAGTAAATAGAAAGAAAGAAAGGAAGGAGAGAGGGAGGGAAAGAGAGAAGAGGGGCAAACAGTGGTGCCTGCTCACTTCAGAAACATTTATGCAGAAAGTGATATGCTATTCCACCAGAGGTGCTGATAAATACAATATGCTTTACTTTTTTTTTTTTTGAACATACAAATTCTCAGTTGCAGAAACGAGGTGGTTAAAATAAAGTTCAGGATGGGCTTCAGAGAAGTAATGCCAACCAGAGTGTGTGAAGTCAGGACAGAAGGGAAAAGAAGCCAAGATTTTACTTAGGTTTGGCCCTTTAAGTAATTCTTTTGCTACAGTTGCTTTTAAAAAATTAAACATGTTAAACATAGACTATAGCAGATGAGAAGAAATTGACCTCTACAAGATCATGATGACCCATTAGGGTTTGGCAATTTTTGAGGTGCTATGACTTGCAAAACTAAAGGTAGGAGAAATAGTGCTTAACTTACTGATCAATGTCCAATGACACTAATTCAGAAACTAGGAATATTTTCTGCCTCAACTCAGAGAGGCAAAGTTGTTCTTCCTATCAGAGAAGAAAAATGGCACACTCACCCTTCATCTAAGTGAAACAATCTCAAGTGCCCTTATCCAAATACTTATGTCAAAACCTGACTGGAAAAAACAAGAGAACAATATTGAGATCCAAAAGGCAGGGCAGGATGGGAGTGGGCGTTTCAGGCCCGGGCCCTTCCCAGCTTCCCACACAGGCTGCTCGGCCTGCTCTTGGCTCATGTGTCCAGAAACTTTAGTAGCGCATGTAAGAAAGTCCACCTTCCTGTGGCATCTCCTGCCCACCTATGGATTAACAGGAACACTTTTATTTGTACATCTCTGGGACACATTCAACTAACTGCTGCTTACTCTGCTCATACAGTATTTGTCTTTATTTATAAGAGAACTTTAGAAACCTTCTCCATTTTTAAATACAAGCTTTAAATAAGCCCTAAAATCAGATTCACCTGGGAGCCTCTAAAATACCTATTGTCCTATTGGAAAGATGTATTTTGTCTCTCACCATTCCCCAAGTCTAGCTATGTGCGGCCAATGCTTACCACAACACATCATAAAGGTCATGATGGACTCAGTCTCTTCCTGTATTCACATCCTTAGCCAACTAATAGGAGTATTCACATCCGTCTCCTACTCCAGCTTCCCACCGTGACAATGGAAAGGAAGGGTATCGAAGAAGAGATGGCAAGTGCAGACAGTGCTGATTTGGGGAGAACCCTTGCATCCTGTAGCTCTAGCAGCCTTTCTCAAAGCCTCCCTAAGTAAATATGTAATCTAAGAAAAAACTTATTTTGCCACTGCAGCTTCACATTCCTCAGCATTCTCCTCCTCTCCCTCCCCTTAGTCCTCCAGAGTATTGCACTCTAAATCCCTTCCTATAGAAACCCTGAATCCCTGGCAAGAACAGCTGCACCCACCCTTCCTCAGGAGCATGCTGTGGCATTAGCAGTAAAAGGCAGACTGGCTGTTTCAGTGCCCCAGGACTTGGAAGGAGGACTGGTGGATGAGGAGAAGCTCTTCCCTGCCAGCAACTGCCAGCTGGCAGCTGGAAGGAAGTCGTGTTTCGGCTGTGTAATGGCAGGTACTATTCAGATGGGTTATGCATGTGCCACTCTAGTTTTACATGGCCCGGACCAATAGCTAAGGCTCTAAGTGAAAGTGTGCTACTTCCACACCACTCCAGGGAAACTGCTTACATTAGATGTTGCTTTTTTTAAAAAAAAAAAGACACTAACTCCAAGCAAGGAATTTGCTTGAAGTATTACTATCATAACAAATAATCTGTGTCCTGCCTTCATAATTCCATGTTGGACAAGGTTCCTGGATCAAGTATATCGGAAAAGCCCTGCAGTGCAACAGCTGAAAGGATGGATGATGCAATGAAGGCAAGTCTGACTTTTCCCCGGCTCCTGGAGAGTTCACCTCTGGCCCTGATCTTTCCCAAGTCACCACCTCTCACCAGTGTCCACACCTCAGGAGGGGAAGCTGCTACGTTCTACTGTTTCCTCTATAAGCAAACTGCTTGAACTTGGCATTAACTGCTTCCCTAATGAGGCTACTCTTGATACAGAAATGCATAGGGCAGAGCCACAGCTGAGCCCATTGGAGGCACAGAGCCAATCGCATGAGCTAGGTCTCCGTGGGAAAGCTCAGAGAGGAAGAAGCCTCCACTCCTAGAGTCCTCAGAAGAGGAAGAAATGGAGAAATGTTATATTTCTGTGCATTTTATGAGACAATGAATGATAAAGAATCAATCATATGTCCTAGTAGAAACAGCACAAGACAAAGGAAACCAGTTTTAACCAGAATTATTTTTAAAAGTATAGCTTTGTTACCCATATGACTAAGCTTTTAAAAAAATTAAAGGAAGTACTCAGAGAGATGTAATCCAGTCAAGAATCACATGAATGAGCCCCATTGTAATATACTCAAAATACACAAATGATGAGTCACACGTTGCCATCATGACTGTGTACAATGAGATCCTAATGTAAAGCAAGTTAACAAGGAAACTGGTCCAGCCCCTGCTCACCTGTGTGGCATTTTCATGTGTATGGTATTTACTTTCAAAAGAACAGTCTCAAAGAAACCAATGGAGCTACACAGGTCTTCAATATCCTTTACTCAGTTCTCAATTCAGAATGAACACAACAACCCCCAGCATGAATGTACCCTGTAATGGCTCTCAAAAAAGTAGCAAGCTGTTTAAGAACACTGGACTATTGTTTACTAATGTCCATCTCTGGCTGGGCTCTTAGCAAGATCAGGGAGGACAGCAATGGCTTATTAGTGTCCTGGAGTGTCTTATTACTCAGTAATGAGAAAGAGACTTTGGAGAATTTTAATTAGTTTAGTTTGGAATACAGTTTTATTCTTTTTTTCAGATATATTTTTTCAATTATTTAAGAGTCATTGTGGGTTCATTTGGTTTTAATATAGCCTGAAAGTAAAGTTGCTTTTAGAGTAAAACTGAGTAAATAAATAAAAAGAACTAGAAGCAGTAAGGAGTGAATGGGAATGAATACAGGGGGAAAGGATAAGGAGAACAAAGAAGAGGGGACATCAAGAGAAAATGTGTTTACATACGAAGCCAGAAGAGGTGAGCTCTGT
The DNA here is from genome assembly GCA_004027205.1 of Ctenodactylus gundi. Lineage (NCBI taxonomy): Eukaryota > Metazoa > Chordata > Mammalia > Rodentia > Ctenodactylidae > Ctenodactylus > Ctenodactylus gundi. The sequence continues at coordinate 1,197,968 of PVKB01000036.1, forward strand.
TCTGGAGAAGTGTGAGACACTGTGGCCTGGCTTCACCCACTTGTCTAAACACATTAGCCTTAACATTCCATGTCCCGAGCACCAAAGGTTAATGGTTACCACTGACTGCAAAGTCTAGGGCAGCCTGCCCTTTACTGCAACTGAGCTTTCTGCAGCAATAGGAATATTCTATTCTGTGATGTTTAGGCAGGTACCACTAACCACAAGTGGCTAGAACTTTTTTTTTTTTTTTTTTTTTTTTTTTTTTGAGACAGGCTCTCACTCTGTAGCCCAGGATGGCCTTGGACTCATGACAATCCTCCTGCCTCAGCCTCTCAGTGCTGGGATAACAAACGTGTGCCATCTTGCTCAGCTTTATGTCATGCTGGGGAATTGAACTCAGGGTCTTGCGCTTGCAAAGCAAGCACTTACACTGCTCTGCCATTCCTCTAGCGTGGCTTAAATACTTAAAAACTATTACTGACTTGCACATCTGAGAAACTGGATTTTTGTATATTTATTATTTTAGCACTGGGAATTGGATTGAACCCAGTCCCTTCACAACTGAGCCAATCCTTTCTGCATCTTTGATTTTTGAGACAGGGTCTTGTTAATTTGCTAAGTTGCCTGAACGGGACTTAAACTTGTGATCTACCTGCCTCAATTTCCCGGAGCATTGGGACTATAGGCATGCACTATCACATCTGGCTTTTAATTTTACTTACAATTTATTTTATTTTTATAATTAATCTAAACATATCCATTGCTTCTCAGTCCTTTAGCTAAGATCAAGTGCAAAGTTAAATATCCACATATGACGAGTGACTGCCAGATTGGAAAATATAGGTCTACAATGTAAGACTGATTCTTTCACAGGCTTGTTTTGAAGCTTCATCAAGCTAGTTGTTTATGTTTCAGAGATTTTGCTTACTGAATTTAAATAAGATTTCATACCAGATCCAGCTCTCACTGCCTGCCCCATTTCTCAAATTTCACTCTTACAATGACCTCATTGTCTGTTCAGTGTCTGTCTGCTGAATGAGAAACACCACCAGGACAGCGTGGGGACTGCCTTTTCATCTGCGCCATCCAGCCTGGAACAGGGCCCACACACCGCACACTTTCTATTAGCATTTGTGAGCAATCAGACATTGAAGGAACAAGTTGAAAAGAATGCATCTGTCCCAGGAAGAGATCATGCATAGATAAATGCTCCCAAACATTTGAATCTCTCTTTAGGAACAATTCTAAGTTACAGAGATCAATAATGTTTTTGGTCTTTAGTCTAATTTTCCCTCACTTTAATTTCTTCCTACCCATCACACATACAAAAGTAAGCAGGATTTATAATTCAGTATTATCGTTTTATCAACAACTACAGTTCATTATTTTCTTAAAATTAATTACCTCTAAATCATTACCTAGTCCAAATTTTATGCTTCCCTTCAACAACACTTTGATGTGTACTACTTGATTGTACCCTCAGCTGACACTCTATAAACTAAACACTGATTATCAGTGGGTGGGGTTAAGAATCACCTGTACTCTCTGACTGTTTTGCTTACCAGCAATGAATGTAGATGCAAAGGTCCACAAATTCATAAACAAGATGTACACATATACATTCACACAGCCATCCACACATAAATATACACCTTTATAGCTATGCATATGTACATTATTGAGATTCCACCAGTTAAGTCTTTTATTACACATTCTATCATCCTACTTAGTTCTACACTTAAAGCCATGTAAGTGTGAGGTACAAAAGAACTGGGTTAGAATTCTAGCTCTTCTATTCTCTGGCTATGCACGCTGGATAAGGTACCTAAATCCTTTGGCCCTCAGTTGTGTATCTGAAAATAACACTGAATTTCATGAGCTTTGTCAGGAGGATAGTACACTGGCCAGGAAAGTAACTGGAAGAGCGCCTGGTGCAAAGCAGGTGCTCTGTGTTTATTGAATGAGTAAATTATTTCATTTGTTTCTCGGGACCCCTTTCAGAAGCTTACAAACTCCCTTGGAATTAGACAAGAGCCCATTATATTTTAAAGTGAATAGGAATTGAAGTGTAAATGTTGGTTTAAGGGGAAGCTAATGATTAGGGATTGAAAAAGAAGTGAGAAAATGATAGTTTTAAGAAAATGAGAGAATTTGCACAAAAAATAAAGATATTTCTGATACTTGTCAATTGAAAGGCCTCTCTTTGTTCTTTGGAAATGATTCAACTCCAGCTGCTGTTGTACAATCACAATAGTTTACATATTTCATAACTGTGGCTATTCTATGATCTATTTATATTTGAAGTATTCAAGATCACAAGACCACTTATATTCAGCCTCCAAACCTCACACGTGGTCAATTTGATTTCTGTACCTTCAACCTACTTTAAAGTTTCTTCAATACGCAAGATGCCACATTTATAAACAGAACTGAAGTAAATGATAGCTTTAACAGTTTGTATAAAGAATTCAGTGGTATGTAACAATGAAGTATTCCTTTAAATAGTTAACCTCTGTACTTTTTCCAGACTCTCGGGTAGAGAGATATGTAAATAGTCAAGGTCCTAATAAATAATGTCTACAAGGAAGAAGGGAAGGTCGTGGCACACATCCATACCTCAGCTTCCTGCAGGATCCCATGTTTCAGGCACACCATGTCAGGGCAAGTGATAGGAGACCCACATCCTTCTCGGATTGCCAATTGCATATATTGTTTCAGGCACTAGAAGTTAAGAAGAAGAAGAAAAAAACAATTACCCATCCATTCATAGTAGCACAAAGGTTACATAACAGAGTCATGCCAGCCTCTTCCTTAATTGGATGTTCTGGGGTTCTCAGGAAACATAAGTTATCACAAGTGGGAAGACCAAGAGCAATCACTTTGGAAAGAATGCAGAGACTAGAAATTAATTGTGCATGACTTCATCCCGAGTTTATTCAAGTCAAATTCCTATGCACTCACACATTTCACCTGCCATAAATTGGGAAAATGAGAAACACTTTTGTATCTTAACAAAGGTTTTTTATTTTATTTTTAACCTGACTTCCTAATTCCAATTTTACTTAATGTTCCTCTCACTCAGCACTTTCCCAAATGAAGAAGAGAACTCTACGATGCTGGCACTGAGGTACTTAAATAGAATTAATGTAAGATTAAGGCAATGACCTATCTAGGAACATGCTTAAAAGCAAAAAATAGTGTCAAGTTTGGAAAAGTCAAGTGACTTCTTACTTCTAACTGACTGGAGACAACAAAGACAATTTGGAAGAATGAATTGGGACATCCTAAAACAGAGGGCTGGGGGATGCCATGTTTGACAGTCAAGAGTAGGAAAAAAAAAAGCACTCAGTAGTCACTGGAGAAAAAAAAATTAAGTTAAAAAAGAAAACTCAAAAGAAATGAGCAGAAACACCAAGTAAAAATTTGATCTACTCATTACTTGCTGTGCCATCCACACACCAGGCAGTGATAGAAACATGAGTCTAAGAACATACAAGAACTAATAGCATCAGGGACACCTCCAACAGTTCTTCTCTCCCTCCAACTCAGCCTCACATGCCCACAGAAGCTTCTGGGCATGGGAAAGACTCTTGTATGTACAAGATTCACATCTGTAGATTCAACAAATTCTAAATGAAAATATTAGAAAAAAAAGTTACATTGTTGCTGACATGTATTAGACAGGACTTTGATGGCTTGGTCTAAGTTGAAACATACAGGCTTTCTTTCTTGATATGATTCCCTAAATACAGTATTAAAACTATTTATATGACCAACTTGCATTTCACTGAAGTAGAAATGTACTATAAGTACTATAAGTAATTAGGGACGATTTCAAGTATATAGGTGTGTAGGGTATAACACAAATATTATAACACTTTATAGAAGAGACTTGAGCAACTGATGATTTGGTTACCAGTGGCAAGTCCTGGAACACAATCCCCTACAAATACTAAGAAACCACTGTAGTTCCAACTATTGTGATTTCAATAATGGAATGTCCCCCCAAAAGTCTCATGTATTTGAATGTTATAGATTGTCCATGGAACCATGTACTGTTGGGACATTGGGGCCTAATCTGAAAGGGTGGATTACAGACATTTAAACTGGATTATAGGCATGTAGTGGGAGCTTACCACGCCTTCCACACCTGGATGCAGGAGGGGCTGATAACTGGGCTGAGACCTGGAAGGATATATAAGCTGCTTCCTGCCTTCCTTGGAGGACTAGTCTCAACTTGCCTTGGCTTGGCTTCCTGTTTGTCATGTGAGAAGCTGCCTTCACCTCTGCCTCTGCCATGTCCTTCCACTGTTGCCGGCCGCCCCTGAATGGACTATAACCTTTCTGAAACTGTGAGCAAAAATAAACCTTTCCTCTCCTAAATTTGTGGGTGTTGGGTATTGAGTCACAGCAATGAAAAAGTAACTAAGACACCAGCAAATAAAAAAATTAAGTTTGGCTGTTCAGTTTAGTCTCTTCAAAATTGGTGAGCCCTTTTCTATATACATAACAAAAAAATCAAGCTCAAATGTTGAAGGAATGTGCTGCACCCATAATATCTAAGCTAATCAATGAAATATGACTCCTACAGAGTGATGATCATTTGTAATTGAGTTTAGTTATTTAAATTTATACATTTATGTATCAACCTGCTGAATTCAAAATATTTCCACATACCACTGCATAAATGACTTTTTAAGTCTGTGGTTAGAATATTTATGAGAACCGTGAAAACCTGAAGATTTCATTGATGTTTTCTACTCATTTTCCCCCAATTAAAAATACATCACCAGTGAATTATTTAACACTATGCATTTATCTGATTCAGAGATTGTTACATATATTGATCAAGGCTGATCATTTAAGCCAGATTTGTTATCTCTCCAAGTAGTTATAACAGTTCCTTTCTCCAAAAAGTCAATTTTCTCTATCACAGAAAGAACTAGTAAATATCCAACACAACACACTAAAAATAGATTTTCTAAACTCATGCTTCAGAATCATGAAAAGTATTTTCAAATTGTTATTTAAAGGTGTAAGGAAATGCTTGTGATTTCTTATATTCTGGAATATAAAAGATATGGGAACAGGCGTTCTCATAAGTCACTTTTCTTCTATGACTAACCTCAACAGAAAACTTCTTAGCTTTCTTGCTCAAGGAAATGGTAAACAACTACTCACTGTAAGATTACTGTGCCAGTACAAATAGGGTCTCTGTACCAGTACTATGGTGTGTAGAAGACTGCAGCAGGAAGGCAATGTGGTGAAGAACTTCTGTGGGCAGGCAAACCCTCAAGGGAGCAGTAAAGGGGCTACCACACTGAGGGAGAATAGGCCAACCATGCGAAGCCTTGTTCACTGCTCTGCTTCTGAGGACCTCTCCGCATTCCATCACTGACATCAATTCCAGCGCTGCTGCCTTCTTCCCAGCCCAGCTGCCACTTTAAAAAAATGAAGTAAACAGACTAAAGAAATAAGGTCTCCAGGCTCCAAGGAAAGGACAACAAAGTGAGCAGTGAATGAGCTTCTAGACCCAGCTTCACTCTGCAAGGTGCTAACAAGAAACTGGCTCTGCCTACGACCCAGAGTTGCTTCTCCTACTTTTGAAAATGCAGATAACAGTACTTGTTATGATTATCTCAGGGGTTTAGAACACATACATGTGTGCATATATATACATACATACATACATACACAGTTGCTTGAAATTTTATCTACTGAAATGCCTTATAAACCTACAATTGCAGAGAATTAAGTCATACTTTTACCATCCGCATTCAGAGTTTGACAGTGTAATGGTCATTTTGATCAGATGCATACATTTTTAAAGTAAGTAATATTGATATTAGTTGTAGTCATACAAGCAAAGATAATTTTTTCAATAAAAACCTTGTAGAGAGCCTGTAAATCTTTGGTCTTTTGAGATTTCTTTTCTCAACTCCCTTAAGGGGACCAGTGAAACCACTTAGGGCAGGGAAGCTGCACACACAGAGCTGACATCTGTAACAGAACATTCCATGTGCCCATGGGCAAGCTTCTCCTTAGAATAATTTGAGTTTACAGAAAAAGCTTGGCATTAAATGGGAACTAGAGACACTGTGCAAGTTTTTCTAGGCAAAAAAAGCATTTAAAATTACACTGCACATTTGTAAAGATGAAACATAACTCTCCCCAAAGCTTATAATGGATGTTCCATTTGCTAATGCAATGTTCTTAGGTACACTGCAAACTATGCTATGTCAACCTAGTAAACGCTGAAGCTTCCCACAAGCACTCTCCTGGCTGCAAATAATACCGTGAACCTATGATTTCTGGAGAGAAAGTGGAGCCCTATTCACTGACTCCGGGCTGTAAATACATATAGCCTCTTTTTATTCTACAAAATACTTGCTCAAGCTCGAGATTTTTAAGTGCATGTTGTTAAGTAATCTTAAAGCACAGGCACTTGACATGCCATTGCTGTGGACTTGAAAGCAAAGAGGGAAGGCAAGTAAGTATTGCTTAATTGCACTTTCAAGTACCTCATGTTAATCATATGACTTCGATTAGTTGTCACCAAAAAAATTAACTTCAACCTCTCCCGCTCTTCCTGTAGTTAATAAAGTACAAAAGACCTTTAGTAAAAACATTCACATGAACCTCTGTGCATGTTGTATAAACCAAGCCCAGGTAGCCAAAAGTTTAAGAAAAACTGGCAAAGAGCTTATAATTAAAAATATGAGAACATAAAAAAGAAAAATTTTCCACTATTTGATCACATTTTAAAAATTACTAATGTAATTCCTTAGAGCATAGTGTTACACAGATACCTAAATATCTATCAGCAAATTCTACCTTCCTTAAGATTTTTTTTTCCTAAGAAAAAAAGCATCCCAAGGTACAGTGAATGGAACCGGATACCAACAATTGCCTCTACCTGTTAGGTAAGTCATTGATCTCTCTACCTGCAATGCTCTCTCTTGGGACACCACTGCCAGCCTTGCCTGCTGTCAGAGATATGAAAACTTCTACTTTAAAATGATTACATGAAAATATCTGAAAAATAAAAGAAGTATGCAGATGTAAAGTATAATAGGAGATTAGAATGCATGTTTCTGAATGAATGATAGATAGGCAGGCAGGCAAAGATAAAAGTCCCCCAACAGTAGGCCAGATTCATGAAAGTGAGGAGGGAGGTAAGAAGAGAACAGATATTGTCAGGAGGAAGGAAATATTAAGTTCAAGGTTTAAAGAGCCCCCACTCCCAGGGTCTTGGCTGCTTCTGGATGCAGGTGTAGGGGTCCTGAGGTCAAAGAAGAACTAGCAGCCCTCCCGGGGTGAATTTGGGTTGGTGAATTGCTGACTAAGGGTTTTTCATCCCTAACTCACCTGTGGCACGGTGAGGCAGGGGAAAAAAAAAGAAATGAGAAGGAAAACCTAAAAGCCAAAACTCAGACTCTGAGTTTCTCTTTTGCTTCAAGGCATTCCAGGTACAATGTGAATACTAACGTGGCGATTCTACAAACTGGAGAGAGACATTTTTCTGCCTCAATGCACAACTTCATCACAGTATCTCTAGTGTGTTCTAAATAACATCTCACATTGAGGCCAATATTCTATCCAGTCCAGTTTAGACTATGATTTTGCACATGATCCAAGAACAAAGCCTCCTTTGTGGGGTGCGGTTGGGTTCAATTATCAGTACAATTCATGATGGTGTTGTTCCCTAGTCAAATGCCTATTAACATACCAAAAGTATCCTGGTTGGGAAAAAAATCAGACAAATCAACAATCTATAGCAAGGCGGAAAGCTGTGTTCTGGAATAGTCTGTCCCTAACATTTTTTCTTACAAAATCCCTTCCAGAGACCTTGGCCTTAAATTAATAGGATATTACTAACGAAGAACAACTTCCCTACTTCAGCTGTTTGACATCAGAGGGCTGATAGGAAAACCTGGCACCGGCTAATTAAAATCAAGCAGCAAGCCACAAATACAATGAAAAGAGACCTTCCTTTCATAGCTCTTGTCCTTCAGCTTTTCTTATTCAAGAGGTCTTCCCTGTCTCTCCCCCAGTATGGCAGAACACCCAGCCCATCTGCTCAAACAGCACGCTGAGCCCAGCTAGTACTGTATTTTTCACATCTGGTGCAAGAGTGTATTCTTCGGAGTCCCTGGGTTAGTGGTAAGATTCACAGCAAGATTCTCAACCATCTTGGTAAAAGCAGCCTCTGGACTATCTCAGAAAATTCCCTATTTTGACCCAATTTTGATGTTCATACTTGCACTTGAGATGCCACGTATTGTGGTCCTGCTCTGCAGGGTAGGAATGCCTTCTTTGCCACAAGCACATGAAAAAAGATGGAAGAATCCAAGCACAGTGAAAGCTACACAAGTCAAGCCGTTTAGTGATGCAGAAAAAGTGGAAGGATCGCTGAAGAGCCAGGAATTTACTGATTAGAACACTCCAAATATGGCAATTTTGCTGAAGCAAAGCATCTCTCATCACATTAATGTTCTCTTAAATTTTGTTGGTCTGTGATTTTAGTCACAATTCAGCTTGTATATTTATTATAGCCTTGTCTTTTAAAAGAGACACACCTAAAATTCTTATATGTTTATGCTTGTTTTAATACGATTAATAAAATAATTTTAAATAGCCCAATAATGAGCTCTTGATTATTTTATCCTTCAAAAGAAAGCCACGTAAATCCATCAGAGGGAGGAAGAACACAGTGATTCTCAGAGGGGCTGTGGCATTACATTTCCCCTTGAGGACATGTCATGATATTAGACTGTCCATGGGGAATTTTATAAACATACAATCTCCTCCACATCCCCAACTCTTCAGAAGGCTTAGCATTTCCTATTTACTAATTCTATTATTACCATAGGTAAGAGGCAGTCCCAACAATTTAAGTATGTTGCATACATGAATAATGCAGCACTTAGCATCCTACACTGCAAGTGACTGTGAACTTATCCGTCTCTCCATTAGCCCAGGAGTTCCTTTAGGGTCTAGGTAACACTGGTTCCTTCTCATATCCCCTAGAAGCTCATCACAGGTTCTGGCAAATGATAGGCATGGGCTTTTATGAAAACTGGAAGCCTAAATCTACCACTTCTCAGCTTTGGGGCCAAACTCCTTCAGCTCTCATCAAGAAAATATATGCCCTTCCCCACCCCACCCCTCCCCCCGCCATAGGCAGCCTCTCCTCTTCCTTTCTTGACACACAGGAGCCAACAATTTTCTAGTTCCACTCCCTCCTTCCTTTCAGGAGACACACCTATTGATTATCCATTCTTTCTGCTATGTCTTGAATTTTTCCTATAGATTAGGTTCTTCTTTAGCAGCTAAGTTGAAAACTATCCTATTAAAAAAAGAGACATTAAAATAACATAGGAAAACAGTCTTTCCTTAGTGTCCATCCTGGGTGCATACTGTGTTCGTCACTCCTCTCTTACGCACAGCTACATGTTTGGAAGCTGCCAGCCCTCACTGGTTCACTGGTCCCACCTCAGTTCCTGCTTACCACTTAGTGCAGTGGCTGTCCAAATTCACCAGGGACTCCACATCACTGAATCCAGTACATGAGTGTCCTTCTTCCTGAGTCCCATTGTGTCAGGTATAGTTAACCACTCCCACTTACTATAAATCTTTTCCCTTGTTTTCAGGACTTCACCTTCTTCTGGTTGTCATTCTCTCTCTCTCTTTCTCTCTCTCTCTCTCTCTCTCTCTCTCTCTCTCTCTCTCTCGCTTTCTCTACCTCTCTCATCTTTCCTTCTCAGTCACTCCCACTTTCGTCTATTTAATTTATAAATGCTGGAAATTTACTTGGTCATAAAATGGAACACACGAATGCCAAATTCATCAAGCACAAAAACTGAATTCGTAAACTTCCCCTAAATATAGTCCTTACGTGTTCTACTTCTGTGAAGGGCACATTCCTCCTCCCACATGGACAGCCCAGGTACCTGGGAAATATCCACGGCTCCTCTTTCTCTTGCCTTATTCCCAATAAATGCCTGTTAGAGACACCTTCACCTACTGACTTGCCACCGCCTCAAACTTAATCTGACTTCACTGTTTCATTCCACCTTCCTAACAAACTCACTCCCCCACATCCTCAGTGTTCCTCATCTCCATAAACAATACACCCAATCACCTAGTTTCCCACTGCCTACCAAAAATCATCCTTGATTTCTTTTTCCTCAAATTCCACAACTAGATAATGTCCCAAACCACCATTCCGCACCACCCATACTGCATTTCTAATCACCATCATGTGCAATGGCCTCGTCACTGGACTTTGGGTTCTATTCCATAAAACTGCTAGAGTAGTTTTTATACTTTTTCAAAATCTAAATCATATTTTAACTTTCCCATCTTAAATTTTGTAAGAGATTTGTGTCCTACTTAGATTACACCTCAAGTTCCTCAGCCTGGCTCACAGAGTCCTGCATGTCTACGTCTTAACCCTTAGCTACTACTCGGGCCTCATTTCCACAACATCCCACCTAAATCTAGGAAGCCAGGTTTCCAACATGCCAAACTGCTTCCCATCATGAGACCCTTCATGGCTTGTGCGTTTCCTCTCCCTGGAATGCTCTTCTTCCAGATAGCTCACGCTCGCTTGCTCTAGGGCTCCTGTCTACCTCCTCTTCTCAGATCAGCCTTTTCCAGATAAGAAAACCAATCTTTGGGTCTCCTTAGCTCGCTTTTTCTTTCTAGCATCCTCCCCTACCTACTATTCTTTACTGGCACACTTTCTGCTTGCCCCACTAGGACGTCAGCCACAAACACAGGGACTTAGTCTTCTTTCCTGAGAGATCCTAGGAAAGCATAAATGTCTCCAAAAAATGTATTGCTGTATGACTTAAATAAACTCTCAAATCTAAATATTGATAAGGACTGTTCACCTCTTTCAAGCTCTTCAATCCTCACCCTACATCTAAGGTGCCTTCATCCTCTTGCCTGGGACTCTCCTGACCCAGTCCCTGGTCATCTGAAGCTGGTTTTGTCTTTTTCTAATTAATTCTCTCCATTGCTGACAAAAAGAACTTTAAAAAAAAAAATCCAGGTCTGCTTCCTTCTCTGAGCTGCTTAAAACCCTTCCGTGCTCATTAGCATTCTTTATTTCTCCATTACAGTTATTCGTGAGGATTAAATCATTAATTGTACATAATTATGTGATGCCAGAAATCTTATTTTCACCAATCATTCCACCTGCCAACATTTCCAGAAATTTCAAGCTTTGTATTTCTTTGATTAAAACCTCACCATAGACTTTGTGAAAAGGGAACAGGGATGTTAAGAGGAGGTTGAAGGGTGTGAAGGGTAAAGGGATGCAAAATGTAAGCAAAAAAATTTTTTTAAACATCTCACCTCTAGAATGCTGTTGTCATCACTCTCAACTGCTCATGGCAGGAACCATAAGTATGATCTAGTCTGATAGGGAAGTGGTTCCCCAGCAGAGGAGAGTGACCTCAGAAGATTTAAGCCAGATAGGAAAAGAAAGAGTGAAAAGTATTGGGACACTGAGGAAGGGAGAAGAGGGCAGTATCAAGAAGAGGGTGGTGGCCCTTTCCTCCACCGCGCCATTCGGCTGCTTGGCTGATGACGCTTCTCCAACATTGGTGCTACTCAAGTCACTTGAGAATTCTGTTAAAAACAAGATTCTGATTTGGCATATCTGGGATAGAACCTAAAATTTTTTGGTTCACTTAAGTTCCTAGGCCTTATTGATGCTTCTGACACACAGACTACACTCTTGAATATCAAGATCTTAAACAAAGATTTTCTGTATTAGCTGTTTTGTAGAATAATCTGGGGAGGTTTTCAAAAGTGCAAGGGCCAGCTCACATGATAAACAATTAATTAAGACTCCCTAAGAAAATGATCCTGGCATCTACATACACCCATATGTGTGTGTGATTGTACGTAGTTTATGAAAGTATAATTCACACCTTATATAATTTACCCATCTGTTATGGTTTGAATCTGGAGTGTCCCCCAAAAGCTTCACAGACCTCTGGCTACTGTGTCCTGCTGAGAGGTGGGGCCTGGCTGGACAGGGCAGGCACTTGAGGCGTGGCCTGGAGGGTGTGTGCTGGTTCCACCCTCCCTCCCACACTTCGCTTTCCCATTTGCCATGCTGTGAAGAGCTCCCCAGCTGCATCCCCGCCATGCATGTTCACCACTGCTGGCTGCCCACGTACAGAGTGGGACCCTCTGAAACTGTGAACTAAAATAAATCTTTCCTCCCTTAAATTGTGGATGTCAGGTAGTCTGTCCCAACAATGAGAAAGTAACTAAGACACGACCTATGATACACAATTCAGCATTTTTTGACATATTCATAGCACGAAATCATCACCAGATTAGATTTTTAAATTTTTGTAACCCCAAGACAAACTTTGAGCCCATTAGTACCTACTCCTCATTTTCCTCTTGATGTAGTTTATTTGTTCAATATCCTCAGAGATCTATGTACTGTAAAATCATGCTCCCTATTACAATGCTACTGGGAGATGATAAAACCTGCAGAAGTGGAGTCTTGTGGGAGGTCCTTAGGCCATGAGGGATGTAACTTCAAGAAGAATGGCGAGCACGGTAAGTCTTTCACTTTCTCCTTCTCTACCAAATATAAGCAGCTTGTTCTGCCACACTCTCCTCCATTGTCATCTAGTGGTCTTACTGAGGAAATGGAAATACCTGACCCATAACTCTGAACTAAGAAAATCTTCCCTCTTTACAAGTTAATTGCTTCAGGTATTTTGTTACGGTGATAGAAAGCTAACACCTCTCTCATCCTCCATGCCCTTGCCCTAAGCAATCATCAACTGACCTTCTGTGTCTATAGATTTGCATTATTTGGACATTTTATATAAATTATACAATGTGCGGCGCTTTGTGACTGGCTTCTTTCACTATTTTCAAGGCTCATATACATTTTAGAGGAAGTATCAGTTCATTTATTTTTATTGCTGAGTAGTATTCCATTATTTAAATGTGCTATATTTTATTCATTCATTGGTTGAAAGACATGTGAGTTGTTTCCATATTTTGACTATTATGAATATTGCTATCAACAAATTTTCGTGTGCATATGTTTACACTTCTCCTGGGTAACCACACAGGGCAGATATGATATATGGTAACTCTATACTCAATTACATTTGGGGGAACTGCTAGCCTATTTACCAAAGCAGCCACATTATTTAACATTCTCACCACCAGCATATGAGGTTTCCAAATTTCAAATCCTTACCAAAACTTATATTCTGATTTTTTATTACAATTATCAGTGGTGGGTTTTGCTGCATTTCTCTGTTTGCTAATGATTCTGAGCATCTTTTCATGCATTCAATGGCAAATTGTACATCTTTTGAGTAATATGCATGAAAAGTATTCCTTTTCCATGTTTAACTTGTATTTTTTATTTCATTGAGTTACATGAGTTTTTAAATATACATATATTTTTTAAGGGATAAGATTTCTAAATATTTTCTCTCATTGTTGTAGGTTATCTTTTCACTCTTTTGATAATTTCCATAGAAAAATAAGGGGGGGGTTAATTTGGATAAAATCAAAGTTACTTTTTTCTTTTGTTGTTCATGCCTTTAATATCATATCTAAGAACACTTTGCCTAATGCAAAGTCATAAAAAATGTTTCTATTTTCCTACATTTTCTTCTAAGAATTTTACAGTTTTAGCTCTTGCATTTAGGTCCCTGGCCCATTTGTCTATGATGTGAGGAAGTAGTCTAACTTTCTTCCTTCCTCCCTTTCTTTCTTTCTTTCTTTCTTTTTTATTTATTCATTTATTACAAATGGATCCAGCTGCTCTAACATTATTTGTTAAAAAATTCTTCTTCCCCCTTTGAATTGTCTTGTCACCCTTTTTGAAAACCAACTGACAATAAATATGAGGATTTCTGTTTCACTGACTTGTCTATCCTTGTGATGGTGTCATGTTGTTTCTATTACTATAGTTCAATAGTAAGCTTTGAAATAATGAAGTAAGTTCTCCAACTTTTTGGTTTTGTTTTGTGTACCAAGATTATTTCTACTTAGAAGTGCCTCAAATTTTCATATGAGTTTAGAATGAACTTGTCAATTTCTGCAAAGACGATGGAATTTTTAATGAAGTGTACTGAATCTGTAGACCTGGGTAACAAGAATATTAATTCTCTGAATCCACAGACATAGAGTGCCTATTTGGTCTTCTCTTTCAATAACGCTTTACTGTTTTTAGAATATAAATTTTACATTTTTTAGTAAATTTATTCCTGAGTAAATTATTCTTTTTGGTGCTATTACAAATGGAAATGTTTTCTTGATCCCATCATCATATCATACTTGGCTAGATTTTCATCTTATATTCTGTGGCCTTGATAATCTAGCATCACTATTTTAAAATCTTGAAGCAATTTCAATATGCAATCAAATTTAAGAACTACAAGTTCAGGACCATCCATGCCTTCAATTCTAATCAGAGAAGATGTTTTTATGCCCTTAAACCTTGCTTATGAGTCATTTAGTAATGCTGCCCAACATGAACTCCAGAGAAGGAAGGACTTCTTGTAACCAACATTTCCACTAAAAATACATGCATTCAGCTGGCTCCAGAAAAATTGGTGAAGGAAATTTAAGGAGAAAATTACATATGCAAATTTTAAAACTCTGATTGAGAATCTTTAAATACTTTAACTTAAAATAGTGTTGTTACTTTTTCTGGAAAAGAGTGCAAAGGTCCACATGGTAATTTTTGAGAACAGTCACTCAATAGGCGAGAGTAAATATGGGCTCCAAACAAAAGTACCTTCAGTTCCCACCAAGCAAGAGCGATCAAACACTTCTATCTTTATCTCAAGTGATCATGAAACACCTAAATTAGGAAACTCAGTGACAGAAATAGCTCTGAGAAAAATTCACTGGAAATGCTCTAGCATAGACCGGTCCTCACAATAAAGCAATTAATCTGCTAAACTGGAAGAACATTCCTATACGAGAAGTGAACAAACACTAACAGTAGAAAGAAAGATCTGCTTCCAACATAAGTAATTCAATAACTCTTCTATTGGCCTTTCAGAGGCCTCCATTTGTCCTATCGGGGCTGCCTTTCTTAACAGAGGGAACAACACTAGTCTGAAAGGGATCCATCAGGACCTCATGACACAGTATACCCAGAAAAGCAACCGAGGCCTCCAAGAGAAAGAAAATAAGAAGGCTTGCCAAGTTTACACCCTTTCATTTCCTCCAAAGAAATATAACCCCTAGAACTGTAACCCTCAGCTAGCACCAAAGCTCCAGCACACTAGCCCAGCACAGGCAGTGAGAATAAGCACACCCCAGAGTCAGCACAGGCAGATCCCACATAATTCATCTGTCTCTTTCTTCTTCCTCCTCCTGTAAGAGTCTCGGCTTGAACTCACAGGCAGCATTTCCAAAGCTCCCTGAATGCATATGCCATAAGGTCTCAGAAAGAAATAAAGTCAAAATTAATAATAAGTCAAGAAATTCCCTCAGTCACAATATAGCATTATGCAAGTTACTCTAATAAGATCCAATCAACCCAATCTAAGCAAATAAAGTACCTGCATTCTACGAGAGCTCATACAAGTACTAGAACTACCCCATGCAAAGGCTAGCAGCATAAATGGAAAAAGATACGTGATAAAGCAAATGAAAAGGTAATATTGGAATCTGCTTTGATCTGAATGAAGTTGTCTTTTCCAAAATTCATGCTGAAACTCAATCCCTAACATTATTAACTGGTGAGGGGTCCACCTTCGTGAATAATCTTAGCTCTTTTGCAAAAGGGCCTGAGTTTAAAAGACACGTTCTCTTGCCCTTCTTCCTTTCTCTCTCTGAAGGATGAAGCAACAAGACACCATCTTGAAAAGAACATTGTCCTTATCAGTCACCCATCCTGCCAGTGCCTTGGCCTTGAACTTCCCAGTCTCCTGACTAATGAGAAATAAGTTTCTGTTCTTTATACTCTACCCAGTTTCAGATATTTTGTTATACCAGCACAAATGAACAAAGACAGAATTTCAACATTTGGTGGGTGTATAGATACTCATTGTAAAACTCACTCTCTTTGCATGTTTGAAAAGATTTTTTAATAAGTCATTGTGCCTTCTCGTGAAACTAAAAGAAAAAATTTTGATGCCATTCATCTGATCTCAAATATTAATGTCCTTTAAAGCAGAAACCATCTCTAAGTAAATCTAAAATCCGTTTCAATATTTAAACCACAATTTGAATAAATGACAGTGAGAAAGTGATTAAAGCTAATATTAATACCAATATTAATATCTAAATTTGTCAATGTTTGGAAGTATAAATGAGAGAATAAAACTAACTCATCATCAACTACCTCTTTTTCTCCAGGATATAATATTAAAAGCCAACATGCAAATACCTCATATCAATGACCCAGGAGTGATGCTGTTACAGTTTCCCCAAGAGAATATTGTTTCTCTACATGAAAAGATGGTTGGGGAGTAAGCCCATCAGTGTAGGATAGGCATCAGCCTTAAACTTCCTCCTCGAATACATTAGAAAAGAAAATCTATTAGATTTAAGAAACACGAACCTTAAAAAACAGAGAAAAGTTTATAAAATGATTAATTTGGTTATTGGGAAACATACTTTATTCAAAATTAATTTGAAATAATTTTATTCAACTACTGCATTGAAATTAGAATCTTTCTAATTATAACTTAGATTGCATCAAAACAGCTTTTCATCACCTCAGGCTATCCCTCCAAGAGTTTATTCTGAAAAATATAATTTTCACACACTTTCTTAAAAGCAAGTTTCTACAATAGGAGATTTTTAT
The DNA here is from genome assembly GCA_004027205.1 of Ctenodactylus gundi. Taxonomy (NCBI): domain Eukaryota; kingdom Metazoa; phylum Chordata; class Mammalia; order Rodentia; family Ctenodactylidae; genus Ctenodactylus; species Ctenodactylus gundi. Next base: position 1,214,778 of record PVKB01000036.1, read on the forward strand.
ATTTTGTGCCTGTTTTCACTTTAATTGGCCTAATTTGAACCAGCCTTCCTTTTCATTTTTAGTAAAACCATATGCTTACATACCTGAGACAATTTTTGACTCTCATTATAAAATCTAACATAGTAGATTTTACCCCTGGTAGTTCTACCCTTGAACTGCCATTTTCAAATATCTTAGGTTTGTACAATATTCTAGAAAATTACACTGTCAAGGCAAAAGTGGTAAGTCAAAGCCATATGTCCAGATGTTTCAGAAATATGTGTTTGGGCTTACAAAGAGATAGGGGATCTGTGTTCGTCAAAGTACATGATAGCAATTAATGCACGCCTCATCTACAAAGCGAGGGGATGACTGAGATGCAGCTCACTGGGCCTCATCCCCAGAGTTTTCAAGTCACTAGACCTAAAGCGGGGACCTACAAATTTGTATTTCTAATAAGTTCACGTAGGCTACTAGTAGAGGGCTAAACTTTAAGAAATAATGGCTCGAAATTAAAATATCAATTATATAATTAGAAATTATATATATATATATATATATATATATATATATATATATATATATTATCTAAGGACTCTTATACATGCTATTTTGAATTCTGAATGCCCCCCAAATGCCCATTTGTAGATGCCTTAATTCTCAGGTTGGCATTATTGAAAGATTGCAAAAACTTTAAGAAGTGAGGCTTAGCAGAAGATCCTTAGATCTTGGGAGATGCCTGGCCTTCATAGGGACTGTGGGATGCCCATTCCTTCTCTCATTCTCTCTCTCTCTCTCTCTCTCTCTCTCTCTCTCTCTCTCTCTCTCTTTCTCTCTCTCTCATTGTTGTTGTTTTTGTTATTTTTTTCTTGGTTACCAGAAAATGCTTCTGCACTATCTATCTTGTACTTATGCCATCATACGTCGCCTTACTCTATGCCAGAAGCAATGGAGACCATCTCCAGCCAATCATGGATGGGAACCTTCATAACTATGAGCCAAAATGAGTTGATTATCTCAGGTATTTGGCATGGTGACAGAATGCTAACTAACATTATGTATCTGAAAGTTATCTCACTTGAACTTCAAGCAACTCTCCCCATTTCACACAAAGTACTGAGTACCCTCAATTCCCATGACAAAACAGAAGTTGAGATTTAAACCAAGATGGAAGTTGAAACACACATCTCATATGTTCTCCACTTAATCATGATGATTTTCATGCTATTAGTATTAAAAGATGAGAAAATGCTGTAACTTGAAAACACTACCTTCTTTTTTCTAAAGGTTATCAATCTCGTTAAATATAGTATAATCAAACACTAGGCACCATTACAACCATTAACACATTGTATGGGGAAGGCAAACAGTTCAGGCAAAAAGTATTTTTTTTTTCCAGTTGCAGTAATACCGTTCAAGCTCTGCAATCTCACACACACCAATTGCCCTCAGCAAACAGGAATCACATAGAAATAACCACCAGACTGAGGACCTCTTGGGAAGACTGGTAACTTATGCAATCTCAATGTGTACAGGGAATGGAGAATACCAGTCTAAGGCAGAGGCCTAGAATTAAACCTTGCCTTTGTCTTGATACCTGAAAAAGCACTCACTGAGCTGTGGGCTTCTGCTAGTGTAAACCGGACCTCTTAATCTCTCAGCCTTGGTGTTCTCAAATAACCTGTCCAAAGTCACATGGTTGAAAGTTCACAGCACAAAGCTCAATCCCTTTCACTCAAAGCCACAGGAACCTCTGCATTGAGATTTTCTGGTAAACACCTTGGGCTTGTTTTTTAATCAGTTACTCTTTACATCTGCTTTGTATTAAAATTTCTAGTATATAAAATCAGTGATCAGCTGTCAGCTTTGCATTGTATAGGCCATCTTCAAGCTTTAGAAAACACACGTACAATCATGAAAACATAACATGCCCTTTAGCCTTTTTTCAAGTTAACAAACACAATCTACAGAACACACATTATACTTGGCCATATCCTATATTTTTACAGAGGTGGTTATTATTTCATCCAAACAATGGTATGATTCAGGAAATAAGAGTATGGATCTTGGGCAAGTTACCTTTGAGTTTCTTATTTCCAAACGAAAGAGTAAGAATAAACTTTTAAAAATTAACAAAATTAGTTCCTTGACATATATGAATTGTATGATCTATACTTAAATGCCCTTGCTTTTCTTCCTTCCTTGACTTCTTTTTACAGATGAACTGAAGTTCAAAGAGATTGAATAAACACGCTGGGTTCACGTGGCAAATAACTCACACACTTTAAAGAGAGCCAAACCAAACGGCGTTCTTCCCAAGGGCTAGAACGTGATTCAGACCATTCAGGCTTTCACTTACCTCAGAGATATTTACTCAAATACCACGGAAAGAGGCATGCACTGTGTCTCTCCTGATGCCAGGAGGTAATTTGTTCATTTAGAACCCACAACAGCAGTCTTACAAAACCAGTCTTTGATCAACCAAAATGTTGAGAAATATGAAATTTTGAATTAATTGATTTTTCCAGTTAAATTTTTGGGGCTTCAACTCACCTACATTTTAAATTTTTTCTTTCCTATTTAATAATATCTCATCACTGAACATGAACTTTTTGTATTAAGCCCTTTCTTCTGCCTGCGGATCACTGTTATGCACTTCATTATTTTTCATTCATTCAAGTTTCCTCCACAGAATATATGTCTTTATATATAGCCCATTTTTTCTTGACAATATTATTAATATCAAGATACAAAATTAGCCAAAACAACTGTTCCTGAACATGCTGTAAATTTTTTTTAAAAAGATTCATGTGACAAGCTTATTTTGCTACAACTTGCTTCCTCTTTTAAAAAGGACACATGTATTAAGCAATGAGACATGTTCTTTTCACATACAGATTAGAGAAGGCGAGAAGTTTGAAAATACCAAGAGCATCGAAGGAGGGGGCTTTTCTAACTCTTGGAAAGGATTGCTAAACCAACGCAGAAGTTTGAAAGGTCATTTAGCTACATGCTCACTCAAAATGACCATATCTTTTGTGTAGGCAAACTATTTCTAAAACTTTATCCTAGGGAGAGAGATTTTCACATTTGTATAAGTACAAAGATTTTAATATATAATAAAAAAACTAAAAATGACCTTAAGATTCACTATTAGGAGGGATCTAGTTGAATAAATTTTAATGCAGCCATGCCAAAAAGCACATAAACACTTTAAAAGAAGGTAGGTCTCTACATTACTACAAAGAAACCTGCTCACAATATGCTAACTCAAATTTGTAAAACTCAAATAAGAATATCCATAAAGACCTCACTGCTTTATTAAGTGATTATATATAAACACATATCCCTACCTATTTTTACACTTTGATAATCTAAAGAAAGAGCCTGTAAAGGGGTATCGGTGACGTAGTTATGGCCACACACTCAACAGTTCTTGAGGTTTCTATTTAATTTTGGCTTTTTGTGTGTGTTTTTTGTTTGGATGGTGGGATTGTTTGTTTGTTCATTTGTTTGTTTGTTTGTTTGTTTTCAAGACAGGGTCTCACTCCGTATTCCAGGATGGTCCTGAACTCACTATGGAGCCCAGGCTGATCCTGGAACTCATGGCAATCCTCCTGCCTCAGCCTCCCAAGTGCTGGAATTAGAGGTGTGCGCCACCATGACCAGTTTATGTGGTGCCGGGGAATAAAACTTAGATGCTTAGCTCTTTAACCACTGAGATATTCCTCCATACTTTAATTTTGTTTTAAAACTGGCATTATTAAAATCATCATTAAAGATTCCTCTCTGCTATGGTTTGGTTCTTGAGTGTCCCCCCAAATCCTCAGGTATATGGAACTGTGTATTACTGGGAGGTAGGTCCTGGCTGAAGATGCATATGCTTGAAGTTTGACGTGGAAAGACTATGTCAACTTGTTGCAACTGAGGGTACCCAGGGCAGAGCTTTCAGGTGTGTGTTGTTGACTTGTGGGCCAGAAAATGAAAGAGAGGCACCCATGGGGGGTGGGGGGGAAGGGCGGCCCACCTGGCAGCTTGAAGTAATTAAAGGAAGGAAGAAAAAAACATCATTACAGCTTCTTCCTGGGAAAGCTCTGGCCTTTACCTTAGTCTCTAGACAATAGCTTGGCTCCTGCTTCACTTGACTTCTGTCGGCAACGGGATGAGCAGCTCTCCAGCCTCTGCCATGTGCCTTCACCATCCCAGCTGCCCTATCAACAGCCTGTATGAGACCTTCTGAAACTGAGCTAAAATAAAACTTTCCTCCCTTAATTTGTGGATGTTGGGCACTCTGTCACAGCAACAAGATAGTAACTAAGACAGTCTCCAATTTAAAAAAGTGACCCAAGAAAAACGGGGTGGGGGGAAGGAAATAAGCATCTGACATTTCCATATACTTCTAATTAAATTCTCTACTGCCATCAGTGTACCTGAAAGTGGTCACCAAAAGGCTTCCATCTAGTTGAAGCCCCAGGATGGAACCGACAGCCATTCTGGGCTGGCAAGTGAAGGGAAATGAGAAATCAGCCACATAGGGATTCCTACTGATTCTTCTACTGAGGGTGCTTCCTGAACCTGCTGATTTTGTAGTTCTACAAAGAGATAAAAAGAGGAAGTCCGACTCTCACCACCCCTAAACTACTGTGAGAAACAGATGAAGTGATCTGCAGCGGCTGTTAGTGATGGTACTGACTGCCTGTATCAAACACTTTCGCAAACTGGTAAGTAGGTGAATGATGGGGCCTCTAAACACAGGGTGCAATTTCACAAACCATTACACTAGGAAGAAGTCTCTCACATGTAGCAGCTTCTTGGTTTTGGAAACACAGATAATGCTTAATGCCCAACTTGGGTTATTACATGAACAACAACAAAAAACAAAATACATCAAAATTGTTCTTAAAGTAGTAAGAACAACACCTTGCATGAATTAAGTATTCAATATCAATTGCTATTATTGTGACAACAACAATAATAATAATAACCAATGTCTAACTGCCCTTCTAGAATTTTGCCCTCAGTTTTGATTCTAGGTGGAAAGATGAACGGAACCTATCCCCAATGGAATAAGGTATCACTCACTTGATTATGAGATCTAAATGCAGAAGCTAAATGTATATAAAAATAGTAATCAATATGCCTAATCATACATATCTCTTAGCAAACTGAAATGTCTCACAGGAGAATCATCTGGCTGGTTGAAGTAGCTGAGGGATTGTAAATGAGAGAACTATAAGGAAAAACATCTCATGAATTATTTTAGCAATATTCCAAATCAAGCTACCATGTGGGGGAAAGTGTAGAAAAATGATTAGGTAGAGTCACAGAGGTATAGACAAGACTGGAACCAGAGCCAGACCTGACTGTCAAGAGTAACCTAGACTAAGTCACCTGGGCTAAACTAGTAGATCACTCACTACTCCCTACAATGGACTGAGCACTGAGGGAGGGGATTTTTAACAACTAATCTAATCTTTACCCCTAATGCAAAGATAACTTTCACTCAAATATTAAATTCTACAAAGCCAGTGAGTAGAAGAACTAGAGCTCAAGCCATAACAGAAAAATTAACCCTCAACTAATTTTGTCCTAGAGAACAAAACTAGTATTGTTAGAATCTGTAGGAAAAATAGGCTCCAAATGAATGTGGAAGAAAAGATAAGACTCAAATGAGTTTAAAATTATTCAATAATTGAGTGGCCAGTGTTATGAATATCCCAATCCTGGAGAATTTCAGTCAAGAAAACCTCTCAGAAGATTGCAATAAAGCTGGTAGAACTATACATACTAGTGGTAATACAGTATCTGTACTAAGTGCTTTATATAGGTGTTCTCTGCAATTGTGTGACATGATGTATTATTACCCCTATGTTATGTAAAACAAAATGAAGATGTAGGCTGCCAATAGACATCAGCAGTTACAACCTGCTGGCCCAACGCCTTACATTTCCAATCTGGATTATTAGATTTGCTTCCTGGCTCATCTTGGTTTTGTCCTGGCCCCTGTGCTTTCTCCCTTAATGTTGCAGCAAGGGGGATTGTAGTGGTGAACTGAACCATGGGGTTCCCAGGTATCTGGTTAAACTTTATTTCTGGGTTTTTCTGGATAACATTAACATGTGGATCAGGAGGCAAAGTAAAGCTGATGAATTTTCCTAATATGGTGGGCTTCATCTAATCCACTGAGAGCCTGAACAGAACAAAAAGGTGGGAAAAGGAAGAATTTACTCTCTTGCCAGCCTTCCTGAGCTGCTGAGCATTGGGCTTATCTCATCCTCAAATTAGGACTTACTCATATCATCAGTTCTCCTGGTTCTGAGATCTTTGGACTCAAAGTGGAACTTATACCACCAGTTCTCCCATGTCCCCAGCTTGCAGACTGCAAAGCATGGAACTGAGCCTCTATAATTCATAAACTAATTCTCTGCAATAGAGCTATGCCTATATGTGTGTATTCTCCTATTGGTTCCTCTTCCCTGGAAAACTTGCTAATGTGCTGACCATTTGAAATATTGTCAGATCACATCATGTCATGGGTCAAATCCCCTAAAGACTTCTGTTCCGTCCTACTGCTCCCCCCAAGCCTCTCTACACACAGTATGCACACACATGTTCCTTGAGCCACACTGGTGTCTTCACCATACAAGAATATTTCAAACACAGCTGAGGCTTCCATAACGCTTCCCTCAATATAAAACCTTCTTCTCCAGATATTTGTATGGCGTATCTCATTTCCCTCAGGTATGTCCCTGCCCAAATAATGCCCCATCCATGAGGCTTCCCCAACTATCTAGCAATGTGGAAACCCCACCCTCAACAGCTTACTGCTGCCCCCCCCCCCCCCCAGTATGAGAGCAAGCAACTGTCATCTGACCTCTGCTTTGTCCATACCGTGCGCTTAAGGTTCAGTTATTTGAAAACCAGGCATTAATCGGATTGTCTGCCACCCTATTCTAACCATCAGAGTTACACATGACACAATAAAGACTTGTTGACTAAACAAAGCCCAGACAACCAGACATGGGACCCATTCTCTTAATTGCCAAGCCATACTGGCAAACAAGACAAAAATTTCTTTCACTGCAGAGGAAGGGAGAGGGTTCAGAGGACCTAAGGTTCCTTCTTGGACTGTGATGCTACAACAAAGCTATTAGGATCTTGATAATATGGTTTTCTTTTGTTGCTCTTTTCTGACTTGCACATTTTATCAATGTCCTTGAATAAGTGAGTGGTGAACATTAGGTGTGCTTGAGGTCATAGGTCCAGGAAACCGCTGCCCCTCAGGCACTTCTTACCCATTTTTCATGCTGTTACTATGTGTTTTTATTCCTCAGTTGCAATCTGGCTGGGCAGTAACTCAGTTGTCAGGGTAAAATAATACCATTGAAATTGGCACTTTAAACCAGTGAGTTCAGTACAAAAGTCATTGTATTATTATCATTAAAACTTTTAACAGATCTAAACAGTGAGTGTATTGAAGTCATTTTACAAAAGTAAATTCACTGACTGTTGACTGCTCAAAGCAAAGTTAAGGAAGAGCATAAAACTAACTTTGCAAGTTAATATATTTTAAACTAAACACTCCAAGAACAATAGAGTGCTTTGACTACATAGAACATACTTCTGTTCATCTAATGATAATAGAAGACATGGGGATGTGGAGAGATACTTTTAAAACTTCAAGAAAGGATGGGAGGTCACATGACCAGAAAAGGGGAAAGAAAAGAGTTTTGTGATATTAACCTGGAATAGATGCCTCATTATTTCTTCCAGTTCCAGAAAGTTCTCCATAAAAGTTACTTAGGATGGTATTAGACTAATATATCAAACCAACAAATAATTATGATATTCTAATTGGAGGTAAGCAGCTCTTAAACAAATGGCAACTTGAGATTCTTTTCCTTACGAACTTCTTACATCCATCAAAAATGTGCTTGCTGATTCACTTTTAAAGTCATACTGGTTTTTTTTTCTGACCTACTTTTAGAACTCCAGTTTAAAAGTCCAGCTGTAAGCCACACTTAGGAAAACTCTAATAGAAATCAGTCTCTCTCTCTCTCTCTCTCTCTCTCTCTCTCTCTCTGTCTCTTCCCTCTCTCCTTCCTTTCTTTTCTTCCTTCCTTCCTCCCCCCACCACCTCCCTCTCTTCTTCCCCCTTCTTCCCTCCCTCTTAATTGCTAGTCTGTGGGTGTCTCAGCATAGCTGTGAGATTGAAATCATCTATATAACCACATTTTTATAAAAGACTAATGAGTAAGCCACTCAAATAATGTGAAATCTGGTATAGGTTTTCCTTACTCTAAAATATTTTTGAAAAAGAAAACAGCTTTGTATAAAATGGAATCTAGTAAGGAAAATAATAATATCTTATTATGAGCTTGGCACTATGCTAGGTCTTTACTGGAATTCATACTTGGTGCTCCCAAGGTAGATATTATCAATTCCTTTACCCCATTTCACAGGTGAGGAAACTAAAGGTTGGAGAAACCAAAGAACTTGCCCAAAATCATACATCATCAAATGACAAAGCCAGAACATGAGACTGGGGTTTTCCTGTAGCTGTATGGGTGTGCTTTACCAGGAACAGAGGTGGGAATAACACAGAAGCATTGGTTACACGCAGGAAATAACAATGGCAGGTTCTTTCCATTTCAGAGTTGCCAACTGCTGTGCACACACACATCCATGTGCACACAAATGTACACACGGACACACACAGAGCAGATCTTTCCAAACTGCTAATATCTCCCAGGCCACCATGGGCTTTCCTTAAAGGTCACCCAATACACCCCTAGGGAAAGAAGGGCTTGGTCTAAAAAATTTTTATACTTCCTCTCACTTTTTAAACATTGGAAAATCCATTTGGCTCAGAGAAATGAATAGTAAAAGGAGTTCTAACTACTTCAAGCCAGTGAAATGTAATGGAAAAAAGGGGCAAGGAATGAGGCTGCACTTTATTTTCTTTCCACTAGGCACATCCTGTCTTTAATCTGAAAGGTAAATAGGCCATGCCCAACATACCAGCTCTTTTCAGGTGAAATTATCTAGGTTATAAAAATATGCAACAACTGTGTTTTCATTATTCCTTAATTCATGGCTGACAGAAATAGCATTTAAAATAAATCAGAGACATATATTACTCACAAATTTTCACTAATTTGATAATTAACTTTTGTGAACTTTTTTCATTTGAATAAAAATTATGTGGCATTTTCTGAAAGAGCTGAAAAATCAAAAAAAAAGTAAACTTGAATTTTTATATTTGGATTACCTGAATGAACAGGCACATGCATACACATGAGAAAGACAGGGAGAGGGAGAAGGAGAGAGAGAGAGACAGAGAGAGACTTTACTTCTTTGCATGCCACTGGTAGACTAACATCCCTGAGAGGTTTAACCTTCAGAACGAGTGATTATGCAACATCTCTCTCTCTGAAAAGCAAAATATCAGCCTCTTCAGCTCCACAATATGCCTACTGATCTATGAATTTGCTTATGATAGTAAGGCCTATGCCTATTTTTGTCCTGTATATTCAATTTTTCTTGATTTACATTATACTTTTAACTATGCATTCAAAGTGAGCAGATAGTATTACACAACTCATGTTAACAAACAGAATACTTTTTAGCAAGAAACCAGACAGATTGATATTTTGTCTGAAGCAATGCCCATCGCATTCCTTTCTAAGAATATCATTTAAATCAAAAATTACTGACATGAAATAATTCAAAAGAGCCTTCTTCAGAATACCAGTTTTAGGCAAGTCAGTAGATGTTCCTCTTAAAAAGGTTGCAATGTCAAAGGAAAATGTTTTGTCAGAAGTTTAGCAAGGTCCCCTCCCCCTGCTTTCCTCTTAACCACAAGACTTCAGAGTTTCTAAAATGCAAATATGCACTATGACCCTTCAAGAAAACAGAAAATATGGCAGCCTACAAGTTTACTTAATCATGGAACCCATTAGTCCATGATCATCTCTGCTTCATAGAGCTGGTGGTCCACAGCATACACTTGGAATGTGCAGCCCCTATTAAAGGCCATGTTCCCTGATCTTTAGCAAGCTGGTTAACATTCATAGTCAAGTCGGGTCTCTGCAGGTGGCCATTATGAACTCCCAGAGAAGATTGCACTCCACTTCTGGAGCACTGTGAAGGGTCCCAGCATCTTTGTTTTGCAAATGAGAAATCAGCAGCCCAGAGATTAATCATTTATGCAATCACACAGCTTAGCTGGAGCAGGCTAGAAGTGAAGCACAAGGACCTTGGAAACCAGAAGTTAAGCACCAGGAAAAATGGCCCCAGAGAGAACAAGACAAAGACAGGATATCTTAAAAGCTCCATTAGGTCCATGAAAATATACCAACACAGTTCCAGATCTAGCAGGAGGGCTTAATTACATTTAGACATTTGATAGGAGCAACAAAGGTAGGGATGAAAAAGTTCTCTATAAAACCAGGAAAATTATCTTTAAAATATGTTGTACACCAGAAGTCTTTCCCACACAGTAATTGGGAGATATCATCCAACCCTATTTAAGGGTGGAAATTACCACTATGTGGCATATCAAGAAAATTTTAAATATCTTTTCTACTTTGAAAACATAAGATATTTGATAAATAATACAACTTAAAGTCTGGATGGATTAGATGTCTTTTCAAGATTTTTTTTTAAAAAGCCTCTTAGAGCTTTAAAAAACAAACTCCAACCAAAAAAGCAGTATTTCAGATGATTTTATTCTATTTGCAGGCTTATAGACACTAGTGTAATCATACTCAGGCAGCCAACTATTGCAGTAAACCATATGTAGTACAGTAAAAGGAGTCCAGGGAAGACTCATGTTATAGACACAAAAAGTTCCAAAACTTGAGGGGTACCAAAAATATCAAGGCATGTGATTTCTGCTTTTGAATGTTCTCTGATAATGAGGAAGTGCAAATCTAAATGACAGATCATTTCAATGTACCAAATCCTACCCTCAGATTGTTGAAGAAGAAATGAGAAGCAGTTGTTTCGTTTGTAATTAGTAACTAAAATCTATTGAAACAATAATATTTCAGTATTAACCTCTTATAAACATGAAATAAATTTTTATTTGGGAATCCTTTATCCACCATGGATGCACAAACTTGACTTATGCACTACAAAATCACAGGGTAGAAAATTGAATGCCATCATTTGCTTTTAAACACCAGTAACCCTCAGAGAAAATTTTCCATCCTGATTTTCACCAAATGTTGCTTCTGAGTCATTTGTTTCAAGGATTAGCAAAGGTCAGAAACATGTATGAGAAAGACAGGGAAATAATTGGTTTTGAAGGACAGTATTCAGAACCAGGGCAAGACCAAAGGAACTCAAGTTGCTGCGAGATGACAAGGCCATTTCCTCACTTCCTATAAAGCAATCCACACTGGCAGGAGGAGGAAGGAGGGACCCACTCCTGACTGCTGTATGGAAACTGCCACATGCCCTGGGACACATGCCCTGGCCGTATTCACCAGGTTCTACCTTTTTCCCTAAAGCCTTATTAACAAACACTAAATAACTTACCTCTTTGCTATGATTGTGTTTACTGTGTAACTCTCTTTGATAGATTATAAGATCCTCCTAGCAAAGATCTCTTCTAGGGTTTGTTTCTTTAACTGGTAAATCCTTGTGCTTATAACAGTTCCGGCAGCATGGCTGCTGCTCCAGAGTTTCCCACTGAATAAGCAAACAACACTCTTCCTTACTCTCTTCTAAGCCCACAGGACTTCATTAGTCTGTATCCTGTCTTTATATCTTTACCAACCAATCTACAGGGATACCAGAAACCAGTAAAAAAAAAAAAAAAAAAAGTCACAGATATTGACACCAGGTATCTCCCTAACAGAGATAAGTTCACCCCAGAGATCTATGGGGTTCAATCAGCATGTTGTATAAATAGAGGGAAAGGAGATACAACAAAAGAAAATAATTGTACAATGTATGTTATGGACAATATGAGTAAGAACATGAAATAAAATCCAATAGCTAAGTAAACTGCTACCTGATTTCCCCATCATTCAAAATATGTTGTGATGTGAGCTCCTTAGGAATAGTAGCTGACTAAAGCACATCAAATATTTTTTATTTTGCTCCATAGCTACAACCATAAGAACAGACACTACTTAATCATTCAATAATTAAATTTCACATATACTTTATATATTGTATTTATCATTCAAAATTCTTTTTAAAAGGGATACAAAACGTGGGATTGCTCTCCAAAGCGGGATCACAATGTAGCAAACTAAGTATTTCAACAAGCCACAGAATAATATGTTCTGTATTATCACAATTTTCCCTTTGTATTTTTTCATAATGAAAGCATCAAGGAAAACTCACAGCTGTGCAGAAGATGCACCGGCATTCCTGAAGTGTGGTCATCTTGTCCAGACTCTGTTCACACAAGCAGAGTTTGCAAGTGATGAGGGGAGACGGAGCCAGATCTCCAGGGGTGGCATTTTCGGCAGTCATGGTGAGATGATGGAGCCTACCAACAGAGCCCATCAACCTGTCTTCCGCTTTCAGTCTTGATCTCTGAAGAAAGGTTCAGAGAAGAAAATATTATGTCCACTCATGAGGCTACTGTTTCACTGACACATTTGGGATATAGCAGAGCAAATCACCACTCTCAGTGATCTCTAAGAGTTCAGCTAATGTATTTCTGGGCACCATGAGCTGGAGAATTTGATATCTTGACAAAATATTCCTGGAGCGTTGAAATTTAAGCTGACCTCACCTCACTGTCCAGATTCATATCACATAAGCTATGGAAATTAAAAAACCACTGTGGGTGAGGGGTAGGGAAGGATAGTCAAAGATATGTTTCAGTTGGATAGGGTGAATGAATTCTGGAGATCTATTATACATCTTGATAAGTATATTAATAATAATATTATATTCTTGAAAATTGTTGAGAGTAGATTTTAAATGTTCTCACCACCAAAAAAATTAAGTATGTGAGGTGTAATAAGTAATTAGCTTGATTTACTCATTTCACATGCATAAATAGTATAATCAAAATATCACACTGTATACTGCAAATTTACATAATTTTTATATATCAAATTTTATATATCAATTATATATATAATTGATATATTATATATATATCATATAATATATAATATATTATTATATATTATACTTGATATATTATTTCAATAATATATAATATATCAATTTTTATATATCAATTATACCTTAATAAAGCTAGCAGAGAAGAGAAGGGATTACTACTATAAACAAAGATATCATTTACAAGTTGTATCACTATCAACTAATCCAATTCAGATTAATAAAATATTTAAAAATATGGTACCACTCAAAGAAGTTAAGAGTTATTATAAGATCCATCTGCTCCATCTCTGAAGAAATATGCAAAAGAAGTGAACACAAGGTCTCAAAGAAATATTTATATAACTATATTCATAGCAGAATTATTCATAATGCCAAAAGGTAAAAGTGACCCAATGTCCATCAACAGATGAGTGAACAAAATGTAGTATTCACATACAAGAAAATATTTCTTAGCCTTAAGAAACGAAATTCTGACACATGCTGTAACTTGAAACCTTGAAGATGTTACGCTAAGCAAAAATAAGCCAGGAAGAAAATGACAAATACTAAGTGATTTCATTTACATGAAATGTCTAGAGTTATCAAAGGAGTAGAGACAAAAAAATAGACTAGAGGGTACCAGGAGCTGGTAGGAGGGAGAACAATGAGTTATTGTTTAATGGGTAGTTTTTTCCTGGGATGGTAAAAAGCATGCTCTGAAAATGAGCAGGTTGATGGTCACAAAGCACTGTGAATGTACTGAACATCACTGAACTGCACATTTCAAATGGCTTGATATACAGCCCGCTGTGATAGCAAAGACAAGTGATCCCAGTACTCTTGGAAGGTGAGGCAGGAGAATCACAAGTTCCAGCTTAGCCTGGGCAACTTAGTGACTTAGGGAAATGCAGTCTCAAAATGATAAAGAGAGAAAGGGGGCTGGAGGAATGGCTCAGAGATTAAAGCACATGCCTAGCAAGCACTAAGTCAACGCTAAGTACCTGAGTTCAATTCCCCAGCACCATATAAGTTGGGTGTGGTGACACATGCCTGTACTCAGCACTCAGGAGGCTGAGACAGGAGGATTGCCCTGAGTCCAAGGCCAGCCTGGGCTCAGTAGTGAGTTCAAGACTTGCCTGGGCTGCAGAGTGAGACCCTGTCTCAGAGTGAGAGAGAGAGAGAGATCAATAGACAAAGAGACACAGACAGAGCTCAGTGTGAAGGCCCTGGGTTCAATCTCCAATAACACAATAATAACAATAACAAGAATAATGAAGTTGAAGAACTAAGTTACACAGGATGTATTTTACTCTGATTTTTTAAAATTTAGAGCATCAGTGATCACTGTGTGCCTTTCCATATATTACTGTAACCATGATTACTATACTCTTCATTTTATAGATTGATGTAATGAGAAGTTAAATCACCTGGAAGGTTCCCACAACATAACTTAAATGTCTTCTGAGACTTAAGTCTTCTGAAGCCACACCCAGAGCCTGGTCCCTCACACCAGAGCTGCTTTTAAAGTGAATATTAAAAGGTAGGACAAAATGAGGAAAGAGGAAACAGAGGGGAGTCCCCTGCTACAGCTGTGCTTAGGCCCTCAATGCTCTACAGAAAGAAAATTTGTCTCTACACATGGTACGAACACAGGAGAATATACATATTTGTACTGCAAAATAAAAGTGATCAATTCCTTCCACCAGACTTTGATTCAAGAACTGTCTTTAAAAGAAGTGGAGTAAATGTGCAAATGATATTACTGCATGTTTAGGTCTCACATCACATGAGAAAACGCTACGTTCTGATTAAATTAAATCCTGACTTTTTTACTATTTTAAAAGAATGTGGCCAAATCTAATAAATTTTGTCCCAGAAATAGTTGCAAATGTCTCTCCTCTTATAAGAATTAATTTCTTTTCCAACCAATTCTTGACAAAAGAAGTCCTTTTTTCCTATTTTATTGATATGTATATATGTAATACATATTGTTTACATTGAACTTGAGTATTTTGTGCATATACATATCACCTCAAAATTACAAATCCTTCCCCTCTCCCTTTTTGACCCTCTCACCCCCTCCTTCTCACCACTAGTTCCCACTGTCCATCATGTAGTTCTATAAAATGACTATAATCTGGGTTTCTCATATTAGAGATATTTAACCTTCTGAAGAAATACTTCTGTACATGCGTGGCAGTTTCTACCAAGTCTGACAGTGGCTTAGCTCTCAATATACTTAGGCACACTTAACAACAGGTATATTTTCTGAGGATTGTGTTGTCATGTCATTTCATTGTACTAACATCAAAAAGCACACTTGCACAAATATAGATAGTATAGCCTACTACACACTTAGCCTGTGTGTGTGTGTGTGTGTGTGTGTGTGTGTGGATAATGGCCCTATTGCTCCAGGGCTATAATCAATGTAAAACATAAGGTTAAATTAAAAGCAAAAGAAAATACTTTGACCATGTGATATGGTAAAAACAAGATGTATAAGTCTGTATTAAACAGACCATTATACAGTAAACTTTTTTGTATAAGTACTCTCTAAAATAGTAATAAAAGTGGAGTACAGTAAATATATAAACCACTAATGCAGTCAATTATTATCAGTTATTATGTACTGCACATAATTAAATAGGCTATAACTTTATATAACTGGACGTACTCTGGGTGTGTTTATATTTATACCCATATCACACCAACACATGAGTAATGTGTTGAGCTAAAACATTATGACAACTGTGATGTCACTAAACAGAAATTTTTCAGCCCCATGATAATCTTATGGGACCCCCACCATGTATGTGGCCCCTCATTTTAAAAATTCACAATGAAATGCATGACTGATATATATATATAGATCCAAAAGTAGCAAAACTAGGAAGAAAAAAATTGGATTATATGCAAAAAAATGGGTGAGATCTTTGCTTATCAATTTGCTAGCATCAACCAGAAAGCACTGTTTACTAACTCTAGCAACTGGAAATACTTCAGATTTTCCACCTACTGCCTGAGTAGTAATAGAAGACATGATTTTAAATCAATTAAACAGGAAGCTAACCAATGACTAGCTTCCAGTATGAAAGATGTGTTTCTTAGCAAATGCCCAAAAAGTTTCAAAGCACAATGTGTACACATCCAAAAGCCAGTTAAAGTCAAATCAACCTGCACATGAAATTCAGAATTTTGAGAATTAAAAAAATAAAACTCTTTATGGTCAATGCAGTACTTCAAAACGAATGATGGTACCTCTTCCTTTTTCCTAGTTTATGCCTTGACAATCGTAACAGATCTGTCTCTCCCAGAATCCCTGGTCACAGCCCACACAGTCCTGCCAACATCACCCACCTGCTGTCTTTTATCTGTATTTCCTCAATACTGCCTATACAACATATTCTGGATTATCTTTTCCTCAAAAAGAGAAATCTCAAGTGAACTACAAGGGAAAAGGTAGCTAGCAAATACTTTGTGACTAAACACAAAACAGGCCAGAGGCAACTCAATGTCAACTACAATTGAGAACCATTTGTTGGGAATGTCATGAATAGCACACTGTTCTGCCAATCTGGTTACTGAAGACACTGAAAGTATTTCTCAGGGTTTTACTCTACATTATTTCCTAGGAGACATTAAAGGGGCCAAGTTTTTAACATATTCTTGAAAAAAAGACTTAATTGGATATTTCTTAGAAAGTTCTCTCTTATTTGTAGCTTTCTTTTGAAGGTAGAAGTAGCAATTGTGTAATGAAAGCTGTCTAAAATGTAATCACATTATATACCTAAGTTATTACTTTTTAGTTTGAGTCATATGCTTATAGACTATCAACTATAAGTCATAAATACATAAAACTATATTTTTATTTTTTTAAAAGCTTGTTTAATTTGGTCCTGGGGTCTGAAGCCAGGGCTTCATGTATGCTACTATACAGTACAAGTAAAGCCACTAGTCTAGCCCCTAAAAGTATTTTTGATAGAGACAGGAGGATTGCCATGGGTCCAAGGCCAGCATGTGCTCCACAGGGAGTTCAGGACCAGTCTGGGCCACAGAGTGAGACCCTGTCTCAAAAAATAAAAATCTTTTATGTATCAGAGACTCATATTGTTCTTATTTTTTGAGAAGTTCCAAAAGTTCCAATACATAGTACTTGTGATACAATGTGATACGTGAAAAAGTAATATATTTTATCCCTTTGAGATGTAAGCAATCCGAATTGATTGTTCAAAAAGAAGTGACTAACATTCCTCAACACAATTATACCAATTCCCTAAAGTGATGACATTCAAATATTTTTCAGGCAATGGAGTTTCATATATCTTTACCAAACCACCACTCTATTAGAGAGATTAAGGTAGGCAAATGCTTCTTTCTAATGGGAGAGCCCTCCTCCAGCTCCCCAGGCACCTGCATAGAAGCCCAAGTCTGTACCATGTCTAAAACAGACTAAGAATCAGAATGTGTAAGTTTCCACTTTGGGCAAAAATCAACAACAAATGTTTTTTAAATGAATGATACACAAAAGGCACTTGGTTAGAAAAAAATTAACAAAAATCCTCTCACCACTGATTGTTCAAAAGCTGAGATTCTCAAGCAGTAAAGAGAAGAATCCTCAAGTTCTCTGATCAAATTCCCACACTTGACGTGTTTGTGAATGGCTCCAGGCTTTTCTAGTGTTTCCTCATCTGTCTTAAAATTCACCATTCTTGACCATATGAAACAGCCAACAGGAGGACCACATCCTCCCCCACACACTACCAAGTCAATGGCATGAAGCATGAGGAGAGTGCCCACAGGACAGATCACACATTCCCGGCCCTCCTGTCCCTCTCATTGGCCAGCCCTTCATTTGCCTCCATTTCTCATAAGTGGCAAAGAGTCTTCCATACAGAGAACTGATAGTTCATTCTCACTGGCTTGCTCCATGAATTCTGCCTCCCCTCTCCCTCCCCTCCCATTTTATCTAAGAAAGCAACTTGAATTAAAAAGTAACAATCATAATTGTTCCATACATGTTGTTACAGATTTAACTACGCTTCTCACTGGATGTAAAAACCCTTTGGAAAAAGGATTTTGGCAGAAAACGCAGAGGCACATGGGAAATAAGAAAAACCTGATGAGCTACCTTCAGGTTTAAACTCTCTAAATTGGTGGCAGGTTTCACATGCTTACATGTAGCTAGCCATAAAGCAGGGCCAACCAGCCATGCCAGATAAGGCAGGAAAAACACTCTCAACCATCTGATTTTGCACTATGTAACCAAGAGTTGGCAGAGGAGAACCACAGTTCTACCTGCTCCAGGCATCTCTGGGAGTATAAAGTGTTCATTATATGAGAAGCAAATATTATCTGATCGGGAAGAACAGGAAAGTCACTTTTACCTTCGTATGTTTTCATTAAAACTGCCAGAGAAAGGAATACTTCAGAAGCTGTGCTGGAAGCACAGGATGTGTAAGGAATTTTCATATTCTGCCAGTGGCCTAAAAAAGCAATCCACTCCAAAATGCACAGTGTCATAGCACCAACACACAAGAGTATTTTTAACCAATGTATTTTATGCCTGTTTGAATATCCAAAATCAAAACAGTTATTGCTTTGTACAAACAATAATAACATAATTGGAAAAGATAGTGTTTTGTTGAGATATTTATTTGGAAATTTTTATACTACTTTGCAAAAATCTGAAAGTCCAGATAAATTGATAAAGCACAACTACAAACACTAAGAGAAATAGAAAGTTAACAAAATAAATCAACTGAATTCTACCACTGAAACAGAATGTAAATAAAAATCCAGTTCTACACTGAAACTTATTTCTAGCTAAGCTATGAAACTCTAAGAGTTAAGAGAACAAGGGAAAAGATAGGAGAAAGGACATGAATACTCTCAAAGCATTTCTATGCCTTTGCAAGACACTGAGCCATTCTATCTATAGAGTAGCTGGAATAACAGATATGAATGCAGGGCTGTGGAGGGAGCTGACAGAGAAGTGTTCCCAGGAGGGAAAGGCAGTGGGAGGTCAGGCTGAAGAGCTGACTTGTAACGCAGAGAGATTCTCAGGAGATCAGTTCTCTACTAGAAAAGAAAGAAGCACCAACCTAAAGGACCAATTTCTCTCAATATGAGGTAAAAACAACATACCAACCAACCGTCTTCCACTCAACAGACTCTGAAAATTAGTAAATAGCCATTGGCATCTATGGGCAATTTGTTCCATAACTCTCTTCAAATGCCACAATCTACAGATATTCAAGTCTCTTACATAAAATGGTGGAGTATTGCACATAACCTGTACAGCCTTTCCTATATACTGTAAGCCATCTCTAGATTACTACAATGCTAGGTAGTAGCTAATACAACATAAAGGCTATAAAAACAGCAGTTATATCATATTGTTTAGGAAATCATGACAAGACAAAGAATTGTGTTCAGTACACACTCAATTTTCAATAGATATTTTCTGTCCACTATTGGTTGGATCCACAGATGTGGAATAAATGGATACAAAGGGCTGACTGTGTTGTCCTGACCTTCATTCGCACTTCTGCCCAAAAGAATGGTTTACTTAGCTACTGGTTTATATTCTTAACAAAAACTACTGGCAATTCAAATGTTACTGGCATGGCTAATAGAGTATTGACCATCATCAACCATTAGCCATTTGTTGAGATTTCAACTTTAACACGGCCTGTAATGGAAGACAGATCTGCTAGTCTGTTGACAAGCAAGGACTTAAAGAGGCCTTCCATACTGACTGGTGCCATGACTCTACTACCTGCTCGTATCCATGTCCAGGATTTTAGGCAAGGAACAAGACGAACCAGTGGATATCAGTGACATCAGAAAAAGAGTTCTAGTGTGTGCCCCATAAGGGCAAGAACAAGCAAACACAGGCAACCTCACTAGACTCAGAGAAATGCCATAACCCAACAATCCTTTAGATCTACTTAATTTTTTCTTAAAGAATAATGCTCAAGGTCAATGAGTACACACATACTATACTTTGTCATTATTTTAACAATAAAAGAGCATAAACAAACCCAAGAAATACTCAATTCTTAGAGGTGAAGGATGTAAATATTCAACACCTCAGGCTCTCTGAGGCAGCATTGTTATGAAACATATCTTGGGCTATGGAGCAAGACCCTGTCTCAGAAAGAAAGAAAGAAAGAAAGAAAGAAAGAAAGAAAGAAAGAAAGAAAGAAAGAAAGAAAGAAAGAAAGAAGCAAGCTTGTCCCTATGCCTTGTAAGGCAGGATAGGGGACTTCTTCGCTCTCCACTGCTGCACAGTTTTATTCAGAAGAAACTAAGACATGAAAAAGCACTCAGTCCACAATTCCTTTGTTGGACATTTCCATTTCAACAATTTCAAGGGTAGCAACGAGATCATAACTTTGTAACTTTCTTCTAAAAATGGAACTGATATTCAAGTACAGTCATGTATTGCCTAATGACAGGTGCGTTCAGGGAAATGTCTCATTAGGTAAGTTTGTTGTGCAAACATCAGTGTGCACTATAGAAACCTCGATGGTCACTGTCATGGCCTCTTGGAACACTCATGAAATACATTAAAACACCAAACATGTGAGGTTATTGCCCACATAACATATCATGCTGTTGTGTAATAAATTTCTTTTAATAAGAAACCATATTCTCTCAAATAATAAATAATATAGTAACATAGTCATGCATTATTCTTACCAGTTACTGAATAGTGCCATACTTTTATACAACTGCCAGTGCAGGAGATTTACAACAGGCCATCACAAGCGAATGAAAAATACCTTGGGTCCCATATAGCTACAACACCCATAAGAAATAGGCCTTTTTTTAGCCCTATAATAACCAATGAGGCCACCATCAGATATTCAATCTGCCATTACCTCATTATTCACTTTCGTGGGTGGCAAGAACAGATACTTCATTAGGAAAGAGGAGCACCTTAAATAATAACAAGACCTCTTTTCTAAAGAATCTCTTTGCTATTTAAAATCAGCCTGTGATTAAAGTTCATTACAACTATTTTAATTATATCTAATTTTACAATTTTTTTCTACAAAATATTAGAGGAGATATGAGAATATGGCCACAAAATTTACATGGTACTGTGGGAGGGTAACTCTACAGCATGCAAGGAATCTGGGACATCAAGTGTTAACATTTACAAAATACTGTTCTTTTCCTTTTTCCTTTCTTATTTTTCTAAAAACCACAATTCTTTAGTCTTCTTTCCATGTTCCCATTACATTACATACATGGTAAGGCCTAAGAGGGGTAAATCCATACCTTGCTTTCCTAAGAACATAAACTTCTGAAAGAAGGTAAGTGTGAATAAGACACAACTCAATATCCTTTGAATTGTAATCTTACATTTTTCATGATAACTTCCTCCTCAACACCACCACTGAGCCCTGTCACACTTTAAGTCAGTAATTCTCCTGCCTTCCACAATCATTCATAGAGATGGCTGAGTAATTTTCTTCACCTTGCTCAGAAGCTGGAAGAAATACCACTTACAGGCAGAGAATGATGTAATTGACAGATCAAGGAGAAGTGGAACTGCAGAAGGCCCAATATTGCAAGACTTAGGCTGACTTCTTAGGATAGGGCATTACCAGGAAACCAGAGCAGCCAAAGCATTAAATTCTAAATCATAACTTTTTATCTTCAAATGAAACATGCATAAATATTGTCATAAAAGTTTAAAAGCTTCATACTTAACTTTTAATTAGAACCAATTTTAAAACCAGTTTAGAAGAGGATTCTCCTCCCTCCCACACTGAGTAAGGCTCAAGGGCGTGTGTTTTGCACGTTTTTGGCAAATACACCTCTTACAACAAGAATATTATAATGCAGGAAACTAAGTCAACCCACAAAAAAAAAAAGTCCACACAGTAGGTATACCAACGTGAAGATCATTAACCCCAATCCTGCATATAATGGGGAAACGAGTTGAGGAGGCTATCAACAGATGATTTTATGCAATCATGTACAGGAGAATTTGTGGGTTTACAGCTTCGGCCACAAGTCAAAGAGGTCAAAGAGAGAAATAAGTTATCTGACCCTGTGTTCCCAAGAAAAACAAAAAACAAGTTGACAAAAGCATGGGACTCCAGCTCATGACTTCAGAGGAATTAGAAGACCATGAGGCACGGCTTTCAAAATATGTTCTTAGTGGCCACTCCAAGCGAGGTAGCCAGAAATTTCACCAGCTACAAATATGAGAAATTTCACATAGGTTGTTATTTCAATTCTAGAAAGAAATTCAGTCACAGATAAGTTTCTCATTCCATATTACAAAACCACTGGTCACTTTTACTCTCTGTCAGGTAGAGCTTTCCTTTTTTTTTTTTTTTTTTTTTCCATGACCATGTAGTATGAGGCATTGGGTTTAGAAGTACTCATAGACCAAGGAAATAGTAAATGCAAAAGTTAATAAAAACAAAATGTTAGTCCAAGACCAGACACATGTATCTATAAGTGAAAAAAGAAAATTAAAGCATTTAAAATTAACTTACATACCATTATACCCCTATAGATTACTTAATGTTCAAGTGACATAAGAGAAACTTTTCCAACACACACACACTCTCTCTCTCTCTCTCTCTCTCTCTCAAAATCAAGATTAAAAGCTGCAAAGCAATTTTCATACTCTAGCAAAGCAACATGGATCAAAATTTACTACACTAGTCCAAAGTCACTTCTTAGATTATAAGAGCTTCCTCAGGACTGAAGCCTTGCCTTACACATCGTTACATCCCCGCACCTAACAAAGCGCCTGCAGACAAGTTACTCAACAATAGAGTGGATAACTTTTCTGATTATACATGCAGAAGAGAAATGATTAAAGATTGGGTTACGCTCATCTGCCTTCACTTTCAACAATCCATAACCCTGAAATTAATGATAATTTGATGTGCAAAGGAGTTTCTCCAAAAGAAAGCAGAAGTTCCTGGAAGAAATATATCTGTGCTCAGGAGTCATCACTGCAGATACCCACTTCTCCAGGTAAAAAGCATGGCTTTTATAGCTTGGCCCCTTTCCCAACTCTAAAACAATCAGTTAAGGTTTAGTCCCAAAACTGTTCAGACTTTGTTCTTCCACTAACATCTGGGTTCGGCATGTTTCCTGACCTCTACCTCCAACTGGAGCTATCAAATACTAAGACGCTCACCCAGTAAGAAAGCAATGGCTGGTCATGGCCAAGGGAAAGAGAAGCTAGGATGAATAGACACACTTTAGAGAAATGATTCTGACCTTCATATAAACATTTTTAAGCATCAAAAATACTGTTGCAACTCTTCAGGAAGGAAATTTTAAATGTCTTTTCTCAGATTAAAAGCATTCTCATTGTGGAAGAGAAAGATATTTCCCAGAAAGTTCATCTTTAGGTAGATAAAATAAATTTCTTTTTCTAGAGAGAGGAATCTTTTCTCTATTGTACAGGCTGGCTGCAAAAAACTGGTTCATAATCTGAGACCCAAAAACTCATTACTTTAAAAAGATGTGCCTTAAACTAACTTAGTTTGGAACCCTGGATGTTTCAAAGTTGCCAATGAACTAAAGCCATTCATGAGAACAAAGATTTTGAATGCTGAGAAGGTTCTTCAGGGCTCAGCACAAAGATATTTGGCATAGATGACTGTAAATATTTGAAAAAAAACCTGGGTAAATGGATGGTGTTCAACCATACTCAAGCCTTCCTTCAGCACAGGAGCGAGTTACCGACACTGAATGTTTAGACGCGGGGGAGAGGAGGGTGGCGGGGGCCGGGGAGGTCTCTTTGGTTGAGTTTTCTGTTTGTTTTAAATAAAAAGTCAGACAACTCAATTCTGCTGCTACTTGACATCTTTTTCATATTCAGTATATGTTCACCTGATTTTTTTCTCACCCATCAAGACAGTCATTAGAGGCTACTTTTGAAGCAGACGGTGGATTTTTCCCCTATTTCCCATGTCCCATTCTAAATTGAATAAAATACACAAAATGAAATACCAGCCAAAGGTATGAAAGGCAGGGGAGGGGCTGGGCAGAGCCAGAGTCTTGGGTTTCACAATACTCTTATCTAAACAGCTTTGGGAGTGAGCTATATATTTTTCTTTCTCTCCTCTTCTTTGAGGTAGTTTTGGAAATACAGGAGTGTACTTCTGGTGCATACCTGTAATCTCAGCACTCTGGGACACTGAGGCAGGAGGACTGCAAGTTCAGACTGGGCAAACTTAGCAACTTAGAACCTGTCTAAAAAAAGAAAAGAAATGGGTTGGGGATGTAGCTCCGCCAGAAGGCCCTAGACTGAATCTCAGTCCAGAGAGACAGAGAATGTGTGTGTGTGTGTGTGAGAGAGAGAGAGAGAGAGAGAGAGAGAGAGAGAGAGAGAGAGCGAGCGCTGGCCAGTGAGACTGCTGACAATGAAAGGGACAATTACTCAGAAGGAAGGTCACAGCAGGGAGGACAGATCCAGAGACCAAGAGGCTCATCTTAGTGAAAGCTGCAACACATACTTTAATTAGCCAGCAGTTCAGTTAAGACTGGCTGGGTTCTTTTTGTCTCTTACCCACACCCTAAAAACTGAGTCATACCATAGTTCATTTATTCTGCTTCTGGGCACAGACACCCCCAATCTGCTGCTTCAAAAATGTTAAACATGTTATTCTTTAATTCATAATTCTAACGTTCAAGTAAACCCTCAGTAGTGCCCCCCCATTAGGACCTTGGGTTTTGATAAGCTACCTAGAGCAGACAGCAGTAAGAAGCTGAGAGCCCACGGTGGAAACCTGAAGCTAGGCGCCATTCGCCCGGAGAATACCGGCAGTCCTGTTGGGATCCGGGCTCGTGCTGTGGTAAGATCCCGGAGCAGAACGCGGCGGCAAGAAACTGACAGCGCTGGGTAGGGACAGGAAGAGAACAGGCACTGGGAAGAAGGAACTCATTCTGAGCCATCCGAACGCGAGAAGTATCCGGAGTACACTTACAGCAGAATCCCTCAAACTCCTAAGAAAAGCAGAAGGTGCCCAGAGAAACGAGAGCAAGCGATACCTTGACCCTACTGCAACAGGAATCAGTTTCATCCTAACGTAAACTGGAGGACAGGATCAGAGTCTCACTCCACCTTATCAGCTGTTATGTGATAAAATAATTGCCTCAGCGTATGGCCGCGTTTCGGTCGCTGACACACTTCCGAGCTACGTGTGCCAACATATCGCTCTGCATTTCAACATGACAGAAGGTGGGGACACGCAAAATCGTGCCAACTTCTGGTGTCCCCTAACGACCAGGGAGTTGGCTCCAAAGACCCTTGTATTAGAAGTGAAACTGAGTCCTGCTCACCCCTACCAAGGCATCTACTGCTGAAAGTTAACAGGTGTCTACGGCGGTCGCAAGGCGTGCCGTTCTGCACGGTTTAAACGCGGGAAGCAACGCAGACAGCCCGACCGCGGCGCCGCTGCCGCCGAGACCTACCTGGCTGGGTCCTGCGCGCATTCCGCCGCTCCCGCGCCCGCCGCTGACAGCCGTGCCCTGCCGGCGCCGCCCCCGGGCCGCCCGTCGCTCGGAGGAGGAGGAGCCCGCCCGGCCGCCCGGATCCCCGCGGAAGCGCGGCCAGCGCGGGCGCCGCGGCTCGGAAGCCGGGCGTTTATTTATACAGGAAGCTCAGGCGCCGCACTTCCTACTTCCCATCTGGGTCGCGCTGCGGCCGCAGGTGATGGCCTTAACCCTGTCCGAGCCCGGCGCCAGCCCTCCGCCGCCCGGCCCTGGCTCCCGCGCGCGGCGCTGCAGGACCCCGGGCACCGTGCAGATGGCGCCGCGCCCTTGGTCCTGCCCCGACCAGCGCGGCGCACCCCGGGCCGCCGGCGTGTGCGGCCGCCTCGCTACACGTATGCTCCCGACTTCCCCGTCTTCTCCCCGCTTCCAGGTCCTCAGCTGTTTCTCCTGCTGGGAATACCCAGGCCTGGCTTCCCACCCCACCAGAAAACACCTCCCGTGTCTGACTGTCCTTCCCTGTCTGATGATAAAATTGGAATGTGGGCAGACCAGGGCAGGAATACTGCCCTGGTAAAACACAGGCATGGGTCTTTGTGAAGCAAGGTTCCTTAATCACTTGTACCATCAGTGGAAGAAAACGTAGCAAGATTATCCAGACTCCGTGGAGTACCATGACATACCTTTCTCCCTGCAAAACTTAGGACCTTTAAATTTATAGAGGATGACTGCACACTCTGGCTCCATGACCCTCACTGGTCAAAATTACAGGCCTAAATCTGTTGAAACTTGCATTTTTAAAAAGGTCGTTTATCTGGCATAGATATCAATAGGTGGTCGCTCAACATCCACACACTTTTTTTTCCGGCCACTGTCAGGAACATGGTTCCTAGAAGGAGGAAACTGACAAGAGCCTTGTGAACAGGTGCTGCATTGGAGTAGCAGCATGAGTCCCGCCCCAAACCCAAGCAGACCTGGCTTCCACAGCTTCCATGCTGGGGTGGGAGCAGATCTCTGGGACGAAGCCAGCCGGTGCTGAAAAACAGGGTGTAAGGGATGTTAGCCCAGGTGGGAGGCCAAGCCCCTGTGAGGAGGAGGAAGGGGGAGAAGGTAAGGATAAGACAGTAAGGAACACACAGTTGGCCCTCACCGTGATATAATCCAAAGATGTTTAGGCCTGCAAAGTCCTCCTATTTCAACCGAAAGATTAATTTTAAGAACATGAAAATTGATGTCCAGGGAGATTTAAGTAGTTAGGCCAAGCCATCCAAAAGCTGGAACAAGACCTATTCCTGTGTTACATGAGAGCAGTGCGTACTAATGAAAACCCTGCTAGAGCAAGTTAGCTTTTGCTTTAGCCGTACCGTAGGTACTGGGCTAATATACCCCCAGCAATTTTCTTGTTAGAGTAGTATTGCTCATGGGCAGGAAACATGAGACATGAAGCATCTTCTAAGAGTTAACTTCATTCAATAGTGTTGATGAAAATCTTCTGAACCCTGAACCAAAGTTCAACACAGAGTCCACTTTTTAAATTACCGTGTAATTAAGTTATCATCTCTTACCAGAATGATAAGGGGAAAAGCTGTTGCCAATATGAATGAAAACACGGGTTAAGTAGTCATCATGCTGCCTGTTGTGACAAGTACTTTACATGACTGAATAATATCACCATGGATTATTGTAAACCATGCAAATTTACAGAAATTTTATTCAAAACGTAATAAGAATAAATGAACATATTGAATGTGTTAGTATTGTGCAAGCAACTCTTTCCGATCTGTCCGCAATGGAGATGAGCATTCCTCCCCTAGAGCATGCACTGATCTCTCCGAGGAGGTGCTGGGAAGATGAAGACAGGATCCCCGCCCTCAGAGTCCTCAGAGACCTCCAAAGCAGGCAATCAATTGTCACAGTCTTACCATGAGTGATATGACTTAAGCATGATGCACTCTGGGAACGGGAGAATAATTTAGCTAACAGAAAGGGGTTGATGAGAAGAGTCAAAGACTTCTTTCTCTGAGTTGATTTAAATCTTGATCTTCAATGAGCTGAGCAGGAAGATGGAGAAGGGCAAGCTAGGCAGACCAAACAGCTACTGGAAAGACTCAGACTTGGGATTTCCAAAGTGAAGTATTTCATAATTTAGAGAGAGCCGATGCATTCAGAATAAAAGAACAAAGGCCTAAATTACAGTAGTGATGATTTTAGCATAAAAAGAAACAAATGGAGAGAGATTTCACAAACAGAATGAATGGGATTTGTGGGGGATGAGAGAAAAAGAAGAGCCCAGGCTTCTGGTGCTACTAAGAGTTTGTATTAAGAAGAGAAGGTTGAAGGAAAACATGATTCAGCTTAAATTCTTCAGAGCTTCAGGGTTTAACCTTTGGGAATAATGGAAGAATTATTGAGTAGGCATTGGAGAGAGAGATCTGAGTAAAGAGTCCTTCGGAAATTGTCATCATTAAGGTGGTGGCCGCAAGTAAATTTAGCAAAATGTAAGGGGCATCTACCAAGAGGGAAGCAGAGGCATTTGACACCTTATTAGATTGTTGTTGTTGTCTGATTTGTTTTACTTGGGATTTTTCTTTTTCAGTTTTTGGGTGGTGAGGTATCCCTGTATTGCACAGGCTGGCCTCAAACGCATGAACTCAAGTGATCTTCTCACATCAACTTCCTGCATGCTGGGACTGGAGGGACATGCCACCCTACCTGGCTTCCTTCCCTCTCATTATTATGATGTAACCTCAAGCAAGTTATTTAATATAGACTTAGGTTTTTTTATCTGTAAAACTCAGCATTTTTTCACCTGTAACATAGGCTGATGTGTATCTTATAGTGGTTGTGAGAGTAAATAAGAGGTTTATGAGTAGGTAGCCCAGAGCCTGGTAGAACAGAAGCAACCACTGTGTACAATCCTTAGAAGTGGGACAAGGAATGTCGCCTTCTGGGACCATGTGGTGTATGACCTGCTCAGCTATACATGCGGCCTTGGCCTGATATACAGTAAGAACCCAGTCAATGAGATTCACCTAAGAAGTAAAAGGAAAAGGGAAGAGAAAAGAAAGGGGTCAGAGAAAAAAAGCCAGTTGAATATCAGTATTTAAAGGCTTTGTAAAAGAGGGCTCTCAAGCCTTAAAAGAAATTTCTCCCTTTAGGCTAGAAAAATAAATACAACATTTGATACTTTAGACTGATAGTAAAATCCAGACACCACAATTTACAAAAATATTTTATCTTCCTAAGCAAAGAAGGAATATTATAAATTCTTCATTGAGACTGCAATCACGTTTACCATCATCATAAAAGAGAATCATTTCCTAACCTAATTACAGACCTTCCTAAAAGGGAAGTCATACAAAACCTTGACATTGATAGTAAGCAATTCAAATTATATTATCTTATACTATACTTAAAGTCATAGAAAAACATAATCAAAATAAATCCAAAATATATTTAGTTTGCCCTGCATGTAAGTCCAGAAAAATATATAATTACTGGACACTCTTTAAGCATATGTAAGATACCTAAATAATAATATGTATCATAATACATAATAGGTAATAGATAATATAGAACAGGCATACACTATAAAAGTTTTGTAGGAATGTACAAAACATCAACATAGAAAAGACTTAACAAGTAGAATTTCTTCTTTGGAAAATTCTTTAATTAAAATAAACGCAATGCAGTATTATTCAATGATATAGAAGAATGGAACCCTGTCATTTTCAGCATAATGAATGAAACTGGTGAACATTACATAAAATAAGCCTGAAACAAAGTCAAATACTGCATATTCTCTCTTATATGTGGAAGCTGAAAAACATTGATAGAACTCAGCTGGTACACACCTGCAATCCTCCCACTCTTGGAGGCTGAGGAAGGAGAATTCCAAGTTCAAGCCCAGCCTGGGCAAGTTAGCAACTTGGCAAGATTCCGTATCAAAATAAAATTTTAAAAAATTTAAAGGCTGGGAATGTATCTCAGTGTGAAAGTCCTAGGTTCAATCCCCAGTTTTAAAAAAAAAAAAAAGTTATTACTAAAGAATAGGGAAGGTATGTGCTGGGACAGGTAGAGCAAGGGAGGGCAGATCTGATCAGTGCATACTGATCGCCTGTATGAAAATATCACACTGAACCCTATTAACATGTACAATGAATGCATACTAATATCAAACTTTTAAAGGATCGTTCTAAATAGACATAAGAGAAAAAAACTATACTTCATTCTTGAAATTATTTATCTACTGTACTTTAGTATGTAAGTTAGTAACATCTCTTAGACTTGTCTTAATTATATCCTATGTTTAATACAAGTTTTCTTAATGATTTGCTCAGAAGAAAGAACACAAATATCAGGAAACTAGCTTCTGCCATAGGTGCAATTCTTTCACCATAAGAAAAGATCTCAGACAAAGGTCATGGTATTTTGCACAGATAGTTTAGTTTTGCTCATCTCCAAAGAGCTACCATTTCATTTGCATTTTTCTGTTAGATCTAGTGAGGTTCCTTCAACATTTACTGAGCATACTTACTATGAACTACATAAAACAAAATATAAAGATATTCTGCTGCAAAGTGATAATGGCAGAAATGCACCCTGACTGGAATGGCAGGCAAAAGAGGGATGGTGTCCTACATGGGAAGCCGGACACGACACAAAAGTCATCATCCAGTTACCTCAATCTTGATAATACCAGTTTTACATAGCTAGAGACATGTCATTTTAGTTCTATTTCAGATAAACACAACTAAGCAGCTCACAGAACAAGTCGCAATCAACTGAGCCCCAACAAGAAAAACCTGACCTGTGTAATCTCGAACTGCCATCACCATTACCACACAAGAGCCCATGACAACTCAGGATGGAGAGTGGTACAAGAGTGCAACAAGTGTGAAGCTGTGGAGGACTCAGGCATCCAAGCACTAACATTCTTCGCAATACCCCTAACACACTGGGCTTAAGGACCGCCGAGAAAATGGTGCTCGGCACTTAAATCTCTCTAGAAAAAAAGAAATGCCTCTGTGCTTGCTTTGTGGTAAGTATCTCAGAATGTCAATTAAATAATCTTGAAATTCCTTATTTTTCAAAATCTAATCTTTCTACTAATATAACCATCTTCTTCAAATGCCTAAATAAAACAATGAAAAAAATGCCCAGTGGCCTACAGTTGTCATCTGGCAATGTACAAAATGAGCCACTCAGTACCATATATTCATATCCAACATGGATACAAAAGTCTCTGCTAAGTCAAAAGTCAAAACAGAGCTGTGGGTGGAGCTCTTTGTTAGATTGACTCAGCATGTGTGAGGCTCTAGGTTCAAGCCTCAACAAGCACCAAATTAAGTCAAAATATTTCTTGGCTTAATGGATAGAAAGCTCTGTCCTTGGAATTAAGACTCTACCTTACGGACACTAAATTTCTTAGAACATTAGAAATGTTACTTTTCTAGCTTTTCTAGGGGAGATTTACTTTGAAGGGTCCTTGAAGAAACTGGAATTTTCTCTTTGATGTAGATGGCTTCTTTTCCTACCCTCAACTTCCTACAGAAAAGTGCATCACCAAGTTCCCAGTGAAACCAGAAACCAGAGGAAGCTAATGAATCCTACCATCTGCAACAGATCTAAGAAACAGGATTAAAGTCAGAGTCCAGGGCTGGAAGAAGGGTATGGAGAAGCCCAAGAATGGATGCATGGAGGTGGGGGGAGGCCAGTGCCTCCAAAGAAGAGGGAATCAATCCTGTATTGTATATGAGAAAAAAAATCCTCTATTCAGACAAAGTCTATTTCTCTTCCACATTTATCAGCGATCACCTGAGATCCTTTGTATCTTCCACAGGATGTGTCTCTAGAGGGCTGGCTGTTATTTCAGTGTTCCTCCCCACAGCACATCTCACAGCCCAGCTTTCACAGAAAACACCTCGGGGATAACTGCTAGCATAGCAACAGCCAGAGGCTCTGCATGGGCCCAAGGTCCACTGTCACCAGCAAAATGGATATCACCGAAAGGTTTTTCTTACCAGTCGGTGCATCCTTCTCACTCCCCTGGAGATGAATCCTACTCAGATTAAATGCATGATGATCCATTTAAATAAGCGATCGCTCTAGCTTGTCTTTGCTCTTTCCTAAGCTCCATCCTAAGGGCCTCCAAGTAACATCTGAAATCCTCTTACTGAGCCTAAACACTCGCACTATAGTTTCCTCATGAAAGTCACTATGTCACTAGTTGCTAGAGTAATGATCTCATAAGGCCAGCAGTGAAGTAAACAATTCATTGCCCAGGACCTCTAATCCAGCTTTTTTCTTTATTCCGCAGTGTGGCATTTAAGAAGCATTCTACTTATTGAAATCTGTGACAAGACAAGAGTGGTTTAATTTTTTTTTTAACCTTGTGAGCCCATCAGCCCCACACTCACCCATGTACCAAAGTCAACAGTCCATGATGTCCTCTAAACATATTTTCTATGCTCAGTCAATCCTATATACATATGACACACACACACAGAGCCAACGTCTTAGTTCTCAACCATCTATTCGACTTCTTCCCCTCTTGCTTTAGGATAGCTTATGTTCTCCCATCAATTTATGAGTTATGTGAAAATTGTAGTTATTCACACTTTTTTGCAATATATTTTACAAGTACATCTTCTCCACAGAACTGATGTCTACTAATTCATGTGACTATTCTCATACGATAATTTCTGATTGGATTATTAAGGATGTAACATTTCAAATATATTATTTTTAATTTTTAATAAAAAGTCTTGCAGTCTTCAAAGATGCATTTCATAATTAACAAATCTGAAATTGGTGAGACTTTCACTGAACACTTTTCTGTAGACCATACTAATTTTAACTGAAAAAATACTCCCTCTTCAGTATTAAACTACTTACTAAATTCAGGAGAAATTCCATTAAATGATGTACATTCTTACCTTCCTGTGTTTATATTGAAATATTTGAATATTTAAGCCAAAATATTTTCAGAAACATTATTTTTTACTTGTAACACTTTTCTTGGAGAAAAATTGTGAAAACAAAACTTACCAATTAAATTGTGTTTATGATTTTTACTTATTTTTTGATGCAAGGTCTCACTCTGTAGTCCAGACTGGTCCTGAACTCACTATGTAATTCAGGCTGGCCTTGGACTCATGGCAATCCTCCAGCCTCCAGCCTCAGCCTTCCCAGTGCTGGGATTACAGGCGTGCACCCAGCTATGGAGTGCTGGGGAATCGAACTCAGGCACTTAAGCACTTGCTGGTGAGTGTTTTAATCACTGAGCTATATTACTCCAGCCCCCCCTTTTTTTTTTTACTCTTTAAACAAATTTAAATACCTTGAAATTATAGGCCTTCTAAAATTCAATTCAAATTTTGAATTATGGTTTAAAAAATACATATTTATAAATGTCATCCGTTCAAAACAATAATTGCATTCTTTCTACAAGTCCAGATATTCCAAGTGCAACAAAAAAAATTTCAAAATTAAATCCTGTGTACTTTTTGTGTTCAAGTTATTATTTAATTTATTCAGGATTTACCTTTTATTTATAAAGATAAAATCTGTATACAAGCTCTGCTTTTATAATAATTTTTAAAACTTCAAGAGTTTGTTCAAATTTATCTTGATTACAAATTTCCAACATATTTGAAACAAAATTTAGGTAATACCTTTACAAGAATAAAAAGTCCCTGGCTTACCAAGTAGTTCTTCGAAACTTTCAAATCATTTCTAAATCCCCAGTACTGATTTTTTTTTAAATGACAAAATTTTTAACCATTTTTCAAAAGAAGTCACAATAATATTGAGTACTTCAAACTTCAGTAGAACGATACTTCTAAAAGTTTTATTTTGACTCTGTAAGTTAGATGAAAATAAGCCCTTCAAGTGATAGATTTACCTATATGTCTGTGTGAGGCATCTGGTAATATTGGCATAAAGCTACTATTATTTAACTGTGTACAAATTCTTCCCTTCATAGAGCTGTCTACATATACTGCTGCTACTTTTCAAATGTGGATAAGAAAATAATATTGAAAACAGGTGAAGTAGATTTAGAAAAGTCATTTGATTTAATGGAAAGTCATTCATCACAGAATGAATTGTAAGGATACTTGCTGTGTTGTTTGTCTTTAGGCAAAGTATTTTTATATAATAACCAATTTTTGAGGTAAATATCAATGCTCCATCAACAGATGTGTAAATTGCACATTCATCACTACCTTCCTCAAGAAATAAGCTTAGCCTACTTTTTGTTTACTCACTTTCTACCAGAAGGGAATATTTCAAAGTAGTCTTTAAAGTTATGATCCAATAAATAAATAGTTACAGCTCACACCATACACAAATGGCAAACTCTATAATAAGAACATTCAGACTCCATAGTTCCATCTGACTCTCGCCAACAGTCAGCCTGTTGGTATCCTCCTGCCATGTTGACTGGAATAAGTTAGCTCTTCTAGCCACCTAAGTAGGGACACAGGTTGTTTTACTCTTAAGTGCCTTGCAAACTGTTCTTTAAAAGAAGGTGAAGTTCACTTGCATGTATGGAGGACAAAGGGAAAGCAACATCTTTTAAATTTAAGCATAAATGAAAGTGCTTTTCACAAGCATCTTATACACCATTAGACGAAACTATGATACAACCTGAAGTCAAGGTGGGAGATTACCATTCCATGTTAGCTTAATGTATCATTAAAGAAAAATCCTTTCTTAAAAATAGAATTTCCAAAATGAATGTCAAACAGGACATGAGAAGCAGAAACTGGCAATTCTACAGTAATTGAATTGTGAAGTTTTTCTACTTGAATAAATTTTGGTCATTTATATTTTGCTTATAAATTATCTACTTCTCCATATTTTCAATTTTTTAAGAGTTTTATGTCTGGTCTTCATATATATTGATAATTCTCCTAATTCTTTCCAACTTTCACGCATCTGTGGCTATGTATATATTCTCATTTCTAATCTTATGTATATTTATTCCATTTTCTCAATGTTCTGTCTTGTTTGTCCTTTTTACTTTTTCCCTAATTCATTAATCACACAATTTTTTTATTTTATTAGTTTCTCTTCTGTGTGTGTGTTTGTGTGTGTGTGTGTGTGTGTGTGTGTGTGTGTGTGTGTTGTTTTTTGAATTTTGAGGGTTTTGTCTGAAGAAGGTAGGTGTTTTGCTGGTCTTCTCTTCGTGATCGATAAAAATATTTACAGTTATAAATTTTCTCTGAGTCAAGTTTTGAATATACTATGCTCTAAAAAAATGTATATTTTTGTAGTGCTCTCTAAGGACTGTCATTTCTCTTTGATAATCTCTTTTGATCAAAGATTTATCTAGGTAGGATTCTTAATTTCCAACTAATTACTTTTTTGGTCCCTGGTCATATATTTAGTATTAGTTTTTAATTTAATTGAATTATGATAAAGGAATACAATCTACAAAATTTCTACTTGTTTTTCTTTATTTGTTTGTTTGGGGGTATTTTTGTTTTTGCTTTGTTTTAGTGTTATAAACCCTCCTGCCTCTGCCTTCTACAGTGCTGGGAATACAGGCCTGTCTCACCAAACCCAGCTCTACTTCTTATAATTGTTCTAATTTTATTTTGTTTTGGGCAAGTACCTTAATAATTTATTTTTTCTTTCTTTCTTTCTTTCTTGTTAATTATTAGACTTTCCAAAGAAATGTTCCCTGAAATAGCTCCTGGTGAGGTGACCAGGTAGCCTGTCTTATCATTTTAAAGACTAATCGCAGTAACAATTGTTCATGTTTCATTGTTCCATTGAAAAATGGGTTCTAACTTGCAACTCTGGAACAATTACATCTCTCGGTAGAAAGCAAGTCAATTGATCACTTTTAATAGTCAGATGATTATATCACTTTGGAATTTAATGAAAACAAACCAAAGTCTAGGTAATACTCCTGAACTGTATTTACCAAAAACCTGATTTGCTTTTTCATTTTCCAGTGTAGCATATCAACCCCTCCTCTGCAGTACCGATAACTCAGTAACTTGGGCAAACCTGCTACCCACCCACAAAACCAAGAGGAAGGCACGTGTCTCACAGCGCAGGAACACCTCGGGATGATCCCCTGCAGCTTTTGGGTGAATAACAAACACAAGTAACTGCTAAAATATTTAGTCCACAGAGGCCTGATGATCTGAGACTTGTACAATGAACACACTTGAGAAAGTAAGTCTTGTTTAAAATCACCAAGGAGGG
The DNA here is from genome assembly GCA_004027205.1 of Ctenodactylus gundi. Classification (NCBI taxonomy): domain Eukaryota; kingdom Metazoa; phylum Chordata; class Mammalia; order Rodentia; family Ctenodactylidae; genus Ctenodactylus; species Ctenodactylus gundi. Next base: position 1,250,538 of record PVKB01000036.1, read on the forward strand.
GCTGGAGGAACGACTCAGCAGTTAAAGCACTTGCCTAGCAAGGTTATCCCAGCACTTGAGAAGCTGAGGCAGGAGGATTGCCGTGAGTCCAAGGCCAGCCTGGGCTCCGCGGTGAGTTCAGGACCAGCCTGGACTACAACGTGAGACCTTGTCTCAAAAATAAATGAATAAATAAATAAAATCACCAAGGAAATTCTAAACTCTAACAAAAGAATTGGCAGCTATTTCAACCACAGTAGAGATGGAGGCAGAGGGAGTTGTTTTCATCAAGTCGCTTCTGAAAAGTCATGATGATAAAATGGAAGCTTCCTCAGCTCTGGGGAGTTTCGCAGATTGTATATTGAGTTCCTCTGTGTACGAGGCATAGTAGTTGATACTAAGTACTTTGCATATATCATCTCCGATAATCATCACAAGCTCTTTTAATGACTATTAAAAGAAACAATTTAAGCTTATCTACTTATAAACTATAAGCACTATATAATTAAATGGTTAGTAACTAATATATCAAGAAGATGTCATTAAAACTAGTTTCAGCTATAAATTTAGTCTATGATATAAGAAATCAAATATCACTTAAGGTTAAGTTGATACTGCAGCATTTTTACCTCTAAGTCAGAAGGATGTCCTTGAACCTTCAAAGATTTCAGTTTGTGATTTAAGCAAATATTTGTTTCAAACAAAGACTGGCATACTCATCCATTTACTTTGAAGTAATTATCACAAAAATAGGAATATTTAAGCTCTTCTAATCAAATGGCCTCATGGAATCCAGTCTCACACTTGGCTTTTATACTTTTGATCCATGTATCACAGAGGTAATTCTGGCTAATAACCTAAAATAATTATTTTAACTGGCATATAATTCTTAATGACATATAATCTACTTTCCTTTTTAGAGCCATTCCCTTTTCATCCACTATACAACTAAATTCCTGCCATGCTACACTATTTCTAAGTACCCCAAATTTCTCATTCACAATCTCATCTGGATTTCCATTCACTAAAGCCGTTCTTACCCAACTTTTTGCACCTAATAGTTCCTTTTCCTACAAGATGTCATTCAAACTATGTATTACTTCCACCATCTACCCTCTCTAGCCCACATATAATTAAATACTTCTTCTGGACTTCTTTTCTTTGTGTGTTTTTGTTTTTGTTCTGGGGGTTAGGGGTTGAGCATAAGATGTTCACACTGAGCAGCAAATCCAGCTGCTTTTTTTTTTTTAATATGGTCTTGCTAATTTGCTAAATTACCCAGGATGGACTTGAACTTGTGATCCTCGTGCCTCAACCACCCAAACTGCTGGGATTACAGGCCTGCACCATTAGGCCTAGCTGAACTTCTTTTCTTTGTGTAAGGATTTTTTTTTTCCTCATCAAAAGACATTTGTTAATCTTCTATTATCTACTAGATTCTTTGTGAAATGCTGGGAATGCAATGACAAACACATCATGAAATTCCAAGTGGTATGGGAAAGGGAAATTATCATGTTAGCTGGTGAGAGTAGATGGGATCCAGGAAGCAGGGCAGGTTTTTGAGCCCATCCTTACATAATCTAAAGAATTGAATGAGTAGAAGTATGAGAAGACAAGGAAGGACCTTCTGGGCAAAAGAAATTACAGGCAAAGTCAGAAAGATGGATAAGAGACAAACTTTGCTGAGGCAAAAAGCAAACTTTATCCAACTAAGATATTCAGCTTAAAACACAACAAAACTTTAGAACCATTTATTTGTAAATTTTTTCAAGTTACATAAAAGATAATCATGGGTAGCCTGGCTTTATTCCTAATTGCATATTAAAATCCAGTGCTTTTTTAACTCCAAGGAGAGGAGCCTGCCTCATTAATGATATGTTAACAACACATAAAACTTCCAATTTTTAGCTAATGGCAAAAGGAGTATTTTATGGCTTCTCTGATAAGCATTATGAAACATCAAAATAGTAAAATAAGAAAAAGCATGAAGAGAAAAGACTCATTTACTGCCCCATGTAAGGGTAAGAGCAAATCCAAACAATGGTACAAAGTTCCAAACCATTCTTCTATTGGGATTGAGGGGCCCCTTGTCACAAAAATATCCTCACTCTCCAGTGACCTAATATGCAAACAGAGGGTAAGCCTAATCCTCTCTGTAGTTATCTCAAAAATCACCGATCCAAAATGGTGTTCTCTTTTGGTGGAAGTAACCCATGAGTTGACTAACAAAGACAAAACTTTTGAGAATGAACAATGGTATTACACAGTGTTGCTGAATTCTAAGCTTAAAAAGATCCCAATCTTTGCAACCTACAATTTTTAGACTACTTGTATGGGATGTTGCACTGCAGAAACATAGCAGTACCTCCCTATGACTATGAAAATTGGAGTGAGATTTTAAAAATTGGAAACCAGATACTATCATCCTCAAAAGAGCACTATAAAATTCAGAGGCCATCTTCCCAGTTCATGCTGTTTCAGTTCAACAGTTCAGATAGCTCCTGATGTTCCTACGATAGCACTTCCGCTTACATCTCTTACCCGGAAGCAGGATGACAAAAATACCTCTAAGAGAACAAGATGAGACACTACAATCTGTGCCATGCCCTGACCTAACCACTTTACATTTTATATTGCATACAAATCAAATGGAGGGGTTGCAGGTGTGACTCCATAGTAGAGCATGTGCTTAGTATGTGCAACAGCCTGGGTTCAATCATCAGCAAGTAGAGTGAGCATTACTACCCATTTCCAGCAAAAATCAAATGCAAGGTATTGAGCAACAAACGTGAGTTAGAATAAGTAAATATTTAGTAGATTAGTTACTTCTTGCTTGCAACTATTTTACTATAGAAGAAATATAGCTCTAATCTCTGAAAGCTAGTCAAAATCTATGTTAACACAGCAATACGTGTTGAGGCTTTATCATTCCCATTTATAGATGAAAAATGTGAGCACTGAAAGGTGAACTGGCTTCCTCAAGGTCACACAGACTGTTATTGACATGAATAAACAGTGGAACCTAAGGACCCAGTCAACAGAGTTTCAAACAGAGCTCCCTCACTTTCCAAAACAAAGTTACAGGTGAAATTAAGTTGCCCTTTTTCTCATGTCACGAATTTTTTGGGACGGGAACAAAAACAGAAGGGTGCTATAAAACTTTTAAGTCTATATTTAAACATCTGCATAGCATAAAGGGCTGGGTGTTCTGTCAAAACAAACTAGACAATATTCTATTAGAGCAATTCCAATATTGACCAAGAAAAAAATATAAAACATACATTGTGAAGAGTGGCCAACATTCTGAGTGTATTTAGTCTCATCAGTGGCCTTCTGCAAGGAGGAGGCAAGTTTCCCATATAAGTGAACAGCAAAAGACTATGACTCAAAGACTATTTCAGTACAAGATCCTATTTCAACCTTGTTGTCCATCTGTTTGCTGAGAATGTAAAGCTGTCCGAGTCCAAGTTAGAGAGGGGGATGAAATCATCTGCTAAAGCCACATAAGCAGAAGCCCCGCAAAGACAAGCTGCAATTGCATAACACAGAAGTGCCAGGCGAGGCTGGCTCACACCTTCTGGTTATTTGGGTGGACTTCTGTGTGGTCATAATACCTCATTCCACAGAACTGAGTTCAGGGATTCATGTAAACAAATGACGAAAGCTGTAAAATTCATTCTTCATTTACTTTAGACTAATGGAAAGAACAACTCATGGAATTTCATATAAGAAAAAAATTAATATTTTAAATGCAGCCATTCACCAATGACAATATCTATTTATCAAACATGGTATGCAACCATTCTTTTCTCCCTACTTGTCTTCCCCAGCCTCCTCTATCATCCCTTTGGGAGTCACAGAGGAAATAAACTCACTCCTCCTTATTCTGACTTACCATTCCTTTTGTACTATCTATTATCCCTACATCTTTCAATACCTGAAGCCCACACTCAGCATTCACCTACATAACTCCATAGTTTCTCTCTATGCCGTTTAGAGTAAGACAAAATAGAGGATTCAAAGAGCACTAAACTTTAGAGAAGCTCAAGAGAATAAGTTTTCAGAAAGCTAATGAATTAAGAACTATCAACAATAAGAGTTCAAACTTCAATTTTAAGGGAGAGGAAAACTTCAAGGTCACATTACCATTTCAATGATGTTATAGGTCAAATGATCTTTTACAGTTTAGCTAGAAAATAAGCTAGTAATGATAGCATTGTTTCCATAGTGAAATGAATTCCAAGTTCTACACAAGTTCTATTCATGTAAGATCTCTAGGTAAATTATTTTTTCCCCGTGTGCCCAATGACAGTAACCAGGCCTACTTCTGGGTGAGTAAAGACCACTGAGAAAAGGAATGTCAACATTATACGGCGACAATAAAGACAACAGGCTTAAGGTAGGTTTCACTGACAGAGTTACCTACTGCAGCCCAGTGGAGAAGTCAAGGTCCAAAGGATGTAGGTGATTTCATCTGAGCAGATACTCTCAAATACATGTAAGCAATTGAGTGTGTGTGTGTGTGTGTGTGTGTGTGTGTGCACGTGTGTGTGTGTGTGTGTGTGTGTGTTTGTGTACATGTGTGTAGACAACTGGGCTATAAGGGCTGGAGTAATGATGATGTGTTTCAAAAAGGAAAATCACTGGTACAACAACACAGTGGCCACACCTATCCTAGTATTGTTTTTCCTTCAAAAACTTAGAATCATGGGTCAAACAAGGAAAACCCTCAAATTTCCCCACATACCAGCATATCCAGAGTGGATGGTAGCCAAACCAGATGAGTGAGAAAATACAAGAGTCAGACCTTCCTACCATAAGAAGATGATGGCTTCAACTCCCATGCCAGCCATGTTTGGATGAGACTTCTGTCTCCTTAGCTAAAGCTGATTGGATTCAGGATTGGGTACCTATTTGAAACAGAGCCAATCAAATTTTCTCTGCCTAGAATGTGGAATTTGGATTTAGGAACAGCTAATCTCTGTGCATGGTTGAAGCTGTGCAGCAGCTATGTTCTATCGTCTATGTAAAAAGTGGAGCAGGCTAGAGAAGGAACAACAAAGCAGATGTGAGAACGAATGTAAGAGTCGGAGAAAGAACTATGGCTTTCTGGTTTTCAGTTCCCATTTCCTCTGCAAGCAATGTTCAATCCTATCTTTCACTTCCTCTTTATAAATTCTCCTTTTGTGTTAAAGCTTGTTCCAGTTTATTTTCATTATATTAAACAAAAAACATCTTGATTAAACCATATTACCATAAGTTAAGTCAACATTATGCTATAAAAAAATACAGACTTTCGAATCTGCCAATGCTAGGCTCAAATTATAGTGCACCTGAATATCAGCCATTTAGTCTAGAGAAAGTTTACTAAGTTTTATGAGCCTTAGGTTTATTCATTTATAAAAAGCAGCTAACTACCATCTATAGTTGTCCTGAAAATCAGGAAATTGGCACAGGGCCTCTGGTAGATTTCAGTGTAGTATTTTGTGGTGACCAGGAACAATACAGCAAAGGCATTAGAAATAGAACACTAACCCAAAAGGACTCAAGCCTAGAGCCAGTGGTAAGAACTTAGACAAATTGCTCCTATCTAGGAGACTGGGCTCCCCAATCCCCTGCTACTTCCTTTGAAAGGACCATTCAGACATTCGCAGGAAAACTTAAAATCTCTCCTCTCTCTCTCTCTCTCTCTCTCTCTCTCTCTCTCTCTCTCTCTCTTTCTTTTCTCCTCTCCCCCTCCTCCAAACATCTTTAAACTTGTTCCCTACTGTGGTGGTGTACTAAGTGTGTATCTTTCATTGGAAGACCAAGGGGCTACCCAGGGCTAGATTTTCCTGAGATAGCACACAACACAGATAACACAAGGTTGAAGTCCCAGTGCCAGAATGATGGTGAAGTAGGCATAAACTTGACATGCATCAGAGAAGAACCACAAGGGGAGAGGCCAATATAAACAAGTTTCTATCTATTCCCTAGCCACAGGTCAGACAACAGGCATCAAAACCTCTACGTGGTAAAAGTAGTATTGTGTTGTATTGTCAGGATGCAAAACCTGACATCCACCACTTAATTAAAAGGTTTATTTGGTTCACATTTCAGGAGATCCAGTCCATGGTTGGCTGGGTCCAAGACAGAAACATCATGGTAGTGGTAGAGCAAAGTTGCTTGCTTCATGGTGGCCAGGAAGCAGAGAAGACGAGCAGTGCCAGAGAAGAATAGGCAAGGGACTAAAAATAGACTCCAACACCACATCACCATGACCCACCCAGAAGTATGCTTTACTCATCTTCTCAAGGACTCCCAAGCCAATCAACTTGATTATCTACCATAACTGCCATACTGCGAAAAAATGCTCTGTGAACACCGAGGTTCAGCTCTTCTTTGTGTCCTGTTAGAACAATTTGCTAGCTGGTCTCCGTATGGAACCTTGATTTAGCTGGTGGATCTCAAAACATATTGCTGTGGACATCTTGATAAGAATGTTACATGCAAAAATAGAACTTATAAAGATATCTTCCTCTAAATTCTTTACTTTGCAACTCAACCCAAGTTTCTTTACTGAGTTGCCCTGGCATATGCTAAGTATGGTCTGACTTTAAAATGTATTTTAACTATTATCTACCTCAACTTGTGTCTGTATTCATGCCAAAAGTTCTAGAGAAATCCTAATGCAACTCTAGCCAAAGGATCACTTCCTTCTCAATTCATTTCTCTTCTTCATTAATTTACACATCAGAGAAATGACTTAGAGTCTTGTAGAAATCACAGATCCCTTTGGGAACATGATAAAACAATAAGCTTTCACTTCAGAAGATTCGAATATATACATAATATGAAATTTTGCACATTTTCCAGCATGTATGGTCCTATTAAACCTCATCTGTAAGTCCCCAAAGATTGAACAGTACAATAAGTTTCTTTATTTGGCATTTGTTCAAAAAACTGGATGTCTCAGAAAATGTCCCTAGGTACTACCCACAGATTAGCAATAACCTGCATTAACTTCCCACCCCACCCAATGAATGTCTTGTGCTGCTGAAACAGCACAGCGGGTCTTCACCCATGCAGGAGGATAAGTGAAGACTTGCGTATTTCCGAAGTACACAGCATACTCTACCCTTGTCTTAGTCCATTTTCTGTTCCATCACAAAATATCTGGAACTGGCTAACTTACAGAGAAAAGAAGTGTATTTCGACTGAAGGTTCTAGAGGCTGAAAAGACAAGATTATGCTGCTTCAATTCATGGCAGAAAGAAGAGTTATATATGTACATTCAGGTGGGAAAAAAGTGAGGGGTGGACTTGCTTCACAACTATACACCCTCATTGTAATGAGTCCATTTCCTCCAGAAAATTCACTCACTTGATCATGACATTAAGTCCTCTTAAGACCAAGTCACCTCTGAAAGTCCTTATCTTCCAACACTGCCACAACAACAATGTTCAACCCAAGCCTTAGGCAGGGGTTCCCAAACCCCCAGGTAAGAATAGGTACAGATCCGTGGCTTTGGAAGGACTCAGCCACCAGGACAGATGACGGACGAGAAGAAGGTGAGTGGGGAGGCTAAGCTGCACCTCCCGCCCGCGGCTCCTGTAGGTTCTAATGCCGCTGCTGATCTCCCTGGAGGCACAGCTTCTCCCTGGCTCAGCTCCAGCTCTGCTCATCATTCCAGAGATATCCTCCAATAGCCTGCTGTATAACATTAGTACAGCCCCATGCCCAGCCTTAGGAAAATGGCCTTCAACTAGACCAGTCCCTGGGTCAAAAAGATTGGGGACGCAAACCTAGGCAAAACAAAATACCGAGCGTGCCCTCACTCTATTGAACTTTAATGGCTAATTTACTTGTATGCCTCCTGCAGTAAACTGAAAGAGGGCAGAAAATGTTTGTCAGTTTTAGGATTATACTTCATGTGGAAATATTCAATAAATGGCAAATAAGTAAGCATACATTACTTAATAAATGTAAACTATCATTTATATGGGCCTTTCAACTAAGAAATAAAGAAATCAAAATAATTAGGGGGAAGTAAAAAGGTTTCATCTCTTTCAGAATAGCTTCAATTCACAACAGCCCTATCAGTGCTCAAGAAAGTTTTTGCTTGGTCAATTTGAAAAAAAAAAATTGAAAATCAGTAAGCACCATAAAATGCATAACTTCTGGTCTTCTTTATTCTCTTCTACTTTTTTGAAAATATGCACCATCATACACACAAATGTGGAAGTACCCAATTTTAACGTATTTGAGCACAGTCAGTCAAAATACAATCACATATTGCTGTATGTCTGTAAGATAGTGGTAGAGATACGAAGGAGAACTCAGGTAGAGGCACCTTATGGCAAAGACTCTATCCTTAGTAAGATTTTGAATGAATAATGAACAAAAATCAATAAGTTAACAATAGGTACATAAAGCAAAACCTAGTCTTTCTTACACATTATTAATTCTCACATGGATAAACACTACCTTCTTACCCAAACTTAGCTGCCTTTTATTCATTTACCTAACAAATATTAAATGAATCCTTATTAAATGCCAGGCACAATGCCAGACCCAGGGATATGAGAGTAAAGAAGAAAGCTGGGGTGTTTAACAAAATAAATAAATAGATAAAATAAAAACCCCTTATGTCCTTTTCTAGCAGGAAAGATAATTTTTAAAAACAAATAATGAGATGAATCCAATGGCACAGGCCTATAATCCCAGCACTCTGGGAGGATAATTCAGGAAGATTGCAAATTTGAACCCAGCCTGGGCAACTTAGTGACTTAACGAGACCCTCAGAATAATCAAGAATAAAAAAAAATGGGTTCAATTCCCAGTACCAAAATAATAAAAATAAAATAAAAATGGTCTGGAGACCATGTGAAGGCCCTAGGCTCAATCCTCAACACACACACACACACACACACACACACACACACACACAAAATAATAATAATAATAATAATAATAATAATAATAATAATAATAATAAAATGTGCTGAGTGCAGTGCCAAGAGGGGCACACGTGCCACAGAAGCCCTTCGCTGGAGTGCACACTCAGCCTAATCTAGAGCAATGGTTTAAAAGTGTAGCTCCCAGGTCACTGTTTAGTGAAGTGTCTTAACAACCTCTCCAGGTGATTCCCAGTCACACCCTCACAGAGCAGTTAAATTAGATCACGGAGGGAAAGAAATAAAAAATTCCTCAGCTGATTCGAATGCAGAGCCAAGAGTTGAGAACTACTTACTAGTCTGTCAAATTAGGAGAAAAGACCTCCGCGTATAATTGACACCTGAGACTTGGGAATGTAAGAGTCAGAAAATAAATAGGAAAAAAAAAACAGCTTCAAGGTAGATCTGCTACCTGTAGCTACCTATATGGCCAAACAGCTGTATGTTTAAGGGCAAAGGGCAGAAAACACACAATGCATGGGTGAAATTTAAGGAATTCAATAGGGCCAAATTGTAAGCAGGCTGAAGGAGAGTTTTGTGATTAGGGTGAAAGGGTGAGCCAGATGATAGAGAAGGAATTTGTAAGTTTAACAGCTAAAGTGAAAGACCAAAGGAAATCTTTCTTTAAAGCAACTTGACATACCAGACCTGTATCCTTTAACCACTTTGGCTACAGGGTAGAAATAGGTTGAAGGGAAGCAAAATTTAAGGCAGGTGCTTCTAGGTAAGAGGTTGTTGTAGAACAGGTTTAGGGATAGGCTGGTAGTCACAACTGGGTTAGAGAGAAGTGAACAGTCTCAGACATTACTTAGGCTTGCTAGGAGTAAGAGATCTCTGGGAAGTTGGAGATGTGGAGGTTCAATAATTCAATGCTGAGTTCAGTATTTCTGTTAAAAAGCAGTGTGTGAACAATTCTGGGGGGAAAGCACAAGTCCAGACTTAAACATGTCGATTGCAAAGTAAAATACATGTCAAAGTGTCTAGTAGGCTTTGTGACAACAGATTCATGAAAATATTGATTTAAGAGTAGTTTGTCTACTTATTGTTATTGAATGGAAGCATAGGTGTGAATGATTTAATCTACAGAGTAATACAGAGTAAAATTGGAGGTGAAGATAGTGTAGAATCTAACCTCTGAGGGATACCAGTGAGTAAAGATAGCAAGGAATTAAAAACAGAAATGGCCAGAGAAATGGAATGAAAACCAAAGGATAAAGTGAACAGGATTCACGAAAGGGAAAGAGAAGCAGAGAGAGGACCACAGGATGGAACAGGGGTGACAGTGCAAGTGAAGACCCAGGGGACCATTGGACTGATGATGCTGATGTTAGCGACTTCCACTGAAAGGCTTGGCAAGTAGGAAGAAGAAATGGGAAATGGGGGTAAAATAAACAAACAAAAACAAAGGCAGCAAACAGGCCGCAGTCAGGAGCAACAAGCTGCCAAGCTTAAGGAACAGACCGTTACCCAGGAGAAGGGTGTAGATGTAACCAGATATTTTTCAAAAAATACTTGACTATGTAACATAAATAAAATATTTTGTTCCCCCTCTCAGTAATTCATAATTTTGCCTGTTTGCTAACTGGATAGGCTTTCAAGGAGTAGATTATAATAGATGCACTAATAGTCTGGTATACTTCAGCATTTTCATTAAACAATATAATCTACACAAACACACACACACACACACACACACACACACACACACACACATATACACATATATACTGAAGGATAAGCTACTAATAAACCTAGTCATTATAGAAGGAGAAAAAAGGGTCAGGGTATTTTAAATAAAGATGCAGAATTTTTTCTTTTTTGTTTTATTTTTTATTTACATAATTGTATAGCTTTCCCCTTCCCACCCTCTCACTGCGCTCCTCCACCCCAGTTTTCCTTTCCCTCTCCACAAAGTCCATCTTACACTTTAATGGTTTGTTTTTCTTAGAGAAACAACATGGTATTTAACTTTTTGTGTATGATGCATCTCATTGAGTACAATAGTCTCAAAGTGCAAGAGATGCAGGATTAAATTAATATGGTTCTATGGTTCCATTTTTTAAAAATAAACTAACACAGAAGTTTTTGCAACGATAAATTGCTAAATGACAATCGAAAAGTAAGTTTTATTCAGTGCCTTCCCCTCCCCACCCCATTTTACTTTTAATTTTGCAATAGGGTCTCACTAAGTTGTCCTTGCTGGACTTGAACTTGCCATCCTCCTGCCTCAGCCTAGAGTGCTGGACTTACAGATGTGCTCTACTGTGACTAGCTATTGGTCTTAATAGGAGAAAAATTATATACAAAAGTTAGAATTTTTCATAAGTTACCTTTAAAATCTTTCGGTTATTAAATATTGATATGTAAAATGTTGATGAGGTAGGTCTTCCTCTGCTCTTTCTCCAAATCCATAGGCAAACACAGTTCCACAAACTCAGAAACACACTCACACATCAACAGTCATATGAAACAATTTCAAGTGGCACTAAGAGAAAACAATGCCAATATATCACCGGTGCTGAAGCAAAATATCCACACTGCTGGGAACACATGGCACAGGTTCAAAGCTTGGACCGCTTTCCAAGTTCTACAAGCCCCTCAACATGCACCCAACCACAGCCCACCTCCTGCCTTCCTGTCATTTTACCTGCTTTCACTATTTGTATGTATTCTACTGCTTAGTGTGCCAAATAGTACACGATACATACAGAGTGTTATCATACATATAAATTATGGGCTCCAATAATATAAACATATATGACATTCACAACATTATACAATACATATGATACTTAGTTATGCACAGTCTTGTCCTCAGGAATATTCCTACCAGTGGCAGTGGCTATCAGCCAACAGAAGCTCTTTCCAGCCAACCATCATGGTGAGGTTCACTGAGACTGCCCCCTCTCTAGTTTGAGAAAGTAGAAAAAGGAGATTTCAGTTGCACCTCTACCAGAGCATTCATGTTCCTTCTACCATCGTATAATTTATGAAAAAGATGGTGACATTATTCTGACCAATAAACTTCAAGAGGGAAAGCAGTTGGAGGGCTTAACAGGGCACATAAGGCAAAAGCATGTGACCACTTCCGCTTTCCTCCTTCTGGCCATTGCTAAATGAGGCTATGCTGAGAGTACCTGCAACCACTCTGTCTGCCAACAGCAAGACATGCTGTGGATGGTGTTGCAGAAGACAGATGTGACCGGGATCCTTAAGGACACAACTAAACTGCTAGATGGATTACTCACAAAACACTTCATACCTGTAGTTATGATTATGTGTACTTGTGAATTTTCCTTTTCGTATAAACCAATTTTACCCACATTTCTGTTACTTACAGACAACAGTTGCTCATTATTTTTAACATACTGATATTTCTAAAACACATTTCCACCATATTATTTCTAATTGAATAATACATTTGTATCTATTAATGCTAATCATTTTTAAATTAAAATGCTTAGATGGAAATGCTGCTGAAGAATAAAACACAACTTTCTTCATCATTCACAATCATTTACTTTCCACCTCCCACTCATGACTTTCCACAGAAACCTTGGTTGCAAGTAACTCAGCAGACACCGGACATGTGGCAAATATTGATCTTGCTTGACAAACACAAAGTCATAAATATTAGAAATTGACCTAATAATCACAATCTTTATAGTATGCATACTAAAATAAAATCAGAGTTAGCATTGTAAGCCTGGAAAATTGAAACTAAAAGAACACTGTAGGGAAGAGTGAAATCACTGTCAAATTGGTCTGACAGGTACTCAGAAATTTGGATATTTCTTCCCTGTCGATTCTCTGCAGACACCAACCACTAATTATGTTCATGGAAAATAAAAATCCCAAACTGCGTTTGTTCCCCTTCCATGGAGCTCAGCTGCAGCCCAGCTCTAATGCATGCTTCGCAAGTATTAGCTCAGGCCTCTGCTGCTAAGCTATTTGTAACCTCCATGAGTGCTGTTGACCTTGGCGGAGGCAAAGGAAATGTGCAAGGCTGGAATCTTGCTTACTTCCTTAGAAGTAAAGCTATATTGTGCTGTTTTTACCATTATTTTCATGCTCCTGAGTCTTAAAATCTTCTGCTATCCACATTATCATTCAAATACCGAAAATTGTTTTCAAAAAACACATTGTTTAAAATAGTTCCTTCATAGGTGACATGACAGAGGTCTCAACCTGGCTCACATTAAAATCATTTGGGGTGCTATTTAAGAATTATACTTGCCTAGTTCCTGTAACATGCCAATGAAATCAGAATCTCTGGAGAGGATGTCCAAACAGCAGTATTTTTAAATAGATTCCCAATATGACATAATGCATACCTAGGGTTCATTAGATAAAAATTACACTTGACTATATAACAGGAAAAAAGTAGCAATGTCGTAAAATAAAAGGTTTGTATTTCTCCCTGGCATATTTTTTTTTAAGTCTGCACATAATTGTGCAGACATTGTAGCTCCTTGAGTTATTCCAGACCTGTGCACATTCTCTTCTTCTTCTTCTACAATCTTCACATCACTTCCAGATCACTTCATGGTCCAAGATGCCTGCTGAAACTCCACCCATCACATCCAAAGTCAGAAGGAAGAGAAAAGAGGGAGGAAAAGAATGCACACCCCTTCTAGAAGGACTCACTTCAATAGCCTTAGAAGGACCTATATCAACAGACTTATCAGAATTTCCCACAACACCTCTACTTACATCACATTGGCTAGAATTTAATTGTATGGATACACTGGTTATAAAGAATTCTGGGAAGTACGATCTATAAATAGCACAAAGTTTTATTCCCATAGAAGTTAAAAGTGAATATGAGAAGGCAACCAGCATTCTGCCATATATGAAGAAATCAAAAACATAGCTCAGGTTTTTTTCCATTCAAATTTGCTTGAATTAACCTCATTTTTAAAAATCTGTTTTTTTTTTAAATAACACACACTAGTTGCACAAACTATTGGAGTTCGATGTGATATTTCAACATGTTCACAGAAGAGTACACAAGATCAAATTAGGAGAAATAGCACTTATCAGGTTACTTTGCCCAAGTTACTACTGGCCTGAGAAGACACTTACTTGTCTGATATAAGCATGAAGGACATGACTGCCTTCTGCCATGGCTGAGTAAGCTAAAAGCTCTGAACCACATCCACTAGCAGGACCGGTAGTCTATAAGGTCACAATGAACTCAGCATCAAAGACTGGGCTTAAGATCAAGGCATATGTGTTCATTGCACAACACTCAGACCTGTTCTGGGCAAGGTACGCATGAAGCTGGGAGGTCTTTTGTAACATACTCCGAAATTAAGACAGAGGTGCTTCTGTCCCATACTGTGTGGCAGGCATACAAGCAAGCAGACACCCTTGAGATATAAATCATCCAGTTTTTACATATGTTTGACCTTAAGTTCATTCTTAGAGATTCTGAGTGTGATCAAACAGGTAAAGTAAAATGATTTTCAGTGCTGAACAGAGCCATCTTGCATAAAAGCATGTCACTACCAGCTTTCTGCTCACTGCCCTGATACTTCATTTGCATAGCCTACCCTGAAGCTTCACTCATAACCCCCACACCTATTCTAGCCCCAGCAATCTCAAGGCAACCACTACTGAGGGTCTTCAGTCCTAGCACTCCCCTGCAAAGCAGCTGATTCCCAAATCCCCACCAACTGCCATACTGTTCTAGAGAGGATACCATTGTAATACTACACTCTATGTCCATGGTCTTCCTCCTAAGAAGATACAACCCCATTCTAACCAAGAGAAAAAGATCAGACATATCCCAAGTCCTAACTGAGGACAGCCTAAAAATAATCCCCAAAACTGCCAAGGTCAGCAAAAGAGGGAAAATCTGAGAGACTTAGCCAAGCAGCCTAAGGGAGATAATCAACCTAATGTGGAATCCTGGACTGAGTCCTGGGACAGGAAAAGATATTAAGTAAAAGCTGAGCAAGTTTGAGTGAAGTATGGACCTTAGTTAATTAGAAGATGATAAATGTATCCCTTGTATAACACAGGAGGCTATGCATGTGTGACGATAAGAGGTATATGGGTTATCCCCGTGCCTTCCTCGCAATGGTGCTGTGAACCTAAAGCTACTCTTTAATAATTAAGAAGCGTTAATTTATAGACAGATGTAACTTACAGAAATTCAAGGTGCCTTTTTTCACCATCTACATGCTGATGCAGCTGGGAAGTTGAAGAGTTAAGTGTAGTGTGTGCATGCCAGAAGAGAAAGGAGACCTGTACAATCATCTGCAGCAACTTGCAATGGGTTCTCGAAGTGGAAACTGAAGGGCACCACACACGAGAAAGAAAGATTACCTAAAGAAGGCCAATAGGCCACCAATTTAATTACATTCTTTTGATGAATTCACCTCTGTCAAGAGTCAACTCTCAGCTTCACGAGCTCAGTAATTAGTTTATCGGTATCTTGAAGTTAATCAAACTCATGATCGTGACTCATACAAATAGAAATCAGAGAGTGTGATGCAGAAAAACAGGAGGCCACCCTGGCAGGGAAAACCAACATGCTGGGTGGAGTGGGGTAGCATGCCCTTCTAACAAGCCCTCCAATCATGCCAGAATGCTTATCTATGGACCACACTTTACATAGCCAGGGCCTAGACAAGCTGTATGGGAAACCCCAATATCAGAGTTTATTAGTAAGCTAAATGTGAATTTGATCACAGAGACGCTGACCATGTAATTTTTTAATACCATTAGAACTTGGCTGCCTAGTACATCGGTCTCTGTAATAGCAATAATCCCATAACTAGCAGTGACTGGTTTCAGACCCTTGGTTTAACAGCCTTGAGAACACAGACACCCTACACTGCAACACAACCTGCTCAACCAGTCAATTGTGCTTCACAGCATATGCACCTGATTTCATCATCTGGCCTGTTACATCTATGTGGCCTTGCAAATGAAATGCAAAAAAAAATTCTTATAAATATTTGCCAAGGCAAAGCAAAACATATTAAAATTCAAACGACTATCTGGAAACCCCATACCAACCAAAGGAGAATAAGTAATAAATTTACCTACAGTATATGAATAAACATGTCTCTAACAGATTGGTTTAGAAGGAAAGAAAATAATAGTTCAGTGTCACTCACTCAGCTACTTTCACACATGCTTACTGGGCAAATGCTATTTGACATGTAGTTCTCCAAGGAAAGTATGCAAATTTTATATGGGAAATTTGCTTTGTTCAAATGTAAATTCTGGTTCCTCGCTCCCCCTGCTCCCAACCTAACCCACCGCCTATGATTGCACAGTCCAACTCAGCAAGCTGAGGCAGTAGCTCATAAACCTGTGTTTTTGACAAGCATCCCAACTGACCCTGAGATGTACTGACTTATCTCTGATTCTCTACCTTAGTTCTTGGCTCACATTAGAAACATCTGAGAACTAAATAAAAGTTCTAAACATTTATGCCAAAATCTCCAAACAAATCAGCACATCTGTGCAAGACAATCACACAAAAGTGTTTTAGTAGTGCCTCCAAGTGGTATTATCTGTGTGCAGTGTTATACAGCAAATTCCAAGGCCCCTGCCTGGTTCAGGACTCAGGCAAGGCCCTAGAGTCTCAACAGGGCCCTCACGTGATTCTCAGAATGGGTTTGAGACGTGTGTCTATCTCATTTAGCTGACCCAGAACCTGCAAACTGCAATCCTCCAGCAAGGCTTCTTTTTTTAACCATAGCTTTGGATCCCCCTCAAGCTCCAGTCTAAACTAAGAAAAAGAGAGACAACCCTATTTAATGTTCCATAGCAATGAAAATCCTATTCCTTACAGAGCAGACCTCTACAGCTTCATGTTTATAACACATAAGTAACATAGCTTGACATTTCTCTCATATTTAAATACTTATAAGTAGTTAACACTTAGCCTTATATACAAGGCCTATGGTCTCATAAGCACTTATATATTAACTAACTTAATGTTCATGACATGTTATGAATAGGAACTCCTCTAAATGATAATTCTACAGATAAGGAAACTGAGGCACAAAGATTAAGTGAATTGACTAAATTATCCAAAGTCACCTAAAAGATGAATTTCAACCCAAACAGTAGATTAAAGTCTGCTATCTTCACCAGAAACTATCATGCTTCTTAGCATGCAAAAGTTACAGAACATGCCCATACAGGACTTGCTGCCAGAAAAAAAAAAATAAAACACAAAACAAAACACACAGGAAGGATCCAACAAGCTAATGTTTACCATTACCATAAGCACCAAGCCCTGGACTTCAGGTTTTGTGTGTACTATTTTACTGACTCAGAGTCAGAAGTAATCCCTACTGTCATGTGCACACGATACAACCTTACCCAATGATCAAAAGAATCAGATTATTGTACAGTACTAGGCAAAAAAAATCGAAGTGGCCAAAGAAAGCTTGCAAAGGATTTGGCTGGCTGAAGACTGTAGGTGGATGAGCCAGGTGCGGGGGTGTGTGTTGGGTCCAGAGGTGGCTAGGCAGAAATAATTAGGGCTGGCTGGGCAAGGAGTCGTGCAGGAAAGGAGCCTGGAGAACTTTGACTCAAAGACAAGACAAAACTTCCTGAGGCCTGAGAAAGGAACAGGAGTTGCATTCAGACTTACTGTTTCTCAGGGTATCTTAACAAGTCAGGGCATATGGCTGAGCTCCACCCACTTGGAGGAATGACAAGACATGACGCTGCCTGTAAAGAAAGCCGATGCCTCCAACTCATGCAAAGAAACACAGCAGCATTCCCTTTGTCCCATCTTAGGCTTCTTCCTCACCTAGACAGGAGAGAGAAGGCGGCCCAATGCCTGAACTCCAAGTGAAAAGGTTGCATACTCAATGCCTTAATCCTAGGCGAAAGAAAATGCCTTAATTCCAAGGACTTCACACATTTGTCCAGTGACGTAGAGAGAATATTTGTGTCTTTAGGAAAACAAAATCATAAGGGACTGCTAAACACCTTTTCCTTCTCAGTCTGCTTAGGGACATCATACACTGCCAATCTCAAAAAGCACTCCTCCTTAACAACCACAAGGAAATGTGCCTGGCCTTCAATACTCTAAGGCCCAGTGCTATTTGCCAGGCAGACAAGCACACACTGAGGCCTTCGTAATGTCAGAACTCCAGGCCTAATAGCTAAAAAAAAGCATCTAAAAGAGAATGGGCTAAATGCACCAAGACAAATTCCAGAGAGACTAAGGGGTGTCTTAGTTCATCAGAGCAGCTAAAACTGAATACCATAAAGTATACGACCTATGAACCAGAAAAATTGGCTTTCCATAGCTCTGGAAGCTGGGAAGTCCAAGATCAAAGTAAATTCAGGATCTGACAAATCCTCATAAGGTAGAGGTGCCAAGCTTTCCTCAGACCTCTTTTATGAGGGCTACTCATGAGAGCTCTCTCTGTCCACAAGACCTAATCACCTCGTTAAGGCCTCTACCTCCTCTTACTATCACCTTGGGGGTTAGGATTTCAACAGTATGAATTCTGGAGGCACATAAACATTCAGCCCATAGCAGGGACTCCTAGGTGGACTGGCAATGAACCTGCAACAATGGCAGGATGCAAGATGTATCCACCAAATGGTATAGATCTCATCCCAGAACCTAAGCCATAGGTCCCTTCCAGTGGACTATGGGCAGCTCTGGGCCCAAAGACATGAACTAGAACTGGAAGGTATCCAGAAATCTGCAAGTGAATCCCACCATCGTGAGGCAATGATAGAGATGCTAGTGTTTCTGCCAGTCATGTAGTCCCACACAAGGGCATGTGAGTTAGTGCGTGATAGCATCTCAGTAGTGAGGAAGAGGGTGAGGAGGTAAGGTATAATTCTGCATCAATAAAGGTTCAATTAACAAACAGAAACACAGGGGAAGGGGGGTTTTCATTGATGGCAACAAATAAAAAGCAAATATTTAAATTACTTCTATATTTCATCCTTTTTATCAAGGCCCAACAATGATTTATCTGCAAATGTGCAAAACAAACATGACCAAAAAGAAAAATAATGTTTGATTGAAGCTGACTGAAGAGTTTATTATTTTCCAAAACTTCTATTATGTGTGTTATTTCCCCTGGGCATGAAAAGCTGAGTAGACCATATATACTAGACAAATCAGAATTAATGGTTCAAGACTTTTTTTTTACTTCCACAATGCAAGAAATAATAGCTGACAGCATTTATAATTTAACCTTGCTTCAAGGCAGACTGCACTCATATTTTCCACCTTTAGCCCAATCCACTCAAAATCCACACCTATTGTTTTCCCTTTGTACATTATAAACTCAAAATCTCTTTTGTGTGTTATGCTGATAATGCCTTCTCTGTCGGCAAACATGCCTTGCTGTTTGCAACCACTGAACCTTCAAAGCAGACAACACTACCAAATGTTTAGTACCAAATGAAAAACAAGCCTATTGTTCCCAAGACTCATTTGATGTACATCCATGAGTAATAAACCTAGTGGTTTCTTTAAAAAGAAGAAAAGAAAAAAAGCTTTGGCAAAAACAAGAAAATTAACCTTTCCCAATTTGGACAAATGTCTATGAAAACAAATATTTCTTGGTATTTTCAAGATCTGTTTGTCTATATCTCTTAACTCTGGACTGGGGAGGGTAGGAATTTGTCTAATATTTTTATCACCAGGAAAATACACTGTACAAAACATAACAAATGCTCAAGAAACATCTGAAAAGAAATAAAGCAGCCTAAGGTAGAAACTAAACTTACATGCACTTGCAAAATATCTTTGACTAAAGTCATTAAAAGTAAAAGAAAGGAATTTGATTAGGCTCTGAAGCAAACACCTACATCTTTCTACATTTATATTCATATGACATTTATGCACCTTACTTAGTTGAAAGACATGAGAGAATCATCTCAGTGGCACCTGAGAAGCCAGGAGTGTGGTCCTAGAGGTGCTGCTCAGCACTTCTGCACCTCACTGGAGAGCCACAGTTTCCTAGGAAACTGTTAGACCTTTCTAAATCTCACTTTCCTCATCTGATACTGAGATTATCATAAAAGCTTTCTGTGGGAATTAAATATGTTGATACCAGCTAACATTGATTAGGTTTGGGGTGGGGTTACTATTTGCCGGAAATTGTGTAAATTCTTTATAGTTTGTTTATTGCTGCTTTATATAGGAAAAAAATCTCATTTAGCACTTGGAACCATTTTCTCCATTCTACAGATGAGGGAATGCAGGCATTTAGACAGACAGCTATTTGAGCAAAGTCACACAGGTACCAAACCAGGACAGAAACCCGAGCAGTTTGGCCATTGAGCTGGTGCCCCATCTCCCTCTGTGTTGTGTGTGCAACCGGGGTCCATACTATCTCTGCAGGTACAGAGGAAAGGTATTTTTGCCTTCTAGAAGATTGGGACATCTGGGGTTCAGAAGGGATACTTTAAATTCAAACATTTTTAGGATTTATGAAATCAGTTTTATGAATATATGAATATAAAATCAGTTTTATGAATATACTGCCTGTTCAGAAAAATAATACACTGGGATAGTTATGTAGCTCAGTGGGAGAATATTTGCCCAGCCTGCATAAGGCCCTGGGCTCAATCCCCAGTACCAAAAAGGAAAACAAAGAGAATCAGAAAAATGATATACTAAAATAAGATTCATAGAAACTAAAATTACTATAAGTGCTAGCAAAATTCAGCAATAATACTGCCCTTTATGTGAGGAGTTGGGGTGGGATATTGGTTCCACCATTTAGCCATAAAAGCACTAGAAAAATCTTATTAATCACATACTGGCCCATCCTGGTCCCTGTTTAATACACACTTAAGTTTCTAATGTAACTGTTGTATTGTTTCTGTGGGCTTCATTTTCACCTTTTATTAAGACAGAGCTACCCCAGGGCTTTGGCACTTTTTTCCTGGTAGAAATCTCACTCTCCCATTCACCCAGGTCCCTTCATCACCTGCCTCTTTCAGGTGTAACATAAATGCCATCTCCTTAATCACACTCGCTAAAATGGCAACCCCCTTCCCCCCACAGCACATCTCATCATCGGATGATAAGCTATGTATTCTACTAATTTGCTATTGCTTGTCTCTGACCCACCTCCTTAGAACAGTAATCCCGACCGTCTTTGGTACCAGAGGTGGTTTTAGTTGAAGATCATTGTCGCAAGGAATGGGAGGAAGGGATGGGTTGGTATATTTATTATGCCAGATAGCTTTGAAACGAGGGGCAGCAGCAGGAGAGGAGCAGAGAGTGTAGCTCTGCCTCCTGTCATATCAGCCCAGGCGTTAGAACCTAATAGGAACACGGAGACAGGAGGCAGAGCTTCGCTCCTTGCTCACCTCCTACTCTCAGATGGTACAAGTACATGGTCGTGGGTGAGAACCCCCACCTTAGAACAGCAGCTTCATGAGGGCTGGAAGTTTTGTCTGTTCCGTTTGCTGCCATTTCTGCAGCCCCTAGAACAGTGGACCCTCCTTTAACCGTTGAATAAGATAATCCATGGTGATCTATGGAATCTTCCTGCCCTGAAAACTTTTTAAATTCCTTTAGAAAAACAACTTTTGCAGGGTCAACTTTAGTGAAAGATGTAGAATGTTTTAAGAAACTAAGAGCTGAAGATGCAGCTCTGTGGTATAGTGCTTGCCAGGTGTGTAAAAGGTTTTAGGTTTAATTTCCAGCACTGAAAATCAGAAATAGAAAAGGTCTATTTGTCCTAAATGTCACAATAAGTAAAACTTTGTCTTTACAAATTCATTTTTGGGAAGCCACTTCCTAAAACATCTGAAGCTTCAAAAACAGCATGATTTGAGCTGGGCTGGGATATGAAAGGACCAGGCAAAAGTAATTCAGGTCTGGGTTTCCATGCTAAGATGCTCAGTATGATACTGAGCCTTCCTAGGCCTCAGCCTCCTCCTCTATAAAATGCTGATAATTATAACAATACTTGGTGAGACCTAAATTTGCTTAAGTGAGGATTAAATAAAGTTAAGTACGAGTACTTAGTGCACTGTTAGGATGTGATGTATGCATGAGGCTCACTTCACGTAACCCCTTGCAAGGAATGTCTTTCTCAAAGTTATCACCAAAATATCTAGTCAAAACTAAATGAAATTTAAAGTAGAGAAAACAAAGTCAACTTGATAGAACATTTGAACTTAAATGTCACTTGAACTAATGCCTGGTTACCTGAGCTTTGCAAGAAACCCTCAAGAAATAGCATAGTTCAGTATGTTTACTGTAGTGTGGTGTGGGCCCCGCTTAAGTGTCCCCACAGAAGGAGGAAAAGGTTTTAAACATAGCACATCCTGTAAGAGCAAAGCACAGCAACTCTAAGGAGCCATCTAGCAAAACTCAGCAGGAAAGTTTATTCAACTTCAATGAAGAGGCAGTGACTTGCCAATTGATAAGAAAAACAAGAATGAGAAATAAAAATTTTCTTGCTGCTTTTTATGCCTCTAGTTATAAAAGTTTAAATGATATATTTCCTTTGATTATTGGAAGTTATAATCTCCCATAGCCCAGACATCCTTCCTTTTTAAAATAGTGACTGACAAGTCACTCAATCCTGCTGATTCGCATTACAATCAGAGAATGTGAGAGCAGAAGAGGTCTGAGCTCCTGTTCAGCTTCCTTATTTTACAGAGAAACTGCCAAATTCAATGGCTTTTCCAATTCTCATGTTCACAGGCACCAGAGTCTAAGTATTCTATTTAACATGGAAATTACTTTAAAAATTAATTTTCCTCCTAAGCCCAAATGAATTAAATACAATGTTTTAATGGGTTAAATAAATATCCCAGATTACCTTCTTAGGATCTTTATTAGAGGTGCCTAAAGCCTCTTCTAATTGGGATTTTCATGTAAGAGAAAATACCAGCCCTTCCTCTGGCCTTCCAGTTAAAAAATATATGACTTATCATTTCAAGATATATTCGGTTACATTCTGTGTCTCTCTTAGGGCAATCACTAGACTCTCTCCTTGTAAATATATGAAACTCAATCACAAGTTTTCCTTACCATCATTGTGACCACATATAGAAGTACCCCCATATTTCAGAGGTTAATGTGGACCCTCTTTTAGAAAGTTTCTTCCTCCAATTGAATGAGTCATTACTTTTAACCCCCAAGCTACTCTGTGATCAGCATTACGTATGCTAGAAGAGACGCCAGTAAACCCAAAGGGAGACGATTTAATAATAATAAAACAACCTACATAAAGCACATAATAAAACCAACATCCAATCTTATAATACCCAACGGCTTCAGGACAATTTTCAACTGAAAGTTTTTCTGTTAAACTCCAAGGAAAATCAGGGTTTTGTGTCAGCTATCCAGGCAGAAATTCCCATGGATTACATCTCAGAAAAGCCTAAATTGGCTGTAAATACCACAACTACCTTGCTAATTAATAATGGCTATAGTATGCTGGCATCATAACACTTCTTATTCCACTTAATCCAAATAACCCTGGCAACTAGAATTATTGCCTCTATTTTTGAGATGAGAAAACTGAGTCTCAAGGAGGTTAGTCATGTGCCCAAGATCGCCCAGCAAATAAATTTAAGGAGCCAGCATTTGCCCCCTATCTTCCCAATGCTAAAATTGTAACTCTTCCTCCAGAAGCACCATTCGCATTTCCTCCACTTGCCTGAGATTCATGCTATTAATTGCTCTCTCTAAACATCTTCAGAAAATATCTTTATGTGAGAGGGTGACGTTCTTTGGCAAATGCATTTGCTCAGGTGAGCATATCAGAGTAACGCTGTCATGCAGCAGACAGTGGACGCTGTGGGAAGAGGCCAAAGGATGGGGATGTTTCACCTTGTGCCAAACAAAACAGGCAAAATGAAAGGATTAGTAATCAGAGGATCAGGCTGGACTGTGACAGGAGAACAGTGACATCCAGATGGTGAGCCACCCCATCGTAGGTATCTTTTTTATATTCTGAAACAATGAATAAATTAGAGAGAATTTCTATTCAAACTATTCGGTTAAAAGAGCTCTTCTGAAAATATATTTGTGGAAATTCGCAGGTGAATGCAGTAAATATTTCCAAGCCTGTATTTGTGAAGGGACCCCAAGAACCTGATACTACTCCATATTTAAGAAGCTCATTTGTTTAACCAGCACATTCAAGCGCATCTCAAGCGTCCCTGCTTCTAGATACTATTTTCATCTACCATGTCCTCCGGCTACAATGGAGAAACCATGTCTTCCCCTGTGGGCTAACTGACTGTCTAGCATTGAACTTTTTGCACTTCTGCTTCTAAGCTAAGCTAGGTAGAAGCTGGCTTGTTGCTTCCAAGTGGTGAAAAACAGAAGTTCTAGATACAATGGCATACTCATCCTCTAAACGGTCTTGAGGACCAGTGAGTACTCAGGAATTTGGAACAAGGTTAATGTCGGGGCAGAAAAGAGCTATGGCTTAACTACAGCAAGGAACACGATAGAGGAATGGAAGAAGTATGTAATGTTCTAGGTTCAGAAGACAAAATACCCTTTCCTAAGAATAAAAGGGGAGAGATAGTGAGTAATTAACAAAAGTTTGTTGAGTTTTCCTATGCACGGAGACTGTTGGAATTCCTTGTACATTGAATTTACTGCTTGCAAAATTTTTCTGACAGCATTAGTTTTTAATTTATGACAAATTAATTCTGAATAATTGTTATATTTATGTTTTTAATAATTTTATATATGTGTAATCTTTGGGGTACCCTCTATATAAGTTCAAAAGATTATATTTTTAATCTGTTTCCAAAATTTTGAATTACATACAGGTTTTCCAGAAATTGGTTATATAAAAGCAAGATATGCTTACTTGACTAAGTATAGGGATACAAATTAGTATGTATGCCTGTAATAACTCTTGATTCTATTAATATGTAAACATCTGAAATCTCCTTTCTGTGATATCTGTGCCCCCTATAAATAAAATCAGGTATTGTCTTGGTGCTTGTACATTTAAGAATAAACTTTTGTTAGAAAAAAAAAAGCTAGTGAGTAGAAGATCTCTGAGCTAACTCCTACATAAAAATAATATTTATAAGTTATACAAAAGTAATAATTAATACAAGTGGTCCCATTTGTAGTTTACATATGTATTACTAAGACTCAACAGTAACCATGCCTTTGGATTAAAATTTAGGCCAACATGAGTTTTTTCCAGGAAAGAAAATTGCAACACTAAATTTGCTTATTGTTATTCTATAACCAGTAGATGGTGATATTAAAAAAGAGACTTTTTGATAGTTTTATTATTAGTTTAAAATTAAACAGTGAAATTCTTTTTGTGTTCACTCAGAGCAATCACACTTACTGTCTCACTTTTGCGAGACAGGGGACAATGACCTACAAAAAAACTGTGAAGTTAATTCTGGAATAAGAAACACAGACTCATCAAAAGACAATCCAAAAATTGCACCAGCCACAATGACATATACTTAAATTGTACCTTCATCTAAAAAAAAAAAACAAAGTTCTGTAAAGAAATACACACTTCAACTACAATCTAAGTAATAAAACTTTGTGCATAAAAAGACACATAGATGTTTTTCATATTAAAAGATATCACTACAATTTTTGACTGCCACCATAAGTGAAATAATTCACTCCTACTTCATTAAAAAGAACTAAGAACACACACACACACACCAAAAAAAAAAAAAAAAAAAAAAAAAAAAAAAAAAAAAAAAAAAAAAAAAAAAAAAAAAAAAAAAAAAAAAAAAAAAAAAAAAACGGCTCATGAATAGAGGCTACCAAAGGAGATTCCCCAGATGAACAAGTTAAAGACACAAAAAATAAATAAATAAAGCCCTGGAACACTTTCACCAGGAAACCCAGGATACCTAGGCGTAACTCCTGAGCTGATATCTGATCTCTCACTCCCTGTTGTTGCACTAGCAATCTCTTCTTAACTCCAGAAGACTGAACAACATAGTTCTTCATGCACTAGAGAACAAAGAGCAAATCCGACTGTAAAGCCACAAGAAACCTACCATCCATTGGCATCTGAATTACCCTACGTTGTTGGGAGTGACAATTAGAGTCATGAATGACATCAGATGGGAAGTGCAAGCTGTTGCTCAGTCAAGTCTGGGGGCCAAATCAGAAACAAGACTGTGAAATGAGCCAGCAGTCTTGTAAGTCCCAAGTATTTTACATGGCCCTGTTTTCTATGCAGGTAGTTGATTCAACCAAATTTAATTTATTTTGATCTGACTAATGGCTAATTCTAAGCCAGGTCTTTTTCTGGACAGTAAGAAGGAAGGTGATACTTTGAATAAAATTATCCCTGTCTTAACATGCTCACAGTTCAAAGGAAAGACTGTAAGATACTTGAGCTAAAGGTAACAACACAACAGTTGCCAGGGTACAAAAAGAACACAGAACATAGTGAAGACCCGTTGCTACCTAGAAGGTGAGGCAAAGTGCAAATGAACAGGGTTTACAGGACAAACAGGAGTTCACCAGGCAAGTGACGGTAGTTGTCTCTGGTATTGTCAAGTTTTCTATTCCACAAAAACATCTGGAACCAAAAATACTACGTACAATTTTTACTTCAACTGGACATTCACAAAGAAATTTGTAGGATCTGTTTTCTTCTTTGTATGCCAAAAAAACTTTGATGGATAAATACATTTATGAATAAATGACCCAGTTATTAAAGACTTTGTCCTAGACATCACACTAGGTATACTAATCCTATCATAATCCCTAAGCACCATATATTGTCTTTATAGATGACAAGTCTTTACACGGATCAAGGTTGCCTGGCTAGCTAGTTAATGATTCTGCCAGTTTCTACAGCAGGTTGAGCTGATACCAATGGTTCTAGTATTAATCACTATTGCCTCCAAGTTTCCTTTCTATATGAAATCACCTAAGTCAATCCACTGTCCATTTAATAAAAATCTCCAAGTTGACACAGCTATGTTCCCTTTGCTAGGCTGAGTTCCCTTTTTACAGTTGCTTAAGCCAAAGCTCCTCCTCTCAGCATCTACTAATCACAAAGCAGAGGCTGGAGTTCTATGGGGAAGTGGGAAGAGGCCTGGCTTGTACAACTTGGATCACTAGTACAGATTTTGTAGTTTGGGGATTCCTTGTTTCCAAAGACCTCAATTTTCTATGCAGCAAAAGGAAGAGAAACTGCAAGCTGAAATGACTCAAGAAGGACCTTAATAAAATGTAATATTTCTACATGCTTCCTTCCTTCCATGTAATATTGCTCTGATGAATGTACAGAACTTAATGTACTCAGTGGACTGAACCCAAAAACAAAAATGCCTTTCAAAGCTCAGAGGGCATCCAAATATTAGCACATTTTTTTAAATGATTGTATGAGGAAAATGTGGAAAAGAAATGGGGAAAAGGAAAATGTCCATAAGAAAATAAAGATTTACTCAAATGCTGAGGTCAAAGATGGGGATCCCAACCTTGCCAATTCTTCCTGCTGAGATGATTAAGACCAACCTTTAGTTTCCCAACCCTGGTTTCTCTCCACTAACTCAAAAGCAACAACAAAAACAAACAATAAAAACCCTACATGGTCCTCCACCTAATTTCTCCCAATCATCAGAAACAATCCTTAAACTAATTTTAGGATCTCTGAATGTGGCACAATTTTCTTGCTTTTTCAGGAAATTATGTCAAATTGTGGTTGGAAAAACAACAGCTAAGCATTCTTTCAAAAATTCAGTACAATTTAAATTATGGGTTTGAACACACAAGAAGAAGAAACTTTTGTTTTAATCTGATTTTAAACTAAATTAGTTGAAGCTGCTGCAAAGATAAACTGTGATCAAAGCAATCTTCTCACATAATACAATCTACATAGCTATAGTAAAGAAACGCAGCTAATGGCAGAGACCAAAAAGATTTTTTTCCTGCTTTTTCCAATAAAGTTATTTTTTCCGTAGTAACAAAGTAAATGGAACTTGTATGCTTGCACAATTTCTGTACAAAAAGGTAATAATTTTTATTTATTGCAAAATACATATTTTATAACTTCTTGCAAATGAAATTTATCCTTGGGAAGGAGACTAATTGTTCCTTGAAGGATTACTACATGTACTTAATTACATTTAACGAAGTTTTCACAAAAAGCAATCACACCAGCAAAACCTGTAACAAGGAGGGCTTGATACTGCCAAGAGAATCATTCTTTCTCAAGTGTCCTCATTTTTTAAAATAATGCTATAGCAATGATGTCTTAGTCATTGGTCCTTTTTTAAAATCATGCTTAATCTAGTGACTAGCCTCAATTTTTTAGACAGAAAAGAATCTCCGAAGTTTACTGAAAAGCTGTGAAGTGATACAAGATCAAATTTACACAAGACAAAGAGTCTTTTTATTATGTTTTACCAGCTAAAATCACACATAACTGGTCAAGTTTCAAAAACAAACTATGATGCTCAGGAGTTTGAACTTGAAATGTGTCTCAAATGCTCAAGCTCACCACAAGACAACATGAATATTCCAGTTTCACCATGTAAAGAGAACACATATTTTTAAAGTGATATTTTTAAGTTATAATTAAAATACAATAAAGAAGTGAGTAATCACAGATCTTGGTAAATGTAACTTTAGGAAACAAGACAAATACTTGTTTAACGAGGAACTAGTTTTCAGAGTTAGTGAAAGAAAGCCAGAACTGGTGATGCATATTTATTCATCTAAGGAAAGTGATTAGAATAAAAAGATTCCATTGATACACAAAATGTTAAGCATAACTCTAACAACATAGCCCCTGATGAGCCTTGACAAGAAATGACCTCTTCCCCAGATGATTTATGCACAAGTCCAGGGTGTCTATAATGCCAAAGCTGCTGCTCAAAAATAAACAGGCAATATTATTGCTATTAGGTTAAAACAAGAGCTTAGGGAGAGAATTTCCAAGTGCGTGTAAGACGTGGTCGGGAAGGGGAAGTTGGGACATGGAAAAAATGAAAGTAGTGCAGGTAATATGCTTACCAGAAAAGGATATAAAAATAATCAACTCATTCAATGGAAACATAATGGAGAATTAGGTCAGCAACGCTGAAAACACACCCCAGAATTAGGTCAACAACTCAGACCTAGAAACCTCCTTCCCGCCTCCGACTCCACACATAATTCAGTCAATGCTTGCTGCTTTCTCACCAACCAATTCTCAGTTAAAAGGCTAGGGAAGAGCAACTCCAGAGGAAAAGCAGTTCCCCTTCCGAGTGGCTAAGTAAACTGGCCTGCTGGCCTTTTCTGAGTCCTGGCCATAGAATATTACAGCTGAATAGAGCATAAGCTGTCTCCACACAAAACAATTGTTTCTCAGTGTTTGACCGAGCGACTGCCTTGGAAACTTCTTCCATGACTGTCACCAGAGAATCTGCACAAGAGTAAAGGACTCTAGCTCTGCTCATTCTTTTCAAAATTTCCAGTGTGCTAGGAGCCTTGCACACGTTAAATGACAACTGAGCTCTGGTGAAGGAGCTGCTGGGCAGTGTAAGGCTGGCAAAACAAAGCTGGTCCCTCTGGCCTCTCCCTCTCTCCCGGGTTCTTCCTCTTGTCCTCCTAGACACCTGAGGTTCACATGATCATGGTACAGCTTTCTCTGTACTTGTCCCAGGCATCACCTTTACTCTGTTTTCTAACTCTGATTTCCACTTAGTTCAGCTGGCACAGGACCAGAAGCTGAAAAATTATCTGTTTATTTTATTTCACATTGAAGTATAAATAATTGATAGCATTTCTACCCACCTCAACCAACCTCTAAGTCCTAGTATTTAGGCAGTGTGGAGATGGAATTAGGGAGTCATTTTTCTCCTTGAAGAAGGGTAGGGGGACCTTCCATGCCTGATCAATCATACTACTAGCCAGCGTCAGGACAAAGCAGCAAATCCAACATGGAACTTGTATTCCACAAAAGTTGGGGCTCTTCTCTACAGCTTTATCACCACTTCTAGTGTCCACAAGCACCCCATCAAACACCATCCACACAGCCTAATCCAATATAAGTGCTCCCCTAGAAGTCTCAAATACAAAAAAAAAAAAAAAGCAGTTTAGGATCCCAAACTGTAAGAAGAGGTGGGGGAATTGAGGAGCTGAGCTGAGGGACCTAAAGAAAAAGAATACTTTGGCATCATTTGAACCTCTGGTCCAACTATTCCTGTCTCCATTTTCACAGACTTCACAATTAGTTAAGTCATCAATTGCCCCCTCTTTCTCCTGCCCATAGCTTGAACTCCTGGGGTTCCCTTTGTAATTCTCTTACCAGCACTTCATAATGGTTACTCACATTCATTTCACCAGTTTCAGTACCTGACACAAACCAGGTTTTGAACTCAGAGCTGATGAGCAGATGAGTCCTTCCCATAGTGTCCTCTGGGTCCTCTGAACCAGTCTTCACTCACTTACTTGCCCAAGCTCTCTAGGGGAGACCAATAGGTCCAGCCTCCATCTTTCCCTCCCCTACTCTGCCTTTTCCTGCTTTTCTCAAGGCTCAGTTCTCACATTCTGAGTCACGAAGGAATGGTTGAAAGATGGAAGCTGCCTGCACAATCTCCTCATTTCTGGTTTCACCTCTACAAATGGGAAAAATGCAGTATGTGGAGAAACTTTCAAGATGTAAACTGAGCTATTACCCAAGACATACGATATGTTGAATCACTGTACACTTGAAGCCTGAGCACACAGAGACACAGCTACAGACACAGGACACACAGAAACAGGCACACAGATACACACACAAGCATGTACACACAGAGACACAGAGCCAGCAAGGGATTATTGAAACTTTTACAAATTCAGAAACATTGAAGAATCCCTTCTTTATGATACATAATACAGGAGTTACACAGCTCCATTGACCAAACCAACCATTTATCTTCCAGCAGACATGAAAATTGCTAACATCGTATTTTTCCATGTAAAGAGTACACAACTCAAAAAAGATGTTTATATCAGAAGTGGAACTCAGTCAAGAATATCAGAGTATTCTTCAGGAGTTAGAAAACAATATAGCAAAAATTTTAAATCGAACACTCCACGGAAATCTGATGTTACCAATAGAGGGCAGATGGAGCTTCTACCTATCTGGCAAATGTCTGTTTCAGATGCTTTGGCTGCATCAGTCTACACTAATGAGACTTAATCCAAACTCTCATATAATTCTCATTTAGTCTGAATCTGATCAAGAGAGTCAGTTAAATATAAACACTTGATTATCATTTTTGCTTAAGGAATGTTTTGAGATTAGGCAGCAGTGCTTATATGAATATTTTCTAGTAGTTAACAAAGAGCTGTGTGTTCCTGATGTAAAATGAGCCATGATAAAGAACTTGATCAGGGCCCTAAATGAAACAACCTACATCCCACTTTCTCCTGAATCAAGTTTTCACAGTAAGCACTAAACTTCTGAGTGGCAAAGCAAAGCTGACCCCTCTGTCCTCCCCTATTCTCCAAGGTTCTTCCTCCCTGTCCTCCCCAGATGAGCTAAAGGTAATTTCTAGACATGACACCTACAGGCAAATGTAAAACTTGAAGACTAACTAAAATTAACTACATAAGTCAGAACTGGAGAATTTTTACTGGAGGAAGGCACAGAAGTTGTTTAGTTAAAACCACTTATCTAAAAAAAAAAAAAAAAAAAAAAGGATCAAAATTTGGCCACAGAAACAGAGGTGGGAACAAACCACAAGCTCCAGATCAGATGTCCAACCTAAGGACATTTACTTCCACGATGTCTTAATGCCTCTTGCAGACTGACACAACTGCCTTACTAAGCAGCCTGTATTTATCAACACTTATAAGAAAAAAATAGGTATTCCGCGTGCCTTAAGCAGTATCATTGAGCTAATCTCTAAACAAGGATAATGCCACAATTATTTTAATCATCTATTTTAAACACACAAACACCCCCGTACACACACACCAAAACCTTAATTAGGGAGGACAGATGGCAGCCCTACCTTTATCTAACCTTCAGGCATTTCTGAAGATTTTTTTTAAATAATCTAAAATAAAACAACATGGGGAAGCAGGAAAGAGAGGAAACTAAAACAATTTGTTTTGAATTTGTTCTTGTGTTAGATATATCAAAATTATTTGATGCAGATACTTTTTAAAACTTTGCTAATTGAAATCTGTAACATCAAGTGTATTTCTTTATGTAGAGCCAAGGAGAGTTTGTAATGATAGTCTAGAGTGCCCTCTAGTGTCTCTGCGCTAAAAGCTCTTTTAAGATTAGAGGTTCTCACCACTAGAATCTTTTTTTTCCTGGATAGTCCTGGTTTGGGCCTATTGTCCTGTTTTCCTGTCTGGCTTAACATTTCCCTATATTCTTGTTGACTTGATTTTTCAAGTTGAAAGTGACACTAAAATAAACTGGGATTGGTTTAGTAACTGTCTATTTCCAGACTTGTCATGGTCTTACCTAATATCATAGGAGACACACGAGGAACAAGCAAAGATGGTATTAACATGTGGTTGAATCTCAGCGACAAAGAGCAATGACCCACCTCTACTGTCCCTACTCCTTCGTACATACAGTAAAACTAATAAATCTCCTTTCAAGGAGAGCAAAGTACTTGCATATGAAAAAAGTAAAAACGCAAACATTAAAAAAAAATTACAAGCAAAAAAAAAAAGGCAGCCTCTCAAGAGCTTCTAAGGACAGGTCTTTGCCCAGGGATAGAACTGGTAGACTGGGGGAGGCAAAAGAACTCACCAACAGCTGCTACTTTGTGTCCTTTGAACTTACCACCTAGATGTGCTGTGTCTGAGATGACAGACTGTCAAGGCCCAGCTGAAAGGGGAGAGGCACTCAGTGGGAAACGGGAAGATTAGAAGTTAGGAGCATAAGACATCTTCAGGAAGAGAGGTTGACAGTGCTGCCTTAAAAAACAGAGATGCCACCCCAGACATCTGCTGCAGCTTGGATTTCAAATGTTCCTCAAGGCCTATGTGTTACCACCCTGTGACACTATTGAGAGTTGGTAGGACCTTTAGGAGTTGGGACTGGCAGAAGAAAGGTAGGTCACTGGAGATGTGCCCTTGAGCAGATATTGGGAATCTAGCCCTTTCCTTCTGTCTGTCTATCTCTCTGTCTCTCTCTGTCTCTCTCTCTCTCTTTGTCTCTCTCTCTCTCTCTCTCTCTCTCTCTCTCTCTCTCTCTGTCTGTCTCTCTGTCTCTGTCTCTCTCTCTCTCTCTATCTATCTATCTATCTATCTATCTATATCTGTCTCTGATATTACTCTGGCATAGACTCCCACTATGATGTGCCACCTCCCACAGGCCCAAAGGCCAAGGGCCAAGCAAGCACAGACTAAAACATGTGAAACTGCCAACCACGGAAATAAACCTTCTCTCTTTATAAGCTCATTTATCTCAGACATTTGTAACCAAAAAAGAAAGGTGACTAACACAACACTCTTGTTATAACAATTTGGTCATAATTTGTTGTTTTGTTCTGAAAATAATTTGTTTGACATAGGGTCGCCCTATGTAATCTAAGCTGGACCTGAATTTGCTATGTAGCCCAGGCTGGCCTTAAATTCAAAATCCTCCTGCTTCAACTTTCTCAGTGCTGAGATTACAGTTACGTATCACCACACCAGGTCCCTGGCCATTTCTTCTATGATGTGATCTATAACTGTTTGCTATTGTGTGGTGATACTTTTTTATTTTGCAATAAATCCCTTCAACAATATTGAGCTCAACAGTGAAAGTGTATCTGGGTGCAATGGCACATGCCTATAATTTCACTTATTCTGGAGGCTGAGGTAGGAGGCTTACAAGTTAGAGTCCAGCCTGAGCAACTCAGAGAGATCCTGTGTCAAAATTTAAAATGGTTGAAGAGCATGCTCAATGGTTACGGTGCACGCCGGTTTCCCCAGTTGTGAGTTCTAGGTCAGCCTTGTCTACATCATGAGTTCAGGCCCAGCCTAGACTACAGAGCCATACCCTGTCTCAAAAAAAGAAGTAGGGGGGATTGAGGATGTAGCTCAGTGTACCCAGGATTTAATCGCCAATACTATTAAAAGGAATTTTCAAAAAAATAAAAATTTGAGTCTTAAGAAAGTTAATGATGAATGTAAATTGCACAAAATGTCATTATTTGCCCACCCACCCCACCACCCAGCCATGGAGGACTAAGCGATATTTATAACCATGTGAAAATCCCAAAACACAAATCAGCTGAAGAAGCATTATAATTCACATCAAAATGAGCCACTATTTTGAGAACTCTGTCCTTGTCGTTTATGATTCAGCACATGCAGCTGTAGAAGGTGCTTACATAATACTTAGATTCAGTAATGGTTCTTCTGAATTGACTTTACCAATGTTTTTTTACTTCATGCTTGTGTTCATGTGCAAAAACTGAAGCAAAAGCTATATTATATTAGTAC
Source organism: Ctenodactylus gundi (assembly GCA_004027205.1). Taxonomy (NCBI): domain Eukaryota; kingdom Metazoa; phylum Chordata; class Mammalia; order Rodentia; family Ctenodactylidae; genus Ctenodactylus; species Ctenodactylus gundi. The sequence goes on from PVKB01000036.1 coordinate 1,284,825, forward strand.
TGAGAGCAGAAAAAATTTATAAGCTGTTCATTTGCACATTTGGCTCAGTATCAAAGCTTTGTTTAGCAGGATCAATTAATAGTTTGATTTTTTTATCTAATTCATAAAATCACAGTAATTTTGTTGAAAACTAAATCCATTTAAAATGAAACTGCCAAAATTAATCTATCTTGAAAATTTCATTTAAAGTTCAGTATTCAGTCAGGCATGGTAGCTCAGGCCTATAATTCCAGCTGCTTAAGAGGCAGGAGGATCATAAGTTTTAGGCAACTTGGTGATATTCTGTTTCAAATTTTTAAAAATTATAAAAACGGAGTGGGGATAAAGCTCAGCATGTTTCCTGGGTTCAATACTGGGGGAAGGGAGAGATGGTCCAACATTTAAGATAAATGTGTTTGTTTCTGCAGTAATAATATAAATAAAAATTTTACTGAAACATGGTGTCCAGATAATAAAATCTTATTATACTAAGATATGCAATTACAAAATTAATACATGAATCAGAAGTACAATCAAAATTGGTCACAGTGTTGAAATGAGTCATAATTTATTCAAAGATAGAAAATGTATTTGTTAAAATTCCCAATTTTTGAATATTTCAAGTAATTTGACCACAAAAAATTTTGTTGATGAAGCTGATGTTTAGATTTAAAAATAAGTTTCAGACTTGTAGTACTAGGCCTTTTCTCTTTGCTTCCCATCAATTGGAATTACATAGTAAATCAAACTGATTTTTTTTTTTTTTGAGACAGGGTCTTGCTCTTTAGCCCAGGCTGCTCCTGAACTCAGTGGTGTAGCCCAGGCTGACCTTGGAGACAGGACAATCTGTCTGCCTCAGCTGAGTGCTGGGATTACAGGCCTGCGCCACCATGCCCAGCTTTATGTGGTACTGGGAAATTGAACTCAGTGTCTTGCACTTGCAAGGCAAATGCTTTCGTCACTGTGCTATTCCTCCAGCCGTTTCCTTTTGTTTTTTAACTCAAATTGAACATCTTCTTAAGTGAGTGTTCTACATTTGGGGTGCACTGTGTTCAACATCAAATAAAAATTTTAATCAAAAATTCAAGGATCATGAAAAAAACTATTTTTGAGGCTTTCTGAGAATTGTTAATACAATTATTAAAACCAAACTCACAAAGAGCAAGACACTGAAACACTCAAACTATAGCAAAGGAAGACATGAATGAGTTCAATGATGAACAAAATTCTAAAACTGATCTTTGGAACATATTCATTTATGGGGTGAAAACCTTATATCATCCACTAGACTAGAATAAAATTAAGCCTGGAATTGAGAAGCATCTCAGGGAGGAGAAGAAATCATAAATAAATATAATTTTTTACATGATAATGACCTTTATTGCCTAGAAATATTTGTCAAAGCAAGGTACTCTGAATGGAGAAGAAAAAAAACCTACCACTAATCAAGAATTGTATTTCAGCCAAGGACTTATACACTTCAATACAAGCAAAATTAGAGTTAAAAATACTGTTAATTTATTAGAATTCACTTTATTTATACCACATAATGTGGTTCTTGCATAGAGATCATTCTCAAGTGAAAATGTTAATGATTTATACAGAAGAATTAATTTTAATTTTATTCACATAAAGTACAACTTCAAAAAAGATTCCAGGCATTATGAAAAGAATAAAAATTAAGCCACATTAGAAAAAATGTATCCTTTAGAAAAATAACATGCTTTTAGAGGCAGATATGAATAAATTATGGGTTAAGCCTGTGATTATGTAACAAAATACCCCATTTTATGTGATTTTACTGTTAAATTAAAGAAGAGTTTTATTTTTATTTTACTTTAACGTACTTGGATATTTTCTATTTTTATTTTAAGGGAAATCTTTCATTTTCAAAAATTTTTAAATAGAATTAATTTTTTAGACTACCCTTATAAGAAAACCAAGCTAGCCATAAAAATATCACTTAGAAATTATATTAAAATATAGAAACTATACAAGTTTTTTGTATTTGCTTTTTGCACTACTAAAAAGGATCATATGCATGCTAAGCATGTGCTCTAATACAAAGCTACACACCCCAGGACTCTAATATTATTTTAAAAGTGCACAAGTTTGGACAATAAAATTACCCTAATAAGAGTTACCACTTACCAAGAGCTTGTTATCAAGAGCTGTGCTTGAATCACTTTATCAGTTTACTTTGCTAGCCACACTAGATGGTAGGTACTAGCTTCATTTTACAGTATTTGTGACAGAGAGTGCAGAGCAAGGCTTTGCCCCAAGCTCCTGTCTTAGCCAATATTCCCCAGTCAGCACAACTTGCTACCTCTCTCCCTACCTTAACAAAGCACAGTAAGCCCACCACAGACAAAGCGTGCTTCCAGTTCATGATCACGAACTTGGTTTCTTCAAGACCCATGACCCAACATCCATGTGGCCAAGCCAAGCATTTTCACCTGGCACATTCTGGAGGCCACACTACAGCTGCAAACCCATGCAATTCACTGCCCCTATAGGACCTAGGAGAATGATTCTTAACCTCATATTTTTCAAAGTGAAGGTCACTTCTACATGAGTAATCTCCAGTTCTGCAAAATCTTATTTTGCACTAAATGGTAGCTTAGATTCATAAAGAGAATGCTGAAATGCATAGCTCTTCATATGAATTAAATGACATTGGACCCTCAGGCCCAACCATCACTAAAAGTACAAATTCTTTGTAAGTATCTCATGTCCTATAACATAGATACTATGAAAAAGAACAATAAAAGTGTAGTTTAAGTTTAAACCTAACACTTAGAATATCTATATTTTATTCTGCCTTGTAAGTATCACTACAGAGACTAGGAGCTTTTAAAATACAGTTGTGCTTAGCCTATGTACTTATTTTCCTAATACTTTCATTGTATTGTAAGTGGTCCAGTCATGTTTTAGGTGTGCAAAAGCTTTTCCTTTAAAAAGACAAATAGTGACAAAGACATTATTTATCAGACAATCAGCAATACATACTACCAGATAGTGAAAATGTATACAGTGTCTGTTAAGGAGCAGATTGTGACCGTTGAAGAGATTATGTCAATTTGAGGTAATCAGGAACCACAGCTGGATTAGGGTTTGGGACCCAAGCCTAGATTGGGAATCGAGAACTGGTTTTGACTCGAATGTGAGCAATTTATGGGCTGGCCAATGAGAGAAGAGCACCCACACAGATTGTATAAAAGGAAGGAAGAGGGAAGATTGGTACAACTTCTTTCTCTGGGAAAGCTCTCACCTTCACAATTGTCTACAGACACCACTTGCTACACATTGCAGATCTTCAGCACAGATTCGCTCCAGTCCCAACTTGTACCTGTCTTGCTGTCACTGCTCTTCACTCGCAGATCTTCAGGCTCCCATCTTCGCCATTGTTCTTCAAACAAATGAGGTCTGCAGCAGACTCTCACCTCACCAGCTGTCCTGCAGTCCCAGAGGGGAGATCTACTTCATGGCTGAGCAGCCATCTGAGACTTTCTCAATCCTTGGATTTGTAAGCCCTCCTAATAGATCCTTTTTGTTATAAAATCTGTAAATTCTGCCTTTGAGAGAACCCAAACTAACACACAGATTAAGCCAAAAATTTCTTTTAAATCTACCTAGGATGACAGGTTAAAAATGCAGCCTGAAAATAAGAGGTTTGTTCAGACTAGGCAGCCCTCAAAGTAGGGATTTGAGATGAGATTTGATTGCAAATAATTTATCAGGGCATACAAAATTATTGGTAGAGAAGCAAGAAAGCAAATATTGTTAGTTAAGGGTATGTTATTAAACCAGTAACTGAAACTTTATCAGGAAGTTTAAGACAAGAGAGGTCCTATCACGTTCTCGTTCAAGTGAGAAGAGTCAGGAATAATTATACCCCAGTGTTCACGAGGCACTGATTGAGGCTTCTGAAAGTTTGTGCTAATTCCTCAGCATTTCCAGACACTAACAGTTGGAAATGTGAAGCAAAGTGAAATGATGAGCCTGTAAAGGGAGTGGGCAGGACACTGACAATATCTGCTGCACCCTCCACAGCCTAAAATTTATTCTTGTATCATTATGCAAATGCTGATACGTTAACTGCATGCCCTCTACTGCACACCAAAACAAACAAACAATGGTCAAAGTCTAGTAGTGATGAAGTTTTATTCGATTTCAAATATCCACTTCCCAAACAAAAAATTCTTAGAGCATGAAATGATTTAATACCATTATATGAAAATAAAAGAAATGAAGATTTCATGTTCTATCAGGATTTGGGCTGCAAATTATTGTGAGAAAATCCATACTGATGTTACTGGAGTGTGCAAAGTACTTTCCATCGGTGGCTGCCCTCAAGTTCTGGCAGATGAATATTCTGCACTCAAAGAAAGGCAGGATTTTTTCTAGACAAAAGACAGCAAGTCTACAATCTGTTTTAAGAATTTGTCACCTAGTTTTCACCTCTGTGTATTATTCACCAATTTTACAGCTATCTCCCCCACTCCAAAAAAATGGCAAGCATTCCCATAGTCATATGTGGGGTGGATTTTTAAATATTGGAAATAGCAAATGCAGCTGTTAGCCTCTCCAAACACAATCCAAGGCATTTAAATGCCCAGTCTGCAATGCCAGCAGTGACAGACAAGAATAACAGTTACTTTTTATACCAAAGATAAGTGCTGGATTATGCCTGAAAAAAGCAGAGTGGGCCTCACTCCTAGGCAGAGAATAGTGCTGATGTCACTGGGAGGCAAAGCTTTCTGGGAGGGATGCACAGACTCTAGGAACATAAGGTCTTCTCAAGGAAACACAACTTGGTTTTGTTAAATTTTGGAAAGAAAAATATTGCTCTCAACTGTTTCTTAAAATTACAAGCTAGATCTTAAAACTCTTCAATCAGTAATACAACATTTTAGTTCCACATTATGTGCTATTAGGAAAAGAGAATGAATGTGATAAAAGTAGAGAAAACAAAAATACAGATATATTAAATGGAAAAAATGAAGCTACTAAAAGCATATATATCATGAGCACATATTGTGTGTTTACACACACACACACACACACACACACACACACATATATATATATATAAAATACATGCATGTCTTTCTCATCTACACTGAAAAACTTTAGAGGTATATAGAATAAAGTGCTAATGGTAGGTAAGTCACAGATAAGGATAGCTCTGGTAGTAGTGTAACTATCCTCTGTACATCTAAAAAAGCTAGACAAAAGGATGTTGAAAGTTTTCACCATTGATAAATGATCAAGGAGAGAGATCATCTAAACCCTACATAATACATGCATGTGTTAAAACTTCCCGCTATACCTCATTGTTTTGTGCAATTTCCATGTATTGATTTAAAATTTTTAAAGAAAAAATGTTAGTTCTAAAATTTTGCTTATTTTCATTTTCTACTTTACCCATTTAAAACTACTTAATCTTTGGCATAGATATGTACTATTTTTTTTTTTTTTTGAGACAAGGCCCTGCTCTGTAGTCCAGGCTGATCCTGAAATCACTGTGTACCCCACCTCAGTCTCACAAGTGCTTGATTACATGCATGCACCACCACGCCAGGCTTTTGTGGTGCTGAGAATCACAATCAGGGCCTTGTACTTACTAGGCAGGCACTTTAACCACTGAGCTATACCTCCAGCCCCCTAAATTTTTTAATCAGGAAAATTATATAAGCTATGTGTACTTTGGAAAAATGAGGGAAAGTCATGAAAAAGAAAAAAGGTAGGAAGACAAAGGGCAGAAAGAATATCAACTCCATTCTTTCAATCAACGACTAAGAATTCTCTGACCAGCCCTATGTAAAAATATAATAATTATTGACAATGCTGGTGGTTAAGGATACAAACTACAATATAGGTAGCTGATCAGATAAAGTTTGCCTCAAGAAAGCTACACTCCCAAACTATCAAAGCCCACACTATAAAGAATGGTAAAGATAACACGTGGCCTTAGCACATATGCCCTGGGGACTGCAAGGTGCCCAATGTTGCTGAAATTCTGAAAGAGGTAGAGTGAAAGAAAGGAGAATTAGAGAAAATGCCACCTCCTTCAGGGACCTGAAAGCCAATGATAAGGAATTTATAGTTTTATCTCAATGCAAAGAAAGTCATTAAAGAATTTAATAGGGAGACAGAAGTAATCCTATTTACATTTTAAGTTGCTTGCTCTCACAGCCCAGTGGATTCAAGGGAGAGAGAAGTTACAGACGCTGTCTTTGTCTTCATTTCTCTTGTCTTCCAGTACACCTCCTCCTGCAACCTTCACACCTGCAATTGCTGACCATTAAAATCCATCCCGGCAGCTGTAGACCACACCTACATGCCAATCTCCAAAGGCAAATAATCTCTGCCCACTCTGCCTGCAAATACCCAAGCAATCTTTTGAACTGTGAACTTGTCTAAATGAATGCCTTCACTCTGTAGGTGCCCTACCACACATCTCACTTATTTCTTGTTCTATAGTTTCCATCATTACTCCTCTGGATGGATTAACTATGAGTCCTCTGTTATCACCATCTCCTTTATTCCTCAGCTTACCACCTTGCTCAAAGTCATGCACTTTTCATTTTCATGCACTAGATCTCACTGTATTTTCTTTGCAAATGACTTTAACTCATGGAGTTGTGAAATGCTTCATGTTGAAAAGATTTTAGAGCTACTCAGTTCAACCTGGAGATTTTTATGATGATGAAACAGGCCTGGTGTGATTAAATAACCTTTCTAAGGTCTCAGCAGAGATTAGCAAAGCAAGAATATCCATAGGATATTGATTTTTAAAGAGAGTTTTTTAAATACCTGCAGAGTTGAGTGCTTTATACTTTATAAAATACTTCTGTGTGTGTTATCTCACAGAATCATGACAGTCCCTAAGTAACACATACAAACTGAAGCTCTACAAAATGAAGTGCTCGGAGAGTAACAGAGTCAGAATTTAGACCCAGAGCCTGTGGCTCCACCTCCTGCAAAAAAATTATGAAAACTAGCCACAGCAATCTGAGCAACCAAGCATCAAGTTATGTCACAGTAATAACATTTTAAAATATATGGTACTGGCACAAAAATAGACATGTGCACCAATGGAACAGAATTGAGGATACAGAGGATATCCTGAAAACTCTGAGCCATTGGATCTTCAACAAAGAGGCCAAAAACATACACAGGACAAAAGACAGCCTCTTTAACAAACGGTCCTGGGAGAACTGGTTAGCCACATGTAAAAGACTGAATCAAGACCTACATCTTTACCTCGTACTAAAATAAAACCAAAATGGATTGAAAAGCTAGATACTCAAATAGAAATAATGAACTTATTGAAGACAAAATTGGTAAAACCCTTGATGTAGGCATGGGCTTTCTCAATAGAAAACCAGTTGCACAAAAAAATAACAGCAAGAATCAAAAATTGGGATTATATCAAATTTAAAATCTCTGCACAGCAAAGGAAACAATTAATAGAGAAAACTCATATACTGGAGAAAAAACTCCTTAGACAAATGGCTATTATCTAGTGTATATAAAAAACTTGAACAAAACAGACTCCCCAAAATAAAAGACCCAATTAAAAACTGGGCAATTTAAACAGCCAACAAATAAATGATACAAAGAGTCAACAAATACATGAAATAATGTTCAGCAACTTTGGCCACAAGAAAAATGCATGTCAAAGTGTTAACAGCTCTTTTAGAATTTGTCCAGCAGGTTTTCTGGTTTTTTTAACTGGAAAACCCCAGTTTAAAAATTCATTAATTAATTAATTAAAATAAATTTTAAAAAAAGAAAAATGCAAATCAAAATAACCTTAACCTTAAGGTTCTATCTTTCTCCAAGGAGAATAGCTATTTTCAAGAATTCAAAAAGACCCTGATGAGCATATGGGTGAAGAGGAATATTTATACATTGGTGGTGTAACTGTAAACTGACAAAACCAGCTTGGAAATCAGTATGCAGATTCCTCAAGAAAAAAAAATAGAAATTCCATTTGACTCAGCTTATGGTTTGGGTCTAGAATATCCCCCAAATTCTCATGTATTTGACCACTGTGAAATAATTAAGGAGCCATGTGCTGTTGAGAAGGGGTGGAACACTGGGGCTTGAACCAGAAGGGGTGGCTTGACCCAAAAGGAGGCATGCTAGCTCCACCCTTCCTCTCTCACTTGGCTTCCTGACCGCCATGCCACACGCAGCTCTTCCTCCTGCTAGGCCTCCACCATGTGCTTCCACCACTGCCGGACATCCATGAGTAGACTGAGATCTTCTGAAACTTTGAGATAAAATAAGTCTTTCCTTCCCTAAGTTGTGGATGTCAGATATTTTGTCCCAGAAGCAAAAAAGTAACTAAAACACCAGCTATACTTCTTCTGGGTATCTTTCCCAAAGAGTTAAAGACAATCATATTACAGACACACGCATTCCCATATTTATAGCAGTACAACTCATAATAGCGAAACTATGGAGCTGCTATTGTGCCCACCAATTGATTAATAGATAAAGACAATGTGGCACATGTGTACAATGGAATACTACTCTGCCATAATGAAAGATAAGTTTGAGCCATTTGGAAGAAGTGAATGCACCTTGAGACCATTATGCTTAGTGAAATGAACCAGACCCAGAGGATTAAATATGACATGGTTTCTCTAATATGAGAAACCCTATGAATAAATAAGTAAAAGAGTCAAAAAAGAGAGATGGTAAGAAATAGAAAGAGAGGTTTGTAGAGAGGAGAGGGGATGTGGGATTGGTGTGAGAGAGAGAGGGCAAGAAGAAAAGTATAAGCAATGAGGATGCCCTACATATGCACACCAATTTTTCAAGTTCAATGTAATTACTGTGTATTGCAAATACTAAGAATAACTTTCTAATAAAAACAACAACTTTCCAATAAAAAACTAATAAAAAAGAAATTCAAAACGAAATTCTGAGAACTCCCTTACCATCAGATGAAGTTAGTCCGGAAGCATCAGAAAGTGTCCTTATTTCTGAGAGTTGTTAGTTACTGGATAATCAGACCTAAGTTTTCATTCCTTTTGAAGATCATATTTTTTTAGGTAGGTAAGGAAGGACTTTGTCCGATAGTGGGAGTCTATTGGAATGACGGCGTCTGAGCAGAAGAAAAAAACTTAAAGAACAAGGAAAACAAAGAAAAGAGATACAGACTTTACCAAGTTTATGATTTGGCCAATGGTTGAATATGGATACAGATCTAATACCATTATGACAAGTACCATTATTGAAAGATGCTTCCAAAACTGTTATTTTAATTACAAGTTGATCAGATTAGTTCCACTTTATAAAAGAATGTGGATGGTCTTGGGGAGGTCATTGCTGAAATATTTGAGTGATATACATTGCAACTGGATTATCTGAACAATATTTTTCAGCACATTTGAGGCTTAGAATTTCAAATCTAATGTCAAAAATATTCTAAGTGACATAAATTATGTCCTCATTGGTTGCTCTGCAGAATGTCGATGAGATTACTGCTTTAGAGTAAATATATTTTGGAATGCATTGCATCCTGATGCTACAATTAGTTCTATTCTTGTTCTGAAAATGGAAAGGGGATGGGACCCCACATAGCTGACACTTAGCAGCAGCAGCTGATGTGAGCTGCCACCCAACACTCAGCTATGAGAAGTGGCTTCCTCTTGCCCTCAGAGCCCAACATAGACAAGTTAACAGAACATGTATACAGTAATAACTGTTCTCTTGCTTTTTAATTTGCTCTTACTTTAATGAGTTCAAACAATTTTTTTCCCAGCATCAGACCTATTATTGTCAACATTTCCTTAAAGCACACTCGGTACAGTTATTTAAGAGTGATGTAAAACCTCCCAAATATGAATGAAAAAAAAGAAAAATTTGCACTTACCTCAAATGCTAAATACTGTAAGAATAGAACTCATCTTTTTACACATAGTTGCCAAAAGAAAGCTTCTAGTGGTATTAACTGAAAGTCTAATGTAATCAATAGAATTTGCTTAATATTATCACCTACTAGATCTGGAGAAATGGGTATGATAACAAATAAAGCAAACAATACGACTTGTTTTTAGAAGACTAAGAATATCTACAGTAGCAAGTGTCCCACTGAAAATAATCATGCAAAATGCACTCATCTCTCATAACACCATATCTGAACGTTTTCAGGACATCCTCTATGCCTGCATTCCACCCCATTCACACGGCTTGGCAATTAAGCCACCCAAGGAGTGACATACAGCCTCTGACATAAGTCAGTTCCATGCTGTGAGCCTGGTGGCAAAGAGAAGTCAGTAAAATACCTCACCCCACACCCCACATGCTTCCCAGGCCTTTCCAGAGACCCCAGGATTGTGGTTCACAACTAGAAGAAAAGCTTACAGTACATCATCTCCGCCTTGGGGGCCATTGCATTCCTCAGAGTCAACCAAAATCTGGAGACACTGAAGCACCTTCTCCAATACTGCACTACACTATTTTAGCCAATATTTGAGGTCAGGTAGGATGACTAATTGAACATAATATAATAATCAGCTCTAAGAACACCATTTTCAGCTTTGTTAGACACTTAATGATGATTTTGTAGGAGGGACTTTAAGGTCACTAAGAATTCTTATGACTAGTGTTTATATTCATGTTGGGCTGTTTTTATTTTTGGGCATAAGTGCACTGAAACTGTCTTTATAATTAAGATTCATATAAAAGCAAAAAATTAAAATAACATTTTTAGGAATGAAGAATAAGTAACACCAGTCAAAATATCATACTTCTGCTTTCTCAAAAATTTGTTTCACATAAAAAGCATTTTCTTTGACACTGAATTAAAACAAGCTGCGGGAACTCAGTATAATTAAGTTTATATTTTCAGACAGTTTCTGATTCTACAAAAGCATATTTTACATCCAAGGTAAAAGGCAATAAGTACAAGTAACTTTCTCCATCATCTAATATCTCTGTGAGATTAAAAACTATATATATATATATATATATATATATATATATATATATATATATATATATAACACCAACTACATTAGTGACCTGGAAAACAAAAATGTTTTTTAAAAACAGTTTAGATGTTATCTATATAAAAGCAAATAGCTAAACTGGTGGACTGGTTTTTACAGATCATTTAGTCCCTTCACCATTGCACTGAGATAACAATGAAATTAATATAACTTAGATGGCACCACTTGCCAGGAGCTATGACTTTAAGCCTCTGTGACCAACTTACTTTTAGCTCTGAAAAGATAGCCAAACAATTAGATGAAGAAACCAGGGACTCCATTTCTCCCGATGAGGTCATACTTAGTCTCTTATTTATTTGTACTATAGATTAAACACAAGTATTCACACTGTTCTAGTTACTTTTTCATTGCTATGGCTCAATACCTGGCATCCACAAACTTCGGGGAAAAAAGGTTTTTTTAGCTCACAGTTTCAGAAGGTCACAGTCCATTGTGGGGGGGGGGGGGGGGGGCAACAGTGGAAGTACATGGCAGAGGCAGAGGTGGAGGCAGCTCCTTCACATTACAAACAGAAAGCCAAGTGAAGCCAAGTTGAGTCTAGTCCTCCAAGGAAGGCAGGAAGCAGCTTATGTATCCTTCCAGGTCTCCTCCCAGTGAACAGCCCCTCCTGCATCCAGGTGTGGAAGGTGTGGTAAACCCCCACAACATACCTATAATCCAATTTACATGCCTGGATTCACCCCTCCAGACTGGGCTCCAATCTCCCAATAGCACATGGTTCCTCCGTGGACAATCCATAACAACTGAATACATGAGACTTTTGGGGGACATTCCAGATCCAAACCACAATAATCCCCAAAATATTTCTGAGCTTTGATTTTGAGACAGGGTCTTACTAATATGTTAAGTAGCCCGGGCTGGGCTCAAACTTGGAATCCTCTTGCCTCAGCCTGCCAGAATGCTAGGATTATAGGCTTGTACCACCCGGCCCAGCTAAGGACACGTTTAATCTTAATGCCTTATCCCTTGACCCACTTTCCAAAGGTGGCAGGATAAAAAAACTAAAACTGAAAGATACTGAACCATGTATAAAGTTACTATATCGCTTTCATCAAAAAGAGTCTAATATTGAATCTGTCAATATTTTCCCAATGTCTCAGAACTCAGAAGAGATAAAGTTGACAAATCTTAAGAAACAATGGTAATATCTTAACATCCATATTCTACATGAAATGATCAAGACATTTAAAAAGGTAAACACAACAGAGACACAGTTCCACTACACCTTTGGGAAACTTTTTCTTAATGCTAGAGAAAAATAACATGCTTAAATCCAAAAAATACATATAAATCTAAGGGGGGAAATATACTGAGTCATAAAAGAAAAAGGATCCTTTAAGTACAACATGTCCTATTGTTCCTATTGTTCTAGTTTTGGATAATTGAAGCATCATTTGTGCCTTGAATCGTGTACTTAGCCCTGGCTTTTTGATCTTAATGTTGTGTTTAGGATCTGTCTCTCTCTCAGGGACTCTGTTGTAGCTCATTGGCAAAGCAGGTGCTTAGCATGCACAGGTCTCTAGGTTCAATCTCCAGCCCTACTCAAAAAACAAAAAATTCCCTAACTCAAAATAGTTAGTAGGTTACTCTGATTTCCTGGAATTACAGATTAGCTGAGCTAGAAAGACATTCAAGATGATTTGTTTCAATACCTATTTATAGAAGAGTGAGTGTCCTAAGACCTGGACAAGTTGAAGGTCACACAGTGGCAAGATGAAAACTAGGACCCAGATTCTTAATTTTGTTTACTGAATTTTAAATGATAATTTAAAATTTCATTTTAAATAATAATAGCTCAAAAATTGAGATTGGCTGTGACAGTCATTCTTTGCATAGTTTACTATCATTGGTGATGTTTTTCTTGTGGAAAATCAAGATTAATATTATAAAAATGTAAACTATGCCCCCCAAAACACACTCTCAGAAAACAAAATAAAAACAAAAAAAGAAAAAATTATAATGCTTTTGCCCTTATATGCCAAAGACATTGCTTAAATTTGCTTCTTTTCATTTTTAAACTAGAAGCATGTTCTTCCTTTTGAGAATACACTATTTAGCAGATTTGTAACTAGGGGTTACAAAATACTACAAAGACCGAGTCACAGAGCCTCATATGAAGGATTAAAAACTCCTGCTTAGACTATGTTAATTAGCATGATTTAGCCATTCCACGAAGTATATGCATATCATGACATCACATTAAGTTAGGTATGGTGGCATGCACCAGTAGTCCCAGCTACTCAGGAATCTAGGTCAGGAGGATCACTTGAGCCGAGGAGCTCAAGGTCAGTCTGGGCAACCTAGTGGGCCCCATTCTATAAAAACAAGAAAGAAAAGAGAAAAAAATCATGTTGTACACTGTAAATACATGTCCATATTTCTAAATTAATTTTTAAAAATGTTACATAAAATCTTATTTTAAAATGAGTTACCAGTCACTGGTTGAATTGGTTCCAAGGTCTCATCCAACCACATAAGGGTCAGGAAATGCAGAAAGCCAGAGCTATTTGTGGACAACAACATGAATAATTACCATACCTTATAAAATATGAAAAATGGGGCACTGACCTTCTCTGATTGAACACACAACACTCTTAATTATGTACCTAAATTCTGTAATCCTAAAGCAAAAGAAGCTGAAAAGACTTGTCACTAAGAATTAAGAACTTTTAGCAAAGCTTTTATTCAACTGATGACCCCCCCCAACCCCTGCAAGCAAGCCCTAGTTGTTTTCTTATTTGCATAATAGCAGGTGACAGTGACATCTGAGGTCCCTTCAAGCCTTATAAGAGCCACAGCCTCCATTATAGATAAAATTTTCTAATTCCATTTCTCATATGGCTTTCCTCAGAGTGTGAAGTATACAGAAAGACAGACAGAGACAGGCAATAATTAAGTTCCTCTTTCACACAAAAAAATGTGAAATTAGAAGTGTGACTCTGTGACTCTCTTTGAAAGGACTCTCCTTTAACCCTCCAATAAAAGTAAAATTATGAAGCAACTCACTTAAATGCAATTATGAAGCACTCACTTAGATGCCTTTTTTGAGAGAAGGTCTTGCTCTGTCATTCAGGCTTGTCTTGAACTCACTGTGTAGCCTAGCTGGTCTTGAACTCATGGCAATCCTGAGTTCTGGGATTACAGATGTATACCAACATGCCCAATTTATGTGATGCTGTGGTATCAAACCTAGGGCCTTGTTCTTGCTAGACAAGCACTATAACCACTGTGCTATTCCTCCAGCCCCCAAAATACCTTATCTAGATTCTATTTTATGAAATATCCTGACCTGAGCTGTCATAAAAGCTAAATCTGGGGAATAATGAATGAAAAAAGAGGCATGTTTAGGTACTACTCAACTAAGGTGGGTGGTTTAAACTTAAGTTAAAAGTAACTATGGTTTTTTTTCTCTTCCACAAATGATAGATTTCTCTGTGAGGTTTCTTCTACTATTGAAAGGGAGCAAAGGACATTCCAGCTTATTCCAGTCATTTACACAGAACCTGGTTTACCCATTGAAAAAGTAAACATTTATATTTTCACATGCCTGAAGATTTGTCAACCAGATTGCAAAAATCTTGTTTGCAATCTGGTTTGAAAGTTATTCAACATATTCATGACAGGAGATGAGGCCAGGTCATAAATTATATATGCTGCTCATAATTGATAATATACATGAACATAAAATAATCTTGGTGTATCTTTAAACATTATTTCTCTGCCCTGAGCTCTTTGTCCCATTAATACTACAGAAGCCTCAGTGTAGATTCCAGCAGTGTTCCCCAGCAACTCCCTCTGCTTTCACCCAACTACAGCTATTTACAACTAACTTGCATCACTATAAGTAAAAAGCTTCTCACAATTTCTGAACCCAGAGCACAGTGAAGGGCATTGTTCATTCATCAGCATTGTAGAAAAACAGATTCTTTTTGAAAATTAAGGTCTACCTAGAGCCCCAAGTCATTAAGTCAGAAACTAAATTACAACTGGCAATGAAATATGAGCTCAGAAAGAACTGGAGAAATGAAATCACTAAGGCTTAAGTTTCCTAACTATCTATGTTAAACGAGGCAATCTTAATTTGGAAGCATGTTTCTTCCTTCCAAGATAACTGCCTTATCTGTACAATTAAAGAGTTAGACTAGAGAAATGATTCCTAAGCAGAAGAGGCCATAAGATTGCCTAGAGAACTTTGCAAAGCACACACATCCAACCCATGCCCCAGAACTACTGAATCAGAAGCTTTTATGGGTATTTTTAATTGTCTCATGGAAGGCTTCTGATTTATAATTTTATTTTGAAAATTCTAAATCTTTGAAGTCCTCCCTGAGCTGTGTAATTAAATCAATAAAATAGGCCAACAAGAAAAGAGATCTATCATAGAATTAAGTCTGCAAACAATAATTTATTGGTCACATAGTGGTATTATAGTGAAAAAACATGGCCTCCATCTCCTTGCATGGTTATTGAGAAAACTTTGATATTATATGTGCATTTTGTAGATATTCTCACACAGAAAGTGAAATGTGGTCTGGTCAGTTTTCCTACTAATGCCTTTATAGGTCCTATGTGGGGGGCTTATATTTCTTTGTGACTAAGTTGACGCTTACCATATCCTAGTGTTGAGGACTACACAGCTTACTCACTGGCTAGTACCTAAAGCTAAGTTCTCCAGTCTAGTAACAGATCTCAGTCTGCTCAGAGTTCTACCATGTCCTTCTTCCAACCAACGATCTTACAAATTCTAACATGTGTCAATGAACAAAATACAGGAATTAGTATAGTTTACTGGCCTGTTAGTTTTTCCTATTTTTACTTGTTTCAAAAATTGTAACTTACGTACATTTGAGGTAATTTTGCTAAGTGTGCGTTTTAAATTTTTAAGCTACATGTTGAGACTAATAAATGAGAATATCAAACAAAAGCAACTGAGGTAAATAATAGTAATTAAATAGTTTAACCAAATTAAAAGTACAATGACTAGCTAAACAGTTTGCTTATGGCTAGTTAGCTAGCCAGGAGCAATACTTAACAGTAAGATATAAAAACTGGAACTAAATTTGCTCATAAGTACATATTACTTGTACATGTATAATTTTAATAAAATACAAGTAAGTCTTAAATACTGAGGTATACATAAGATTTACAGAATGTTTAAAATATGTAATTTCACTTCTAATTAATTTATAGATCCAATAAGTTCAAGTACAAATTAAAATAAGATTTTGTTGAGAAAGGTCATAAAATGAATTTAAGGACTTCTAGTCAGTAATGCAGGCTGAGCTGATTTGGGAAGCCCACTCTGTCCTATATATTTTTCCACAAATATGTACATACTCTAATGAAATATAACTAAATATTTTTAAATACATAGCTGAGCTAAAAGCTAGAAAGAAAAATCCCCCAATAACAAACAACTCAAAATGAACAGCACCGATTAGCAATTAACACTTAGTAGAAACATGGCAATAGAATATTCACCTTGGTAAATATGGAAGTAACTGTCATATATAAGGTCATGAACAACTAATAAAATTCCTTCCTGTCAAAAGAGAAACAACAGAAAAGCTTCTTGCCCTGCTATAAATGCAAAAAGAATCACTAGCGAGAAATTAGAGATTTAAACCTGTTCAAGATGCATGGAAGGAGTTCATATGTGTTCTACATAGAATTGGAAATTGGATCCGAAAACAACCATGACACAGGTCTACACCTTGGCAAATAAAATATAAAACTGCCTCCTAAGAATGCCTCCACAACTCTGGACACATGTGACACACATATTAATGAATTTTATAGTCCCCAAAGATGAAGTACACAGGCAAACAGACCACCTTGAGAGAGAATCAGCAGAAGAAACAGAAGAATTAACTCCACAGAAAATACATATAACACTGCTCAAAGAATGTTTATGTTTTAAAGGGTTTGCAAGATAAAAGATGGAATAGAACCCACAAGTCAAGAATAAAACCTTATAAAATAAAACAACA
Organism: Ctenodactylus gundi; assembly: GCA_004027205.1. Taxonomy (NCBI): domain Eukaryota; kingdom Metazoa; phylum Chordata; class Mammalia; order Rodentia; family Ctenodactylidae; genus Ctenodactylus; species Ctenodactylus gundi. The sequence continues at coordinate 1,301,827 of PVKB01000036.1, forward strand.
AGGAAATTTCAAAAGGTACAAAATAGAGATTTAGAAGTGAAAAAATGTAATGGGAACAAATAGGTTATTATACTATTGTTATTCAAAAGTTTTTCTCTCATCTTTCCCCAGGAAGGCTTCTGCTTTGGTAGAGTTTATATGATATAACATAACATAACATGACATGACATGACATGAGAGTAATTATGCCATCATCTTCACAGGTGGTATTCACACTCAAAGGGACACTTACGTGCTGGTGGGAGCCTTGGAACACAGGATTTTGACACAGGACAAAGGCAATAGTAGAAGATATTTAATATTCAAGGTCACACAAGTTACCAGCTACCTATTTCCAGCATTCTTGGTCTTTCTACACTAAAGGAGATGAACCTGGCACTTGAAAGAGGACTAGAGAAGCACAGCATTGTCCTTAGGTCCTGAAGGTGCAGCAAGGGCTTCCCTAAAACCACTGCAGACTGGGTCACATATTCATGCCAAGGCATTGCCCTTTCTCCATCCCTTCAGGCCACTACTTCTGAGTCCAAAGTTCCCTTCTATAGAATAAACCACATGTGTTTTCTGTTACTGTAAATATTTCATATGTAACTCGTGTGTTTTCAAACTGTGGTCTCAATTTTTTGAGAAAACATTAATAGAAATGTCATTTGGATTGTCCCCTTGTCATTTCTTTACTCTTAAATGACTCTTTAATTGACTAACCTTGCAAGTTCTGGAAACATAATCTGGAAGTTAATAGTTTAAATCCTTTTAAATTTTTCAAGTACTGAAGACAGAAATCCATTAGCATTCTTGTTTGTTCTAGAGTTTATTGGCTTGTGGGCATTATCTTTATTATTTTACAGGAACATACTTTTTAATTGATCAGAGGAAGAATACAAATGATTAAAAATTAATCTTAACTATTTATTGCTCCTGTGATTCTCTGGTAATAGAATAAAATGTTTTATGTGCTTATTACACAAAAGCAATATCTCAGATCATTTCCCCAGCTATGGAACAGATTGCAAATCTCATTTTAAAGTTACAATGTATATTTAAATTGATTGATTAAAATGTTTTTAGCATTATATTAAGAAATGAAAATATTTTGACACTTTTGCAAGTAAGTTTAATCCATTTTTTAAAATCATTTCAACCCTTCTCTTCTGTCCTTATGTATCACTGAAAAACTATAGACGGGTCTACATGTGTGACATTACAATGATCAAAACAGACTTGTGGAGTATAACCAGAAAATTAGCTTTTTTTTTTCCTCCACTGTCTCTTCATGATGGCTGTTTTATGTGTCAACTTGCTTAGACTAAAGGATTCTCAGTATGCTAGGAAAACACTATGTCTGGTGCATCTGTGAAGTGTTTCTAGAATAGATTGGCATTTGACTGAGCCAAGAACCACCACCCTTGCCAATGTGGGCACTATCCAATCTATCGAAGGCCTCAGTAGAAGAAAAAAGCACTTGAGCTGAGACTCATTCTCCTGCCCTCAGACATCAGAGTCCCTGGCTGTTGACTTGAACTGAAATAATAACACTGGCTTTCCTGCTTCTCAACTTGTGGTCAGTAGCTCAATATGTATAAATGTGTTTATGTATGTGTGTGTAAGAGAGAGGGGGGGAGAGAGAGAGAGAGTCCAATATGGTTCTCTGGAAAATCCTAATATAGTCTGCAAGTTTATTATGTGGGGCTGGTTCTTCTCTTGTCCTTGAACTAAATTTGAGATACTTGTCATAACTGTACTCATTTGAACTCCAAATCCAAAATATCAATCTCAGATCTGTTATCAATGTATCCAATACAATGCAGCACTCAAACTCTTCCAACTTCACATAAAGTTAAACTTCTCCCCTCCCACAGTTATGGCCTGCTGAACACCATCTACTTGAACCAGGAAAAGCAAACATGGAAAGATTGCTCTCTCCAGATTGCTAATTCAAGTGAGTCCAGTGTTTTGATATCAATCCTCCATTCTAGAGATGAGATGGGAGGAAGAAAAACAAGAACAAAGGTTCTTCCTCAACCAGATAGATGCAATGGCCTAAGGAAGGCTGGTGATATGTGGACCTGGTAGGCATTTAAAGCTGATTTTTTTTCTCTTAAACCACAGATAGGATGTTATGGTAAGAAGCTGGGAACTGGAGAACCCTCCACATCACTCCCATCACTGGGAAACTACTCTGTAGAACCCTTCTTGCAGATGGCTACATATGGCTCTTTCCTCAGTTTACCCTACTGGGGTCCAGGCACAATGAAGGAACAATATACTATGCTATATCTCTATGGCTCCACCACCAGAAGAGCTATGAGATAATCTCTGGTTCTTTCCATTTCTCAGGCATAAATTACTAATCCCTAGGCCTTTCAGTCTCTGGGAGGATATACATTCAACATTCCAAATGACCTCTGTGAAATCTTTCTGTATTATATCAGCACAATTTATAAAAGCCAAATCTTGGAAGAAGCCAAATATGCCCTACTACAAATGACTGGATAAAGAAGAGATGGTATATATACACAATGGAGTACTACTCTGCCTTCATCAAAAAACTGAGTCATTTGTTGGAAAATGGATGCACCTTAACACCATTATGCTCAGTGAAATAAATCAGACCCGGAAAGTTAAACATAATGTGTTTTCTCTAATATGAGAAAAAACAAACCATTTTTCAAAAATGTAAGACATATGGAAGAAAGTAAGAAGAGGGACTTTGTGGAGAGGGAAAGGGAAAGTAGGGGAGGGGTGAGAGGGTGTGAATGGGGAAAGGGTTGCAATATGGAAATTTTCAAAAAAAATTTTAAAGTAAAAAAAAAAAAGAAACTTTTCTCTAGACTTAAATCAAAGGGGCACATACCTGACATGCCCTTCTCATGGAGAGCCAAGGACCTGGGGACTCAAAACCTACCACCAACTTTTTAAAAATCATCTCCTACTCATTAGTTCTTTGGCCTCTCAATGTGTTTCTGAACAAAGCTGAACTGGTTTTCCAGCGCTTTCCTTTCCAAGTCTCCATTGTATTCTTACCTGACTTTGGAACATGGCCTCTATTGTCTTAGGCGACAGCTAATACTGAGACTAAAAAAGCACTATTCTAACATCCTGTTACACATACACTCATATTTCTATCAGCTGATTCATTTCTATTTTATTTGAAAAAATGAAACACATACATCATATTGGCTCAAAAACTGGAAGCAACTCCCAAAAGTTAAATACCAGTTGAGCACCCCTAACCCAAAAACCACAAAACCCAAACTGCTGCACAATCTGAACTACTTAAGCATGAAAGTGATATCACAAATGGAAAATTCCATGCTGACCTCATGTGAAATGTTGCCACCTAGATGCAGGTGTACGGAAACATGTAAAAAACACCTTCAGGTTATGTGCCTAAGGTTTATATGAGAATTGGGGAAAAAAATCTGTGTTATAGACGTAGGTCCCATTCCTAAGATCTCATTGTGTACTTGCAAGTATTCCCAACTTCAAAACATTTTTTGTCCCGAGGGTTTCAGATGGCATTCTCAACCTACAACTACAGGAAGTAAGGTTTAAGTGCCTAGGAGAGTGGAGGTAGGTGGGAGCCTCAGTGAAGCATGTTAGAGCAGAGGATGCACAGAGACAGTCAGAGTCCCTCACCAGTCAGTACACGCCACAGAATGCTGGACTTAATTCACGAGTTTGAATTCTCCCAACTGGGCTCCTCCTTTTCTGTGATAGCACTGTGTACATGACCACCCAAGCCAAATACCCAGTCATCCTGGATTCCTCCCCCTTGTTCACCTGCCATATCTAATCAGTCACCAAGTCCTAGAAACGCTATTTATACAACATGTCTCCTGCCTCCCATTCCCTCTACCCTGGCTTTCCTTAATGGCCTCGCTAGCCCTCGCTAGCCTTGACCCATACTTTAAGAGAGTGGACTGTGCTTATGTGCTAACAGAGAAGAGGCAAGAGGGAGGAGGTGAGGGCATTTGAGAGGAAAGCTAATTGATGAAGCCAGAACCCTGCAGAAAAGGATGAGCGATTGAACACAGAGTAAGAAGGCAATTATGAAGAAGAAGAGGGGAAAATTCGCCACCTGAGACAATGTTTTCCTCATAAAGTTAATATATCCAAATTTTTAATGTTAACTATTTATTCATGCTGAAGATTGAACCCAGGGCCCCATGCCTTCCAGGCAAGTACTCTACCACTGTACTATGATGCCAGGAGTAATGTTAAGATTTTCCTCGTGTTCCGAATGAAGATAATGTGAAATGGTGATTTTGTAATATCCTTAATTGAAAAAAATTTAAACCAGTAATTTTTCAGACTCTGTTTTTTAAATTTTGCTATTCCTTCGAATTCAAATTTTATTCTCCAATCTGAGTATATGGAAGCTCTTGATCTCTTTGTCTCCTTTCCTATTATTTCCATTCCTCCAAAAAAATTTTTTTACTGGCTGTTTCCACTTTCCTGTCTTACTACATTCATTAATCATCCTGCTGCATTCTTCCTTGTGCCTGCCCCTCTCTACCGAAGTTGCCTGTGGCTATGGTTACACTAAGTTCCTAATTGTCAAACCCATGGTAACCTGTCCTCTTACAGCACTCATGACTGCTATTCTCACCTTAAATTTCTATATTCCCTCTGATTCTCTGACTTGACTCAGTCTCTCTGTTATGCCCTGGCTTCTCCTTTTCAGTCTCCTGTTCATTCTTCTCTGGGTTTCAGAGATTCACTGCTGAAGTCCTCTTGAGTGCCACACTGCCCCTGAGTGATCTTGGGCATGGTTACTACCACCTATCTATGTTCTGACAATCAATGTAATTATTTTAGTTCCTCTCTACAGCTCCATGAGGTAAATATTTCCTTTTCCAGGAGTTTACACACTGCTTTTCAAGTGAAAAAAATGAAACTAATTAACTAACTGGAAAACTAATTTGCAAGAGGTTCCAATTAGTATTAGAAAAGTATTGTATATACGGCCTTTGAAATTCAAATGTCCTGATCCCTCAATAATAAAGCAATTGTTTGAAAGATAAAATAATTATAAGAGTGTGAAGATGGGAATGATATGGTTTGAATGTGGTCTGTGTCTCTCTCACACACTCATGCCATTGCTACCTGCCATACAGTGACACAGCACCATGTCCTCAAGCCTCCAAAACTGAGTGAACCTTTCTTCTCCATTAGCATCTTGTAACATCTTTTGTTATAGTGATGAAAGGCTGACTAATACACAGGGATAAAAAGGTTTCCATTTTAATAAAGGTCAGGCATTTTACAAAGATAAAACAATTGTAGAGTCAAAGTTCTCTTCTCTAGTTCCACCTGTCTCTTGCTTTCTCTTTTCTCCAAAGTGGTGAAGCAGATCATAACACATCACATCTCTTCCCATCTCCTTTCATCTGGCCATAGAGTCAGCAAGGAGGGCACATACACTAAGTGTGACGGGACCTATCTCAACTTCTAATTCTGGACTAACAGACATGACCTCTATAAGGTACAGTGACCAGATAATAGTAGATGGATCACAACGTTAAGCAGAATAAATAATAAAAGGCAAAAGCAGTGGGTAGAAATGTATTAATTTGTGAAACTAAAGGTACTTCAGCTAAATTGCTGTATTTGTCTCAGAATTAAATAATAAATATTTACATACAGCAATGACTATCAACATTGTCACTAACAGTCATTTTATAATGAATTATTGACAAGTTATCCCTGAAACAATATTCATTTAAAAATAGTCAAACATACATATATATACTTTCAAAAAATACAACCCCCCTAACTCTAAAAGAACATAAAACATGTACTAATAATATAATAGTACAGGTTTTGATTCACAATTGCTCTGAAAGAACAACACTAAAAAATTTTTTTTAAACTAAAGGAAACATTATTATAGAGAATTGCAAATTGGTCATATTAAATTTTTAATATAAAATTTTACAAAAATTTACTTTTAAATATACCTTGATTACAGAGGTTAATTCTGCTTTAAAACATATTTTAAATATAGCAGTTGTTTTTAATCATTGCTAGATTGTTGAGTTCCATACACCAAATATACCTAAGTTGAAATATAAAATCATATGAAGACATTATAGTCTTCTCAAACCTTACAAAGTCTCCCAGATACCCCCAAATGAGTAGAAGGCAGATGATGGCATGCAGAGCATATCATATATGGACTCACTCAACTGTTGCTCTCCTTAGGGAAGCAGTGTGAGGTGTTACAAGTGCTGGTTCCTGATAAAGATGCTAACTTCTTGGAATCACAACTCTGTATTGTGCAGAATAATACTGGCTACCTCTCAGGACTGTGAAGATAGTCTCTTAATGCATGTAAAGTACCTCAATAAATGATAGTAAATTGTGGTACTAGTAAGAACACTTCTCAGTATCCTAGATGATGTCTTGAGGCTGAATTCAATATACTTGGTACCTATGTGTCAGGATAAAATCTTTTATAACTAGTGAGAAAAGAAAAAGTATTTAATATCAGGAATTACAAAGGTAGATCATCAAGCTAGAAGATCTCAAAAGATAGAAGCAACAAGAAGTAGGACTTCCAGCCAGGTGGGAATGGCAAGTTCAAGGTCAGCCTGGACAACCTAAGGAGATATATATATATATATGGAGAGAGAGAGAGAGAGAGAGAGAGAGAGAGAGAGAGAGAGAGAGAGAGAGAGAGAATGAGAGAGAGTGTGTGTGTGAGAGAGAGAGTGTGTGTCTGGGAATGTAGCTCAGTATTCCTTGGGTTGAATCTCCAGTCCAGTACTGAAAGAAAAAAATAAAGAGTATGAGGAAGATGATGACATTACCACAACGAATGGGTAAGGCTTACTTAAGCAGGAGTTTGACTCTAGAACTTGCAATGATTATTTCTGCTGTTTCAGAGTGAAGTCCCTGAGGAAGGCTATGAAGGCCAAGCATTCCTGAGCAATGAGCTGGTTTAGGAAGTCGTGCTCCTAGCACACTGCTGACCTCACTCCTTCTCTCTTGATGCTCGTCTGTCTTGTGTACACCTGTCCCCTGTTGGCCAGGTGAAGTAGTCCCCACCAAATGTAATAAAAAGCCTAAGATGTTAGTTTAGAGTGGTTCACTGCCTTTGATGCTACAATTCGAGTTTTATTATAAATGTAGTTGGAATTTGCAACCTACTTTGCTGCCACTGTCACATGATTGAACTCATACATAAATTCATTTCAAGTGAACAAAATTTTCATTACTGCAAGAACTAGAAAGATATAAAAGTTAATTTCTATTCTCAAAGTTGGATTAGCACTTCAATATTCATCTCATCTGTAGAAAAAAAGGATTAAAATCAAAATGACTTCTAAAATGCCTTCCAACTTTAATATTCTCTATTAGTTGCTCATTGCTGAATCTTTGGGAAATTAACACGACATGAGACAAGCTGTGATGCAAGCTACTCTAGAACTAGCCTCTTCCTGGGCAAAGGTATTTCTCAGAATACTAAGCTAAATATGTTGCTGTATTCTACAACGTATGCAAACACGTTCTAATTGATGGGAGGGTTAAAAATTCAATCCAAAGTGCCAGCAATTCTTCTGTGAGCTAGTGCAGCAGGGAGAGTGTGGGGTCAGTGAAGCATCAAGTTACAGACTAAATTAAAGGTCTGCAGCAGAGTGGCAGGGTCTAATCATGCACTGTGGAGACTGCCAGAACTGGATATACTTCCCTCCCTTCCTCCCTTTCTCCCTAAGGACTGTTCTACACAGGCTAAGCATGAAGTGGGCTCTGAACATCTTTTTCTTTAAAAAAACTTCTAATTCCAAATAAATCTTCATAGACTCATTTTCTTGAAGTTCTTAGTCCTGTTGTATTAAAATTTCCGTGAAAAAGTAATCAAAACCCAATGCTTACAATGTTCCACCACAGAGAAAAATAGTGTGGTCTTTTTGTTCCTATTAAAAACATGTGTTATACACACACACACACACACACACACACACACACACACACACACAATTATGTAAGCCCAAGATCAAATATACACACACAAACACAAAAACTTTAGAAAAATAATAATAGTTTTGCCCAAAGCAGTGAAATTCATAACACAGTAGTGTACTCCGTCAGTAACTCCTCTCACTAAAGCCAAGGTCTGCAAAGGCCAGCAGCAATGACCACATCTGCCTGTTTTGCGGCATAGGTTGCAAATATCAGATCTGCAGGGATGAATTAAGGTTACTTTCAAAATTCAAACAGTGATTTCTAACTTAGTTGAGTTGAATCACGTGCATCTGCACTAGTTTTCCTGGGGGGAAAGTTAATTTTAGAAAGGAGAAAATGTTTGCCAGGAAAACAATTATACTGGCACAATTGGTAGACAGTGAATCTTTTCTTAAAAGTTCAAAAGGCTTCATGTCTCCAGCTCGTCCTTAATATCCTTGAATGCAGATACTGAATATCATCCCCGTTTTCTAACAGGCATCACATTTTTTAAAAAAGAAGGAAACATGCTTTTAGCATTGTACCTATATCATAGTGTTTTTAAAACTTAGTCCTTCACCAATTTTCCAAAAGGCAAATAATGATCCTTATTTTCCCTGGTGACTGTCCTTGGATGGCTTGAGACACACCTAGACTGTCTCCAGCAGGTGAATAGAGAAACATAAAAAACAGCAAATGTGCATTGACTGCAAGAGCAGGCTAAGGTGGCACAGGCCTGTAATCCCAGCACTCTGGGAGGCTGAGGCAAGAAGGTCACAAGTTGAGCCAGCCTGGGAAGTTTGGCAACATAGCAAGATCCTGACTCAAAAATAAAATTAAATAAATAAATAACAGAATGGACTGGGGATGAAGCACTGTGCAAAGGTTTGCACTCAATCCCCAGTACCGCATTAAAAAAGAAGAAGAAAAAAAGAGTGTAAGAGTGCAAAACATTCACTATGTGTGTAAGTACAATATAATTCACTGACCCTCTTTATTTTTGAGTAGAAGAGTTTGGTGCAAATAGTTAGAAGCGTAAACAGGATCTCATTAACTTCCGTGATTATTCCCCCTCTTAGTGCCTGTCAGACAACAGTCCACTAGGGTCAGCTGCCTTACAGTAAGCAACAGGTCAGAAAGCCAGCAACCTGCATCCCCAACATGTTCTGACTTCCGGAGAACAAAACCCAACCCTTGCTAATCCCCAGAGTATGGGCGACAGAATTCTTACATTTAAAATGAAATGAAAAGCTAACTCTTTAACCACATCTCTTAGAAGCGTACTATTTCTCCCTGTCCTGTATCTGAGTTTCCAATGGACGCTCCCCGGGTCTTCCTGGACCCCTCTGCCCAGGACCGACCTACCGCAGCAAATTCGCCCAGCCCAGAGGAGCCGGCTTTCGTCCCTTCCCTCCGTTTCCACTCAATACTCACGCTGACATTTCCACGGGGTGCCTAGCCACCTTGGGTGCCCATCTCTCTCCTGTGCAAGCGGACCTTAGTGATATTTTCGAGAGAATTATTGGAAAAGGGGATCGCGATCACATGTGATGCTTTTTAACTAAAACACACAAGCCCGCGCGCCCATGCGTACACACCCCCAAACACACACACTCACCCCAAATCTTCTGAATCAGGGTGGGCCCGGGTCCTCCCTCCCCAGCCAAGGTGTGACAAAGGTCTGGGGCTGCCGTAGCTCAGAAACCCTTGTAAACTCATCGCCGCGAGAAGCAGGGAGCGGGGACCCCGCTAGGCGCGGGGCAGACGCGGAAGGTGGACGGCGGACCCTGCTGGGGAGTCCCTCGCCTCCCCGGAGTTAGCGCGGCGGCCCAGGAGGGGGTGCGAGATTTCGGGCCGGAGTCATCTCCGACCCTGGGGCAGCAGCGCGGGTGCCGGTGCCGCACACCAGACAGGACTGCGACGCCTGCCTCCCCACGCACCCGAGAGCCCGGCGCGGGGAGGAGCCGGAGAGCAGCAGAGCTGGAGAGAGGCGGAGCGGCCCCGGCCGCGGGCAGAGGCGGGATGGCGCGGGATCGGAGCCCGCGGGGTCCCAGGCAGCGCGGCGCCGGCCGGCCGGGATCCCGAGCGGGACCGCGGAGGGGAGCGGAGAAGGTGGCAGCCGGGCGGGGAGGCCGCTCTCTCCTTACCTGGACCCCGAGCGCCGAGAGCGCAGCGGGGAGAACCGGGAGGGCGGTGCGTCCGCTCCGGCTCCGTGGTCCGCGGCGGGGCCCTCAGGTCTCCGAGTCATTTGGAGCCCCGGGGGCGGCCCCGCGGCGCGTCCCTCCCGCCATCCCGGAGCGCTGGCCCCTCCGCGCCGCCCGCCCGCCTCCGCCACGCTCCTCCTCCGCAGACGCGCTGGCCAGGAGGGGGGAGAGTGGCCCTAGAAATTCGGGCTGTGGGCGACTCCACAAACCCCTTTCAAAATCTTTGACCTATGCAGCGGGCTCAAGGCACCGATTGCACTCATCCCCGGCCCCGTTTCTGTTTACACCACATCACTTCGCGTTTGACCTCCCTGTTGAGATCACGTTGAGACACCCCTGCCAGTCACTCGGGTTTTATACAAAACACATTTGCCACTTTATGGTTTGGAAGCCTGCAAGTCGTCCTTACTACTGGCCTGGGGAGGGGTATGTCGAGACCAGCTCGGGGCTTCTCGGCCAGCACTGCTGGTACTTTGCAACTGCCAGTCGTTGTGCCCCTCGCCCCCAAGCAAGCGAGGCGCTGTCAATCACTCTGGTTTTGATTACTGAGCATGCCTGAAGCCTCCTAGCACCTGCAGAGACCTAGTTGCGAGGCTGGAGTTCACCCAGGAGTAGGTGGGTGTGTCCAAAGCTCTAATAGAGAACAAACTGGCAGTGGGCAGAGTTTGCTGCATAATATAGGAGAACTGCGGGTAAGGGGTCCAGAGGAGCACAGCCTATCACTAAGAGGCAGGAGCTGGGAGTGGCCTAACCCCACTGGGAGCACGGAATTATCAAATGACACTACTTAGGCATTTATCACCTATCAATATATACTTCTACGGGATAGGTTGATAACATTCATAGTCACGTTATAACTTAAAAGGCTGGTAGGAATTAACTTCTTAGCCAGTTTATAACAGGGCCTTGGAAAATGCAAATACCTATAAAGAGATTCCAAATTAATCCATTATCATTTCTAAATTTGTCAAATAATTTTCTAATCTGAGGGCTAAAAATCTGGTATCTTAATTACTTACTCCGTGCTAGGACATTTCTGATACCCACAACCCAAGAGAAGAAAGATTTATTGTGGAGGCAGTTTCAAAAGGGCTCACATAGTTCATTCATAGTGGCCAGCAAAGATGGAAGCACATGGCAGAGTTCCAGTGAGAGAAAAGTGATTCACAGCACGGCAGACAGAAAACCAACCAAGGAGGGAGGAGCAGGAGTGGGCAAATAACTGAGGAGACTAAGGAGAAGGACAGGCCCTGCCTGAGAAAAACTGTAACAATGTCTCTTCTTCCTTCCTTTTATTTAGTTCAACCTGCCTGTTGGGCCACCCACATTCTGTGTGGGTATTCTCTCATTTTTTGGCCCACAAGTCAATCATATATACCCCTGAAAGCTCTGTCCTGGGCATTTCCTAATCTCAACAAGTCAAATAATCCCTCCAGGTCAAATTCTAAGCATCTAACCCCTGTAGCCAGGCCCCATCTCACAGTAGCACTGGGCTCCACAGGTATCCCACCACAGCCAAATAAATGTAGATTTGGAGGGCTATTCCAGATTCAAAACATAACAGGACAGGAGGAGGACCCTGGAAGACAAACCAATGCAATTAGGGCAAGTATATCTATTGCTTTATGTGTAATACACTTACGTGATACAGATTTAAGTTCATTTAATGTAGCAATTCGATATAGACTTAAGTTCTTTTACTACAGCAATCCACTTAGTCTTTGTTGTAAGTTTATCCTAAGAAAAACTGATTGATATAATGATAACCTGAGTATCTTTTGAATATATAAACATTTCTGTTTCGTTACTCATCTAAGGCATTTGAAATTTAACTTCTTTTTCTTTCTCACATTTTCTAGCCATATGAATTACATTTATATTTTTCTTTTCTCATGTACACTGGTGGGTGAGGCCACATTAAAGAATCCCAACAATATAGGATATAGATATAGGAAGATACAGAAAAAAAAGAACTTTTGGGAAATATACCAGTAAAGGGCTCTGCTGGACTCAAAGAAGAGGCATCAAGATATGGTCACTGCAGCCCATTCTAGGGGTGGAAAGCTGAGCTAAAGAGTGGTGATTTGAGTGGTGAAGTGAGTCAGACAGAGAAGATTAAAAATGTTTAATATTGCATAGTTTCTCTGATTTGGGAAACCCAGAATATAGGCATTCTATATAACCAAATGGGTATGATAGTGGGAGTTAGGGAGAATGAGGAGGGTATGGAAGAGCCAAAAATGGGATAGGATTGTAAAGCTAATGTGCTATATATGTGCACAAAATACTCAATCTCATGTAAACATTATGTATTACATATATATTAATAAAATGGTGAGGGGAAAAAAGAAAAAACTTGGTAATTCAGAGCATTTTTATGGTGGAGGAATCACGTCCTGGAGGTAGGAATGGGAATGATGGGAAAGACAAATGGAGACATAAGGTAAGCAGGGGCCACACCATGTAGCGTTTTCTAGGCAATCTTTAAAAACCATCCTTTATTCCATAGACCAAAGGGAGGCATTAAAATGTTACTGATAATGTAGTGTAACATCTCATTTTTGAGAAAAACTACTGGTTGCAGGCAAAGAGTAGAAAAGGAATGGGAGGTAGGATAAAGAAGACAAATTGAGGCAAGGAGCTTGAAAAGGGATACTTAAATCACTGAATGTCAGCACACAGACCTTCATGGAATCTAAATTCAGTCCTATGACAAGTCCTCAGAGGCACAACCCTTCCTGGAATGAGGTGTAGAAGGAGGGTCAGTGATGGTAAACAACTAGGAAACAACAGAGGCAAACAGAAATTAGACATAGTGGCTTTTTTAAACTATACATTTGATTTATACAGCAACTACATCTCACAGATCAAGGGAAAAAAGAATGTGTATTTGTAACAGATTAGTGGAATAAGTTAAGGGACAATTTGATACACAGGCAACGCTTTAATATAGTTGTTCCTGAGTAACAATGGGGTACTGATTGCATGACTCTGATATCACCAAAGTCCATGGATGCTAAGGTTTTTTACATAAAAAGGGAGTAGCATTGGCATACCATCCACACACATCCTCTCTATATTTAAAATCACCTCTAGGTGACTTATAGTAACTAATATAGTGTGAACCTTATATAAATAGCTGTTATACTATATTATTTATGATTAACAAAAAATTCTGTACATGTACTATGATTACAGACCCAATAATCATAGACTTAACTATGTTTTTGATCTATGGCTGGTAAAGTACTTGAATGCAGAACCCATGGAATCAGAACCCACAGTTATGGAGGGCTGACCATGTATGTGTGTGATTGGGGAAAAGATATTTATTATGAGGTATTAGCTCATGTGATTATGGAGCCTGAGGAGTCTCTCAATCTACTATCTGCAAGTTGAAGACTCAGGAAAACTGCAGGTAATTCAAAGACATGAGAGCCACAGAGATGATGGTGCAGATTTCAAGTCTGAAGGCCTGAGACCTGGAACACTGAAGACAAGAGAAGATCAAGATCAATGCCGCAGCTCAAGAAGTCATAGAGACAGCCAAGTCGGCCCCTCTCTGCCTTTTTCTTTTTATCTATTTAGGTCCTCAATGGATTAGATGATGCCCATCCACATTAGGGAAGGTTATCTGTTTTACCCAGTCCCCTAACTGAAATACTAATATCTGGAAACATTGTCACAAACACTCCCAGAAATAATGTTTAACCAGATATAAAATACATAGACATCCTTTGGCATGATCGAGTTGACACATAAAATTAACCATCATATTGCCTTGTATTGGTGCTCTTTCATCTTCCCGTTTTGTCGTTCCCCCCACCATTCTAGAGTAAGGTTTGAATTAGTCAGTTTTCTATTGCTAGTACAAAATGTTTTATATAAATAGCCTAGAGGACAAAAGGTTTATTTCATCTCACAATTTCAGAGGTTTCAGTCATAGCAGAAAGGTGTGGTGGAGAAAAACTGCTCACTTCATTCTTGACAGCCAAGAAACAGAAAACAGGGAAGACCCTAAGAAAAAATTAGACTTTTTGGTCTTTTTCCCAGTGACCTACTTTCTCCAACTATGCCCCATCTTCTAATAGCTCAGTGGCAATGAACTCATCAATGGGTTATTCCATCAATGAGATTAGTGCTCTCACAATGCAATCAACTCTTTAGGTATCTCATAATCCAATCAAGTTGACTGTCAAGACTGACCATCACAAGTTTCTCCAGATAAAATAGAAGAAAATATGTTTCTACAGTTTCTAGCTTTATATGTTGCAGATCTAAGTGGAATCAGTATTTCTCTCTTCAATTTCAAATTCCCAACGAAAGGACTAACTGGATGAACTGAGATCAGAGTCATGATATAATAATATGCCTATAAAAGTTCTTCATCTACCTGTACAGATTGTGGACACAGGATTTGGAATAAAGAAGGGATCACTACAGTTTGTGTAACTGTCTCCCAAAGGCCCACGTATTATATTAAATGCTCAGTCACCAGCCTATAGAACTACTGAGGGGCAGAAGTAGAACCTTTACAAAGTGAGACCTAGTAGAAGGAAGTTAGATCATTGAACAGGTATTAGAAACCCAGTCCCTTCCTGTCTCCACTTCCTAGCCTTTATGAGGTGAGCAGCTTCCTTTGCCACTGTTCCCACCATGATGCATAGCCTCACCATAGAGCCAAAAGCAATAAGCCAACTGACTCTGACTTGAGATCTCCAAAACTGTGAGCCAAAATCTCTTTTCTTTTTAGATTGACTTATTTTTAGTACTTGTAACAGCAACAGAAAGCTGAACAACACAGAAGTGTATTTCAGGAGGTTGAGGAGAAGGGCATCTCTTCAGAAAAGATGCTATAAGTGAATGACTCAGTAGATGTTTGCTTCACAAAAAAAAAAAAAAAAAAAGAGTCCTAATATGATAATCACTTTGGGAGACACACTAGCTAGTCTGTAGGAGTACCAAGATTATTCTTTGTTTGGTAGACTAGTTTTTCTTTTTTATTTTTTTTCTTTTTTCTTTTGTAAGCAAAGGAAAAAATGAGAATTCCGAAAGAGAGAACGGTAAGGGGATCGTTAGAATAATTTATCTTAGAGCTGATATGGCCTGAAAGGAAAGTGGATGTGTATAAGAGATATTTAGGCATTTACAATCCAGAATACTTGATGTGAGAGGTTGAAAACAAAACCAGAGATAACAACAAATACTCAAACATGACCAACCAGGTGGATAACAATGAGATCAAATAAATCAGTAAAAAGAGGAGAGAAATGCTAGAGAAGAGAATGCATTTTTAATATCAAGATTCAAAATTTATGAGATGTTGAGTAAAGGTATCCAATAACAATTGCTATTAGCATGATACTCAAAGAGAAAGTAAGTTGTTAAATATATTGATTTGGACTCTTTTAATCTAGAGTTCGGAAAACAATGAGTGTGGATGAAATCACCTATGGAAATCAGATATAAGGAAAGAACTATGGTACTATGGTGGGTTGCAGAAGAACACCGGAGAGGCCACTAAATTACAAGACAACAAAGGAAAAGAACCAAGAGAAAGTCATGGAAGTCAAAAAGAAAGTACATTTTTTAGAAAGGGTAACACAGTGTCAAAAGTATAGAAACTAAATAATATTACAGAAGAATTCAAAAGGTCCCTTTAATTTGTTCATCTTTATAAAACCAGTTTCAGTGAAGGGGATGGAAGTATATTGCATTAGATCAGAGTTTCTCAGTGAGCACCACTAACATTTTGCACCAGCTAACTGTTGTATAGGGTTGTCCTGTGCACTATAGGATGTTTAGCAGCATCCCTGGTCTCTACCCATCAGAAGTAAATAACACCTAATCCCAGTTTTGAAAGCCAGAACTGTCTCCACACACTATGTGACAGTCACAGAGGGCAAAGTGATCCCCATTCTTGAGAACCAGTGCACTATACTCGATCTTGAATGTCTCCCAAGGACCCATGTTAAAGGCTTGGTCTACATCTTGCTGTTATGAGTAGGTGAAAACTTAAAGAAGTATAACTTAGTAGAGCTCTTCAGGCCACTTGTGGTATGCTCTGGAAGGGAACTTTAAAACCTTGCACTCTCCCCCATCCCTTTCCCTTCTCGGCCAGGGGATGAGTGGTTTTGCTTAGCCATGTGCTTCTGCCATTATATACTGCCACCCTCTGGATCAAAAAACAACTGGGCCAATTAATTATGGACTGAAACTGCTATAGTTTAGATCTGGAATGTCCCCCAAAAGCCTCATGTATTTGGATGTAGTGGGACAATTGTAAAACTATGTTTTGTTGGGAAGGAGGAAATGGCTGGAAAGGTCAGATGCTTTGAGCTTGAACTGTAGGGATTGTGTCAGCTTGTTGCAATTGGAAAAAGCCCGTAGAATAGTTTTCAGATATGTGTTATTGACTCAAGGGCCAGAAAGTGGAAGGTGGGCACCCATCCTGGGAATGGGGTGGGGGCAACTGACAGCTTGAACTAAGAAAGAAAAAAGAAGAAGAAATATTGTCTCAGCTTTTTCCTGGGAAAGCTCTAGCCTTGCCTGAGTTTCCAGACCCACTTGACTCCTTTCACCTGGTTTCTGTCTGCAGTAGGGTTAGCATCTCTCCAACCTCTGCCATGTGCTTCCAAGTTTGCTAGCTGCCTGTGAATGGACTGTGTGAGATCATCTGAAACTGTGAGCTAAAAAAAAAAAAAAAAAAAATCTTTCCTCCCTTAAATTGTAGATGTTGGATATTTTGTTACAGCAACGAGAAAGTAATACAGAAATTTACAAAACAGTGAGTCAAAAGAAACCTTTTTTCTTTTTAAGCTGATTATTTCAGATATTTGTTATTTTGGACAGAAAACTCACTAACAGATATGGATGGAAAAAAGACATGACAAATATATTTTTCAAAAAATGTTAAGAGACAGAATCATATCTAAATATTTGCTTCCCATTTAAAAATATGTTCACTGTAAATTCAATTTTTTAAATCCAAACTGCCTGGGACAGGGACTCATTCAAACCTTCTCTAGTTCCCATAAAAATAATAAATTATATCAAGAAATATTTGCTTTATAAAAATTCAAAATAAGACTTATAGGACTACCTTAGACTATTACAAATATATATATATATATATATATATATATATATATATATTATATATATATATACAGATATGTATATATATGCTTTAAAAACCTCATTTTAACAATTCTGTAACTGTTGAGGATAACCAGTCAACCTGTAACAAAAAATGTTTTTTCTACCCTGATATTAGTACTTGGTCAACAGTGATGATCTTAAACATAACCTTAGCACTAAATGTTAGCACAGAAGTAGAAAAGTTTCCTCCTACACAATTAATTTTATTTTGTAGCAAACAAACCAAAACTTTATGCTTCTCTATTTTTTGGTTTCATTCTTTGGAACAGTTGATAAGGTATATTAATAAAATGTATACAAATGATATTTTTAAAATTTAGAGCAAAATCAGTTACCAGGGCAAAAGTCTGTTAACCTCTCAACCTTTGTCCTCCAAATTTTCTAAGTCTCCCTACCATATCCTTACCTTTCTAACTGCTTACCTTGAATAGTCTTTCCTGGCCATTGTCACACTAAAACATTTTATTTATTACCAACCAACTGGATATGGTTACTTTCAGATATTCTCAAATCAAATCTCAAATTACTAGACTGTGTACTTTGGCTAACTCTTTCTACCAAAATAGAATATGATATCTTGTTTTATATTTATGCTGGGTCTAGAAGAGAATCTAGTCATCAGCTTATTTAAACCATGTTAATTCACTGTGTAAACAATGTTGCACAGTCTT
Source organism: Ctenodactylus gundi (assembly GCA_004027205.1). Classification (NCBI taxonomy): domain Eukaryota; kingdom Metazoa; phylum Chordata; class Mammalia; order Rodentia; family Ctenodactylidae; genus Ctenodactylus; species Ctenodactylus gundi. Next base: position 1,319,810 of record PVKB01000036.1, read on the forward strand.
TAAATAGCATCCAGACAACAGACTCATGCCATTGTCTAAAAACCTAAATGGGGTGCATTTCAATTAAACAAATATTTGAAAAGTATTTACTATATGTCAGGCATGAAAGAGTCCAATAAAAGCATGGACACAGTCCTTGCCCATGAAGTCTGGGGAAGATAAATGTATGCAAGAGCTAATATACATGTGAGAAAGACTGATAAGTCCATGCAAAGGATAGAAAACCTTCTCAAGGATAAAATGATAAAATTAAGAACCAGGGTTTTAATAACTTCCAAAATAAAGTCAATAAGTAAATTCAGGTACATCTTCTGCTTCTCTCAGTTGTACCAAACACATTACAATTATTGGCCCTTTGCAGGGCAGAGGAAGCAACACTCAGCAATAGCTCCCTATGTGCTCCCTTGTCCACCTACATGGAGAAAATCAATAGTGCTAACTTGTAATTTTGACTTTCATGGTCACTAATCTCAATGGGTCCTCATAGGAGTTTGGCAACCCTGCATACCCTTTCATCTCCCATTATCCTACTTGGCTAGTTTGCATATTCTCCCTACTAAAACTTCCATGGACCCTTTCCCAAACTCATTCACCATTAGTAGTCTTACCTCTGATTCCACTGAGAAATTTAAGGAATAAAAACCTCTTAAAACTATACTACATTAGCCAAACCCCACTTTGGTACATATTTCTTCTGTCTCCCATTCTGTTACTGTTGTTACAGTTTGAATGTACCTCCTAAATTTCATGTGACATAAACTTAACCCCCTAATTCATATGTTAATGATATTGAGAGGTGAGGCCTTTGAGAGAGAATTACAGAAGGTCACAAGGGTAGGCTGCTAATGTTAGTATCAGTAGCTTTATGAAAACAGAGACTCAACCTAGCACAGTTGCTCTGTTTCTTCATGTGACCCCCTCTGCCATATTATGACACAGCATGAGACCTTCCCCAGATGCAATGATTTTGGACTTCTCATCCTCCAGAACCATGAGCTAAGTAAACTCTATTCTTAACAATTACCTGGTCTCAGGTATTTTGTTATAACAGAAAACAAACTAAAATATATGTAAAATCTATCCATTGTCCTACCTATGGATAGGTCAACCACTCTATACTTGATCCCATCTCCCATCATCTCCTGTGGCAAACATGGACATGTGTCAGCCAGATCCCTCCTCACAAAAGGATCTGCTGAGAGCTGTTGTCAGCAGCAGCCTCTTCCTCCCAGATCCTTCAGGATATGGCAATGCTGTAGTCATTTCACTTGAAGTCATGCCCTCCTGGGGGCTGTTTGCATGCAATGACTGAGGAATTTAAGGTGCCAACAATCAGGATACTCTGAAGAGCAGTACCCACGCCAGAGTTCCCCACAAGTTTGCCTAAAGTTTTACGTCTTTGTCTGCCCAATGTTGCTTCCTCATCATTTTATTCACAGGCTTGGACCCTAACAAACATTTGGTGTTCCAAATCCTACTTCAGCATTTGCCTACAGAGAACCTAATCTAACATATCTACTTTAGGTTGGCTTCAGTTCTGTCTCCACGCTCTTTTGCATCATCAATTTTTCCCTCTCTATCAATCGATTCCCATTATCATGTCAATATATAATATCACCCTATCAAAAACCATGCTGTCTTTGAGATACTTACTGCTCCATCTCTTGGGTTCCCCTACCCAGCAAAATTCCTGGAGTGTCTGAATGCATTCCCTGAATACCTTTCTCTCTACGTCCTTTTCTGGGACCTCCATATCGCTCTCCCCAACACACATACACACATAGAAATAGCTCTTGTTGGTGTTCCTGTTACATCCAGTTACATCCAATGGTTAAGTCTCAGCTCATATCTCACCTGATCTGTCTGCAGCATCTGACCCAGTTGATCATTCTCTCCTTCGTCATTTGATTTCTGGGACATGATTTCATTCAATTCTTCCCCTACTTCTCTGGCTACAGTTGCAGCTTCTCATCTCCTTTGTTGGACTTCTTCCTTTCTGGGACCTGTAAACACAGCTCTCAGAGATACAATCTTCTCTTCACCTCCTATATGCACTCTGCTAGTGATCTCATGCACTCTGGGCTTCAAATATCATCTACATGTTGACAACTGCTAAATTTACATCTTGAGCTACAGTTCCTTCCCCTGAATGTTAGACTCTAAGATCTAACTGCCCATTCTGGATTTCTATTTTGATGTTCACAAGAATCTCTAACCTATCTAGAACCAAACAAATGATTCCCACCTCCCACAGAACCTTCCCCAGAAAAAAGTCCTATCTATCCCTGACCTCTGAAGTCTTCCACATCTCCGTAAACAGCTACTGTGCCCTTAACAGTTGTTTAAACACAAAACCTCAAAACTCATCACTGATTTCTTGTTCTCAACCTCCACAATTAGTACTTTAAATTAGGTATAAATTTCAGCCTACCATTTTCATAGGTGTTTTCCTCTTGGTGTTAAAGGAAGTTTTAGTACTTACACATTAACTATACTGTTAATATACGTCACTTTATATGTGGCCCAACACAATTCCTCTTCACTCAAAAAAAGGGGGAGCAAAAAAACTTGAAAACTTGATGGGCCAAGTTTGGACATGCCTGCTCTAGAGAATTCTTTAGTCCCTCTCCATTCCTGTCATTTTTCTTTTTCTGTCGTGTGTGTGTGTGTGTGTGTGTGTGTGTGTGTGTGTGTGCACGTGTGTGCGTGCGGTACTGGAAAATCAAGCTAAGGGCCTACACACTAAGCTAGACCCCTAGACCATTTTCATATTTGATGTTGAGGCAGGGTCGTGCTAAATTGCAGACTGAGTTCCAACTTGGGGATGTTCCTGCCTTAGGAAAAAATCTCTCCTAGTCATCAAATATATAAAATAAAACCTCAACAAGGCTACCAGTACCCTTTAATCTGCTTTATAGCTATTTGCAATATAATATATTCAAACTTTCTTTGTTCATTGTGTCAACTACAATGTAAGCTCTAAGATGACAGGAGTGTATTCCACTTCTGGCTTCTACCAACAGGCAGAATATTCGATTAATATTTTGAGTGAATGAATTAGTCAAATAGAATAGGATGGAAATAGTGATAATCTTGGGAGAGAAGAAGCTAAATGAGAGGCTAACTGATGTAATGCAGCAAGATATTAGAAGATTCAAAGGGAAAGGAAGTAACAGCAGACTACACAAAACAAAGAAAGCCCAAAGGTGTGAATGAACTTGGCCTTATGGAGGAACATAAAAGAAAACATGTGTGGTTAAAATAGTCACCATTGCCAGAGAAATGTGACAGAGCCTGTCAGCAGCTGGATTATGTTGGACCCATGTGTCAAGGTAAGAATTTCACATTTATTCCAAATATGATGGGGAGCCATTGGAGGTTTTAAACAAGAGAGTACCCAATTTTGAATTATTTTTTTAAGATCACGTTGGAAGTTTGACATGGTGGCACACGCCTATAATCCCAGCATGTGGGAAGATGAAGCAGGAGGACTGCCTTGAGTTCAAGGTCAGTCTAGGCTACATAGTGAGTTCAGGCCCAGCCTGGACTATGTATGCAGTGAGACTCTACCTCCAAAAAAAAAAAAAAAAAAAGTCCACCTTGGCTGCTGTGTGACTAGTGGGAGGGAAACAGCAATATCCGGTGAAAAGGTATTAATCTGTGCCAAAAAAAGTACATTAGAATTGGACCAGTAGAGGGAGAAGTTGTATAAAAATTGATAGTAGAAATGACAGGAGTTATTTATGTCTCGGACAGGTACACAAAAGAGAGGATCTAAAAAAAATGGGTAATTTTTGCTCTGCAACCCTGAAACCATTCAGGCAAAAAATCACTGATCTTATTTCCACCAAGTTCACTGAATAACAGGATCCTTCGGGAAACTACTGCCTGAAGAGTTGGAAGCCAGGAGGAAATGAAAATTGTATTATAGAGGGAGAAACAGCGTTACGTTTTTGAAATATGGAGTTTAAAAGGCACCAGTGGAGGTGCCCTAGAACTTCGTTACAAAGGTCTGGGCTGTACAGACACAGGATTTCTTGTCTTATACGGAGGAAGAGGTACTGGGAAGGGGCGGAGAGATTCCCCCTCCACTTACAGGCGGCAGCTGTACTTAGGTCGCTGCTGGTGCGAACCTTTGAGCCGGAAGGTCTTTTCCCTGACGGAGCACCTTAGGAGCGCTGGGTCCATAGCGACTGATTCCAGAGTCATCCCAGTGAAAGTTCTCAAGTGACATTCCTCCGCCTCAGCGAAATGCCGTCCGCAGCCACCTCAGAGTATTCCTAAACTTCCTTCCACCCCTGCTGCCCCTCCCCGGCCCCGTAACCACGTCCTTTCCGGGAACTGAGGCGACAATGCAAGAGCAGGCCCCCTGGCGACCTTCGGCCTCGCGCGCCGACCGCCCTTCCGCCCGCTGTCCCCGCCGTCGTCCAGCCCGGGTGCCTGCGGAGCCCCGGTGACACCCGAAGTACGCGCCCCTCCGCCCGCGCCCGGGAAACCCCCGCGGCCCCGCCCCCCGCCCCGCGCCCGCCAACTCCCAGCCCTCGGCCCTGATTGGCTGCCGCATTCCCGCTCTCCTTCCCGAACCGCCATTTTGAAAATCTTGTTGATTCCGTGGAGCCGAGCGCGCGGCGCGAGCGTCACGCCAGACAGCGGCCCGCGCGCCTTGTCCTCCGCGTCGGCCTCTGCCGCCTCCCGGAGCCATTCCGGGGTCTTCCGCTCCAACCTCGCGGCGCCCGGGACGCGTGGTAAGGGCTGCGTCTGCGGGGGTGGAGAAGGAAGGCCCGGGCTGCCCTGGCCATTTGGACGGCGGCCTGGCGCGGGGGAGGGGACCGGGGTGGCCGGCGGGTTGGGCCCGGCCGGAGTCGGCGCTAGGCCGGGTCGGCGGGAGGGGCGGCCCGCGTTCCCGCCACGGTCTTCCGTGGGCTGCGGGCGGGCCGGCGCGAAGCTGTGCTTGTCCTCCTTCGGGCTCAGGCGGGGACAAGTTTGAGGTCCGGGTCCGCGCTCCCGCGGGCGGGGAAGGGAGAGTCACGGTGCGCACCCCGACATGCCCGCAGGGCCCCAGCATGTCCTCGTCGGCCGCCGCCGCAGAGCGAGAGGGAGCCCCCACCCAGCCCGCGTCGGAGAAGGAGCCCGACAAGCCCGACCCCCGGGAAGAGAGTGAGGAGGAGGACGACGACGACGAGGACGAGGACGAGGAGGAAGAGAAAGGTGGGGAGCGAGTCGCGGTTTTTTGTTTCTTTCCCCCAGGCTGAAGTTGTTTTCTAAAGGGAAAAAGCCTTCTTACTTTTTGGCGCCTAGAGGCATTTAACCGAAGCGGGCTTTTTATTTTTCTTGTTTTGCAAGAATGGATGCAGAATCTGTGTTTAGCAATGGTAGAGGACTGGATTGGTGAACTTTCTGAATTTTTAAAATATTTGTTAGGGTTGTGATTCGAGAATGCAATTGAGTTCTCGCCCGCCAGATTACGTTGGTCACATTTCGTCCTTTGACGGGAAATTTGTATTTCTTTGATCTGTTTTTTAAATACTGTGCGTGCTTTTTTCAGTTTGCTAAGTGAATGCTTTGATTTTGTAAGTTTGATTTCGCATCTTTTGCTTCTTGAAGGTATAAGTTTTTAAAACTGTTTTTGTGTTTGCTGAGCTTGAGCAGAGGTCCTTTCTCAAGAGTAGTTTCTATTACTAGGAAACACCGGTGAAAGCTGTTGCTATTTGAGAAAGTAGTTAAAAATGAAAGAAGTGGGCTACGAAAGAAAGTTAAGTATGAACCACAGCTGTCTCGGTTTTGACCTGAGTCTGCCCTATGGGGAGTGACTTTAACTTAATGGACTGGTGGCATAAAAGAAACTTAGTGGTTCTGTGTCTGTTTGCCCAGGATGCATGCTCCACTGCCTCTTTGAGGCGTGCCAGCTTCCTGAGATGTCTTAAAGCATTGAAAAATTCGTGTTACAACTTCTGGCGGTTTTTGGTGGTGTTAGCCCAGTCTAAGTTTGTTTCACATGTGACTGTTGCTGAGCCAAACTTGGGAAAAGGTTAAGTTCTCTTCCCAAACCCAGATTTAGACAGATTAATGCCCTTTAAGTTTAAATCAGTCCACTGCCTACACTCTTAAATACAGTCTGTATTAAGATTACAAGGTATGGCTTATTTGAAGTGGTGTGTCCCCTGAGAAAGGACTACTTCTGTGTTGAACTACAGCATTGTTATTAATTTGAAGTTACAGTAGAAATTATTGCTTAATATGAACTTTTAAGTTCCTATAATACAGTTACTGAAAATGGGCTGTGGTATTTGATTACTAGCCAAGATTTTCAGCCTTTTATTCCCAATTTAAGTTATGTAAATATAACTGGTCATTGCAAAGATGCTTGGAGAGCCAGCAGTAGCTCAAAGATTCCCAGGTTTGTTTTAGTCAATGTGATGCTATTTTAACTACCCCTACCCCTTTCCCCCCTTTGCATGGGATCAAACTCAGAGCCTGTAACAGTGAGTTACATCTCCAGCTCTAGTGATTTTTTAAAAAATGTAAAAATATTTATAGTTTATATACTTAATGGACTGGGGGCATTACTCACTTGAAGTGTTAGGGGTCAGCTAGAAATTTCTGTTCTATTTAGCCCTGAATATTTATTACAGAGTCATAATGAATGAAGTTCATGTCAAATAAAGGATCCATTGATCCAGTTAGGAGTGATTTGCAGGGTATATGAGAGAAATGACTGTGGAAAGATGACATCTCACTTTTTTGCATCTAAGTGAATAATACTTTTTCTATAGAAAATTTACAGCAGTGAGCAAATTTACAGCAGTGAGCAAATTTGGAAATGATTGTGACTTCTGGTTTGGATGTATTATGTGTAGGACATGAAGTGGAGCTATCTAGGTGGCAGTCCACCGTGGATTAGTTAATCCAAATCTCAGGAAAATTCTCTGGCCTGGAATTAAGACTGGGAAGTTATTTATAGATGATATTCAGAAGCAGGTGGATAGTTTAAACCACTAAGGGACAGTAAGTGATAGCAGGGTTGTTCTACAGTGCTTGTTGCTTAAGTACCCATTGTCAGTATCTATCTGCTGGCCTTCCTTTCTCCTGAGCAAATCCTCATACCTCACCTATTCTTCAAAGCCAGCACAAATGTTTTGTTCCTTATGAAAAAAGAATCTTTCCTCAACTTACAAAACTTTTAGTAATAATTTTTAAGTTTGATCATCATCTTCATTATTGTATATAATTTCTCTCATTTTTCTAGTAGAGATGATCTCTGAAAAAATGTTCAATAACTTAGTCATCAGTCAATCCCTGTTAGTATCAAATGGAGCTTTCTACAACAGGCAAAACTATTCAAATGAATGAAAGGACTGCCAAAAGTATTTATAGTGTTTTTAAAAAGAATATATTTGACTTTTTATCAAGTAGTTGGTAAATGGTTTTATATAAGTCAGACTTAATGTCTTAAATTTCAAAGTACATGCCAGATATTTCCTAGTTTGTTTGTTTGTTTGTTTGTTTGTTTGTTTGTTTTCTTTTTTGGGTTTTCTTGTTTTAGGCTATTTAAGAATTTAACTTCAGAATCATTTATTGCCATCATCTTATACCTTTACTCATTAAAGGTACAAAAGTAATTTCTGGCCAGTTGATTGTAGTAAATGTCAACTTGCAGAATATTTTCTTAGCTAGTAATGGGTAACAGATATCAAAATAGATGGGAGAACCAGCTCTAGTGTTTAGCAGGATAGTAGCATGGTTATAGTTTATAACAGCGTAAATGTTTTATGAAGAACTAGAAGAGTTCAAAGGCCCCAGAACAGAAGTGATGAGGTGGGAGTACTAATTATCTTTATTGCACATCATATATGTGTATTGAATTATCACACTCTACCCTATAAATATGTACAATTCTGCATCAGTTAAAAAGCAAGATAAAAATTAAGCTCATGTGAGCATAATTACTTCCACAAACAAAGCACCTGATTTTAACATTAGTAATTGATAGATATATGTTTATCTTCCAATTTCTTTTTTAAGTGGGACCCTATGACTTTGCCAGGTAAGTAACATATGTAAAAAAAAAAAATACTTTCTGTGATGCTTCATCTTTTAGATTATTTGCTTCTCAGAATAATGCCCAAGAAGAGTAAGGTACTTGGCTTGGGTCTTTTTTTCTATATATTTATCCAATTAGGTTAATTTTTTCTTTAGCTTATTTAAGAAATATTAAATTAATTTCTAGAAAAGAGTCTCATCGTGGAAGGCAAGAGGGAAAAGAAAAAAGTAGAGAGGTTGACAATGCAAGTGTCTTCCTTACAAAGAGAGCCATTTACAATTGCACAAGGTAAGTTTATCCTATAGTTCTTTGTACCCAAATACGCAAAAAAAAAAAAAAAAATGGTTAGCAATGCTTAGTATTATTAGAATATTTAGTATTTGGGTAATTGTAATACTTTTGGTATAATTTGATTTTTCCCATTAAAATAAAGACCTAGGAATTTTGCCATGAAACTAGTTCTTATTCAGTTACCTTTGTAAATGTATTAACAAGCAGTGGATTTTTCCCTCCCTAGGAAAAGGACAAAAACTTTGTGAAATTGAAAGGATTCATTTCTTTCTGAGTAAGAAGAAAACAGATGAACTTAGAAATCTACACAAACTACTTTATAACAGACCAGGCACCGTAAGACCTTTTTTTTAATACTTCCAGTGTATTCAGATAGTTACAATACTTCACAGTAAAGCCGTAATTTTACTCTGTAAGAGCCAGTCACAGTGACACACACCTGTAATGCCAGTTACACAGAACACTAAGGAGGATTGCAAGAGGAGGAGTTAAGTAACACCTTGTCTCAAAATGAAAGAGAGGTAGGGAGGGCTTTGTAGTCGAGAAGTTGCCTAAAGTGTGTGGCCCTGGGTTCAGTCGCTGCTACTACACAACAAATAGATTCACTAGTTAAAATTTTACACTATAAAAGTGAGCAAACTGAAACACATACTATTAAATCACTTACCTGAATAACATAGTTGGGATGTTAGCAGTTAGATCAATGGTAGCCAGAACCCTCTTGCAGTTCTTTTTATCTGGAACTGAAATTCCAAATATATTAGAAGAAAATGATTTTTTGATTTTTCTGATTATTCAGAATTAATTATTCAAGATAATTACACTTCATTTTGAGCAAATACCTGATAAGAGTGGACAGTAACTTATGCCAAAGGATTATGCTGTACATATAAGTGTTTTATATAATTAAACTTTGCTTAGATTACATGTGAAGAAAATTGATATTAAGAGTATCTGAAGCATGGCGTAATATTCATATATATTTAAGTTTCCTCACAATCTGAATTACACAAATCTCTTAACTAGTAAATGGTATTGGCTTTTTGAAATAATGAATAGTTCTACTTTTCAAAGAATAAAATTTTGACTTCATGGTTTGGGAAATAAATGCTACTAGCAACTTACACATCTCATGCAAAGGAAATCTGTCTTCTGGTACTGTCAGATAACAGTAATGATAAAAATTCCTAGATGGAAAGTAACTCAAATTTTAATTATTTTTAAATTTTAAATTGTTATTTTTAAGCTTGTAAGGTTTTATAATGTTAATATATTAGTAACATTTTTAAATTTTGAGCAATGTTGAGTAAATATTGTAACTTGGAGACAGATATGAAAATAAAAATTGAGTTTTTCTTTTGTCCACTACTTAATAAATAGCATTGATAAATATTTTCAGGTGTCCTCGTTAAAGAAGAATGTGGGTCAGTTTAGTGGCTTTCCATTTGAAAAAGGAAGTGCCCAATATAAGAAGAAGGAAGAAATGTTGAAAAAGTAAGTTATGTTTTCATATTTTATTTAGTGTGTTTTTAAGTTTTTTGTGTTTGTTTGTTTGTTTGTTTGTTTGCTTGCTTGCTTGCTTGAGACAGGGTCTTGCTCTGCAGCTCAAGCTGGTCCTGACGTCACTATGGAGCCCAGGCTGGCCTTGGACTCACGGCAGACCTCTTGTCTCAGCTTCCCAAGTACTAAGTGCTGGGATTACAGGCGAGCGCCACCACGCCTGGTTTACCTGGTACTGGGGAATGGATGAGCCATTCCTCCAGCCCCAAGTTTGTTTTTTTAGTACTGAAAAATGATAACCTATTCGTTTTCAGCAGCTTGCTGATTTTTACTTTAGGTGCCAAATTTGACTTCTCTTCAGGGCTTTAACTTGGGATAGTCATGACTTTCCAATAAATAAGGACTATTAGGATTATTAAGAACTCCTAAATTTTTATTTCCTGGAAGAATGATATGTATGAGTTAATTAGAGTCCAACATTCAAAAGTTCTAAAGGCAATATAGTAAAACGCTGTTTCTATTCTGGCAGTCCTCTGCTTCTTTTTAAACAATTTAAACTTTTGTTTGGAGAATCATCAGTTTGATAGAAACAGTATTCACCATAGTGCAAGTAAAGTGATAATTCTTAGAACTTTTATTAAATGCATGTTTAGAATTTAAAAATAATGATTACTTAGTTCCTTAGAAGAATGTTGTCATAGAGTGAATGCTGATAAGAAAATGTGATATTTTTGTCACTAGCCCAAATTATCAAGTCCATGAATTTTGTAGTATTAAAACATTTTGCATAATTTTTAATGAGTTTATTATTAACCTTATTCTTCCAGGGCCTTAAAATTGTTAAGACTTAATTGGTAAGTGATATTTAAAAGTTAGTTGTTAAAAATTGGGCCCAGTCGCACCGGCCTGTAATCTTAACACGAACACGGTAGGAAGCTGAAGCACGTGGACTATATGTTCAAGCCCATCTTAGGCAACTTAGTAGAAAGCCCTATTTCAAAATCAAAAACAAAAACGGGCTGGGAGATTATAGTTTAGTGTGGAGGCCTGGGCTCAAACCTTTATACTACAAATAAATTTAAAATATAAAAGATGAGCTGGTAAGTGATGTTTACAGGTTTCATAATAACCACTGCTGCTCTAACACAATAGCCAAAATTATTAAGTTTCAGAGAAAACATTGGTTGCTTTTTAGTGTATGTAACCTGAGCCAATTTTGTGTTTTGCAAATTGTCGGGAATGTTTATAAACTCCTGTATAACCACCATGGTTTTTCCCCTTTTTTGTTTCAGGTTTAGAAATGCCATGTTAAAGAGCATCTGTGAAGTCCTGGATTTGGAGAGATCAGGTGTAAATAGTGAATTAGTGAAGAGGATCTTAAACTTTTTAATGCATCCAAAGCCTTCAGGCAAAGTGAGATTCAACTTCCACTATTTTAATAGCAAATCAGCTACTATTAGTCTTTCCTTTATCTTTCCTATGACATAGTAATTTAATTAAAGAGCTGTATTAAGACTGACATTTAGTAATAAGTAGATTTAAATAATATGCCTTCCATTGACAACACTGCAACACTTAAAGTAACTACATAAGTGTCATTTGGGACAGGAAATACAAACTAAGGATCTAGGGTTCTGTGTCTAAAGGTAGAAGAATGGAAATATTGAATTGAGGATGAGGTGTTAGCTAGGGGTGCAGGTGCAGTCTAATCAGGACAGGGAAGACATTAGAATTGTATGTTCTGGAATAAACTGACAGAAAACAACAATACAAATTGATTTTTCTAAGACTCATGGATTGAGTTTCCAGAATCCTCAGCAGAACCCTAGAAGTTAAACAAGAGAGGACAGCCTTTCCAATTTTCCCCCTCTACCTAAAGTTTAGATTGGGTTTATTTTTTTAACAGTAGCAGGTGACTTAAATTCCTACTGAAGTATTAACATGCCCTTGCGTTTTCAGTTTATATGAAAGGGCTAACGTTTTGTACTCCATCCTCCTTGATAAATTAAGTGTGAAGAGGTCTGGTGGGCTTAGGAATTTAGGAGAATGCCATCTGGTGAGGAAAGGAGAGAAAACACCAAGCATTTTTTAAAAATAATTCTCTGAGCCTTTCAGTTTGCCCACCCTTGATTCTGTTCCATTAGCTGGACAGGGACAGAAAAGAATAGTCTTCAGTGCTAACTTTTGTTATGTGGCTACAAACCCAAGGGATGTGATGGTTTTTGATGTTTCAGATTATCTTATTTGAAGAGAAGAAATTATCTTTTATTTTTAACTATGGCATACTTGTACTGCTACGTTTTGTATCCCCTATCTGAAATGCTTCCCTTTATAGAGTGAAAACCATTTTGTGACCTAAATACAGTGTGTAGTTGGCCTTCTAGTCTCATATCAACCTACAATACATATTTCTGTCAGCCTTTGCAAAGTTTCTTTAGGTGTTTAGAACACAAATGAAAATGTTGGTCGATATATGGAATTAATAGTAATAGTAATTAAAGTAATTCAACACATTGTTAAAAATGAATTCTTCTCTTTAAAGCTGCTAAGTTTATAAATATTTTTTGAGAGGAGTTGAATAGTTACCAGAACCACTTGATGAACTTAGGACTATACATTATTAGTGTTGTCATTGTAAAAAAATTTTTTTATGCAGCCATTGCCAAAATCTAAAAAAACTTCTAGCAAAGGTAGCAAAAAGGAACGGAGCAGTTCTGGAATGGCAAGGAAGGCAAAGCGAACCAAATGTCCTGAAATTCTATCAGATGAATCTAGTAGTGACGAAGATGAAAAGAAAAACAAGGAGGAATCCTCAGATGATGAAGATAAAGAAAGTGAAGAAGAGGTAAAAGGTTCTCTCTTAATTTCTTTCCGTAGAGGTTTATTGAGACAGGGTATGGCTGTGTAGTCCAGGCTGGTGCTGGCCTCACTGTGTAGCCCAGGCTGGCCTCAAATGCACAGCCTCAGCTTCCTGAATATTGGGATTAGAGTTATGTGCTACCACACCCAGCTAATGTTTATGTGGTGTTCGGGACTGAAACTTAAGGTTTTGTGCTGGCTAGGCAAGCACTTTTGCCACTGAGCTACACTGCCAGTCCCAAATTGAATATTTTTGATGTATGTATGTATATAATAAATAAGCAAAAAAAAGTTCTATTTATTTTTAAATTGTGGAGATATAGAAATGATTGACTGTAAACCAGTTTATTTCCCTTAATGAATATTTAGTTTTATTGCCAGCCAAGACTATGAAAGTTGGGAAACAGTGAAGGTACATGGCTTGGCGTTGCAGTAGGCTTGGAACTGACCTTGAAGTCTTAATAGGTAAATGGGAGGGGAAGTTGGAGGGATTCCCTAAACAAAAACACTCAGAAGCAAATCCTCACAGGATTTTTTTGGTAATATTTTAGTATCTTATTGACTTAAGCTCATTTCTCTTTTTCATATTAAAAGTAAGGGTTTCAGGGGCTGGAAAAATGGCTCAGTAGTTAAGGTGCTTGCCTAGGAAATGCTAAGTGCCTGAGTAAGATTCAGTTCCCTGGTACCACATAAGCCGGGCGTGGTGGTGCATGCCTGTAATCCTAGCACTCCCACAGGCTGAGACAGGATTGCCATGAGTCCAAGGCCAGCCTAGGCACCATAATGAGTTCAGAACCTGCTTGGGCTATAGAACAAGATCCTGTCTCAAAAAGTGGGCAGGGGAGCGGGTGGGAAGGTTAAGAATTATGCTTTTTTTTTTTTCCTTCCAAACTTGAGGGTTATTCATTAAAAGTACTGCATTTGTAGTTTAGTTCATCAGTTTGTAAGTTTTGTAGCACATAAGAATTAAATGTCTACCATCTGTCTTTTTCATTGTTGTAACTCAGTATCGACATACAAATTAGGGGAGGATGGGACTGGAAGAGTGGCGTAGCACCGTGTAAAGCCAGGCATTGTGGCACTAACTTATAATCCCAGCCAGGAATATTGCCATAAGCTGGAGACTAGCCTGGACTATGGATCAAGACCCTCTTTCAACCAAAAAAAAAAAAAGAAAGAAATTAAAAAGTAGGGGAAGAAAAATATATTTTAGCTCACAGTGTCAGAAGGTCACAGTCCATTCACAAGCGGCCAACACCATCTTGTATTTAAAATTTAAGGTTTTAGTGTCAAATTTTATAAAGGCTTCATAATTTGAGAAAATGGCTTCAATTAGTAAATATCTTAATATAGTTTGAAGGAACATGAATAATCTGAGCACTAAGGTTTTTATGGATTGGACATCTAGAAGGAAAGTATGTTTATATATACGTAAGTAATAGTGACAGTTTTAAAGTAATCAAATTCCTTATTCAAATTTTGGATCGTCTACCATTTGTCATTCACTGTTCTTAAACTATTTATTTATTTATTTGAGACAAAGTCTCTCTCTGCAGCCCAGTCTGGTCCTGAACTCACTAGGGAGGCCAAGCTGGCCTTGGACTTAACGGCAGTCCTCCTGTCTCAGCATCCCAAGTGCTGGAATTGTGCCACCGTGCCTGGCTTATGTAGTACTGGGGAATCAAACTCTGGTACTTAGAGCTTGACTTACCGCTTGCTGGGCAAGTGTTTAAGCTTAGCCATTTCTCCAGCTCCACTGTTCTTTAAACTTTATAAAGACAGCTAAGGCATGAAAAATTGTCATAGGATATAAACATTAATTTTTTTATTTTAGAAACAAAGCTTTAAACTGGGTTCAAATTCCTACCGTCCCTTGGATTATCACTGTGAGACATTGGTCAAAGTTATTTAAACCGTATGCCAGAGTTTCCCATCAATAAATGGGATGTTGATGGCATCAGAGTAGTAATAGTACTCATGTATTAAATGACTTAAAATACTTAGCACGCTGCTTAAGTGTCCTATGTAAATATTACTTGGTGCTATTACTATTAAAGGTTGCCTTTTATGTCAAGTAAAATTTCTAAATATTTTGCTGCCATTGCCTAGGTGCATATTTTTTAAAATGAGGATATTTGTTCTGTTTTTCACAGTCAAGGTAGTTAAACTCTTGTGTATACAGATGTCATCTGATTTATGATCATATTGGTTTTTGGATAATGATCAAATGTAGAACTGACACTAGAGGCTTTCTTTGGGGCCATAAACTAAGGTGTGTTAGAAATTCCAATCAAATGATGGAAATTCACAAGGGAAAAGAAAATATAAAAATGCTTTTGCAAATAGTAAGTATATAAAATCACACAATAGAAAAGGTAATCAGTGTAAAAGGAATTTTTCCTGCTTGAGCTTGTCCTGAATGATTTTAAAAGATGTAATTCCAAAGCAGTTTAGCCCAAGAAAAACTTTTTTTACCCCTCTGGTAAATTTCCCTCCATTTCTCATTTTCTGTTTCTCAAAACAAGACTAGGCATTTCTACTACTTTAAAAGCCCTTTAAATATAGGACTGTCCTCAGAAACTTTGTTGCTGATTCCATTTTTGTGAAAAGCTTTGATTGCTGACCAAAGGTAAGTTCTGGAAGGAGGAACAGTATCTCTCCAGCAACTTTGTTTTTCTCTATTCTATTACGAAGACTCAATTTAGTGCAACCTTGTTAGGGATGCCATAAATGGAGTTATTTCTGGCCATAATTCTGAATGGACCTCTTTGCTAAAAGGCCATAAAGAAAAGTCACAGGTTAATTAGAAAAGTTAGGAATTGCTTGTAGAGTTTTTGGATAATTATCAAGTTACTGTATTTGTTCCTTGAAAAATTTCTTTCATAAATACCACTATCAGGATGAGTTTGGATTCGAAGCTATGAACCTAGATCAGTTTTGCCCTTGTGTCAGTTTCCTCTGAAAAAGAAGCTTATATTATAATCTGTAGTCCAAATTTAGTCTGCATTAAATTATTTTATACAGAAATCTTGTTCAAATTATACTTGTCCTTTAGCAGGTTATGTAAGGTTGAATATTATTGATAGCCCTACAGAACTGGACACCTTTTAAAAAATCTTTTAAGAATAGAGACTACAAATCAAAACAACACTGAGGTTCCACCTAACACTAGTAAGTATGGCTGCTATTAAGAACTCAAAAAACAGCAAATGTTGGTGAGGGTGTGGAGAAAAAGGAACCCTCTTACGTTGCTGGTGGGACTAAACTGGTAGAACCACTATTGAAAATAATATGCCGATTCCTCAGAAAACTGAAAATGGATATTCCATGTGACCCAGCTATAATTCTGGGTATTTTTCTTCCCAAAAGAGTTAAAGTCATAATATGGTGATACACGCAGACCCATGTTTATAGCAGCACAATTTACAATGGCCAAGTCTTGGGAAAAGCCAGTATGCCCTAGTATGGGTGACTGGAAAAAGATGTGGTATGTATATACAATGGAGTATTATTAGTCTGTCATAAAGAATGGTAAATTTGAGTCATTTATAGGAAAATGGTGTCTCTAATATGAGAAAACCAAATCATAAAAAATGTAAGAGAGAGAAATTAAGAAGAGGGACTTTGTGGAGAGGGAAAGAGGGGTGTGGGAACAGGACATGGAGGTGATATGTAAACTTTTACAAAAAAATAGACACTAAGATTTAATATTAGCTGATAGTTGTTAAGGCCTTTGGGCTTTTCTTTACCTTTATTTCTGTGACTTGCAGTGAGTAGCGGACAAGAGTTTATAAGCCTTCTTTTCTTAGGAATTAACTCAAAATAGAAGGTAATTTTCTGAGAGTAACTTTGGTAAAAGCTGTTCTGAGTTTCCAATTTATTATCTTAGCTCTTGTGCTTTATAGTATAAGACGGAAGATCATTTGGAAAGTAAGAATTCATGGGTAGATGAGGTTCCATTACAATTAACATTTATTTTCTCTGAGCTGACTCTGGAAATCATCTAGTTCCTGTTGTGGATTAGCATCTTCAGAGGAAGATTGCTTAAATGAGCAAATGAGATTAAACCATACTCTTGTGCTCTTCACAAGTACTAGCCTGAGAAGCATAGGAATTATTGGAGAGGGCAGGAAAAAAGGGATAACACTGCTAATTGAAGAAAAAGTAGACTCTTCTAGACCCTCAAAAGCATACTTTTTAAAAAAAATCTTAACCCTTTTTCAGTTTTTGTTTCCTGTGCAAACTGTAGATTTATTTCAGTGTTCCCATGTGTATTGGAAGTTTTCTGAAGTAGTTCGCAGACTTAAATGTCTGTAACAAATTCATTTATCTTTCACAACAGAAAGGCTCTAGATAGATGATTCTGGGCAAGTATAGCAGCCCAGAAAGGTAACTAGGATGTGAGTACCATCTCTTCCTGAACTCATAAATAAGGCAAGTAAGTAACCCTGTGATCAGAGGGTGGTGGTTCTATATGCTAGCCAAAAAAGATCAAAGCTTTCCCCCAACGATGTCTAGCTTTTACTTGGAGGGGATGGTGACTTTTACCAAAGATCTCCATGTACATGGCACTGGCCAGAGCTTTGTTACCTGGCTGGCTGAGCTGCAAAAAGCTGTGAAATATAGGTGTTAGTTTTCCTACTTTCATAGAAGGAAGGAAAATTAAAATGTAATGTCGAGTAAGCCATTCTACAAATCAGAGAAACTTCCAGTTGTAATTTGTGGGAAAGTGTGTATTTCAGCCATTTGAGGGATTATTTGGTAGTGGTAAGAGGGTGAGTATGAAAGTTTTGATAGTTCTTCCTTAGGTCTTTTTTATTTAAAAAAAAAACCTAAGAAATATTATAATTCGACTAGAGGAATTACAAAACACAGTAATTTTTTGTTGGAAGGCAGGGTTGACTGATCACCATAATCTATTGAGACTTGTTTTCATAATTTTTTGTGAGATATAAAAGGACTTGCACATTCTTTTTCTTGGCATTTGGAGTTTTCTCAGCCAAGTTTTTAAAAGAATAGTATATTTTAAAGCTAATTTTCATTTTGTTCATCTATTTACCCAGTACCCAGTACAACCTTTCTGCTGTGAGGACAGAATTCTGGCTCTGTGACAGGCGTCTTTTTTGGCGACCCTCCTTCAAGAGCCCTGCTGCCTATAAAAGATAGGTAAGCCTTAATATCCCAAGATTTTTTTGCCTTCCTCCTAAAAGTGCTTGTGTTGTTCCTCTGGTCCTATACCTTCATGGTAAATATAAAAATATTTCAAAAATAGAAAATATACTTCAAATTTTTGAAAGTTTATATTACTGACCTCTTAAAAATTTAGATTATACTATAATACTATCTGAAATTGTTGGAAGTCATCAGTTTTCATGGGTTCCCATTAGCACATCAAAAATACCTAACTATTTGAAGCATATTTAGAAATAGCAAACCGGAATCTTTAAATCCTGTGACAATTTGGAAACTAGCTTTTCTTTTATTTTCCCCCAAATTTAGTACCTAATTTTTTGTCATGTATTTTGTTTCAGTATTAGTCATAGCTCTTAGTTGATTAACAGATGTTACTATTATCAGTACTTGCAATTTTTTCTTTATGATACCATGTTTTTAATATGACAAAAACTTTAGATTATGAGAGGCTTAAAGTACTTTTCCTCAGATATAACTTGTTTTTCTGTTTTGTTTTGTTTTTTGAGACAAGAGTCTTGCTGTATAGCCCAGGTTGATCATGAACTCACTATGTAGCCCAGGCTGGCCTTGGACTCAGCAGTCCTCCTGTCTCCACCTCTCAAGTGCTGGGATTCTAGGCCTGCACCATCATGCCCAGGTTACGTGGTGCTGGAGAATCTGACACACTTGCTAGCTGAGCTGTTCCTCCAGCCCCTGATTAATTTAGTACACTGACAGAATGAAAACCAGCTGTTGGGATTACAGGAGATACTTTTCCCCAAATGCCGTTTGATGCTTAATATTTTAGGAGTTCCGAGAAGAATCTTTGTATCTGTTGAAAAGGCTTAAAGAAGAAATGGAAGAAATACCAATTCAAGTTGGCTTTAGAAATGGAGGTGGAAAGTTAGATGTGTGTGCAAAGATGAGGAACAGGGAAGGCAGAATTGCTTTTTTAAAAAACTTGTTTATATTTAGAATCATGTGCCACAGGAGAAAAGGAGTGAGAGATGAAGTCAGACAATAGAGAGGCTGTGAGGTTGTGCATTGTTACGTGACTGCAGCCTTGGGTGACAAATTATCACTGTCATTCTGTGAAAGGATTGTGTCGTCTATACCTGAGCTTTTTGCTAAGAAGGAAGAAAAAAAATGAGACATGTCCTATCTTCTAGGAACTAATAGTCTTTCTAGCTAGGGAGAAGACCCACTCGTTTACTAGTAAAACGTGACATGGAGAAACTATTGAGAATGTAGGTAGCATGTATTTTCATGTCATCTCATTTATTCACTCATTTATTTTCTGGCTTTGTAAATTTGAAAGATGTATCCTCATTTTTGTCCTTGAGGCTATGATAAATCGATAATGATCTTTTTTACTTTTTGAGACAGGTTCTCACTATATAGACCACCAGGCTGACCTTGGACTTGAGATACTTCTGTGTCAAACCCCTCCATCCCCCCCCCCCCCCCCATCAAATGGTAGAATTACAGGAATGTGCCACTATGGTCAGCATATAATCTTTTTGAATGTTTTCTCTACATAACTTTTTTTTCTTTTTTGAGACAAGGCCTAGCCCTGCAGCCCAGGCTTGTCCTGAACCCACTTTGTAACCCAGGCTGGCCTTGAACTCATAGCAATGCTCCTGCCTCAGCCTCCCACGTACTGGGAATACTAGCATGTGCACCACGCCCAGCTTATTTTTATACAGTGCTAGGGAACTGAACCTAGGGCCTTGCATGCCTATTAGGAGTTTCCATCCCTAAGCTGTGCCCCTAGATATGTAACTCTAAAGCTTATAGTGCATATACTTGTCTTCAGTGTTCTATTATATACTGGTAATTTAGACCAGATTTTTACTTTCATAGCTTTAGAGAAGTTGAGTATAAATCTTCTGCTTACCTTAAAACTTAAACTAAAAAGTGTTAACGTAAACTTTATAATTTGAGGAATTATGCTATTGAATGCTTTACCTGATTTCTGATTTCTCTCTCTCTCTCTCTCTCTCTCTCTCTCTCTCTCTCTCTCTCTGTGTGTGTGTGTGTGTGTGTGTGTGTGTGTGTGTGTGTGTGTGTGTGTGTGTGTGTGTGTGTCTTCAGTAGTTTATAATCTAGTCTTAACATCGACTCTGGCCTGTATACAAATCCAGGTTTTGGCCTTCTTTTGTACAGCCCATAAGTTGAGAATGTTTTTTTTTTTTTCCACTTTTAAATGATTATTAAGAACTCTGAAAAATGAAGATGAATCAGAGGTTGTATGTAGCCAGGAAAACCTGAAATATTTATTGTCTGACAACTTACAGAAAAAACTTGAGCAGATGTGTGCTCTAGATTTATCTCATTTTATATGGTATGGCTAGAGGAACCTGCTGTGGGGCTTTAAAAACTTTGTAGGTACCCAGGCCTGTCCTTGGAAATCTCTTTCTTTCTTTCAAATGTACAGTCTATATACCTATATAGGTAGTTTGTTCCAGAAGATAGTGACGTTAAAAATCAAGGTTTGACTGTTATTAATAAGAAACATCTTTGCCTTACTAAATAAGGTAATTTTAATGTAATAGAATTTCAGGATTGGAAGAGATCTTACTTAAAGGTTATCTTGTCCCCAAGAATCTTCCCATTTCATTATTCCGAACAATTACCTAACAGCAACTAAATGTTCTAAGCTTTGTGCTGGAGATGAAGAAATAATTGCCTATCCTTATGCATTTTATTTTAGTAGCTGGGAGGTGAGAAGTCAAAGGTAGGGAGGAAAAACCTATAGAAGAACATTGAGAGCTAAAAAGAGATAAGAATCGTGGAGCCAATACAAAGTTTGAAGGGTTAGAGCCAAAGATAGCCTTGAAACAATTTAGTTTCCTTCACTGCCATTCTGACTTAGCAGGACCCTGTCTCACAATTTTTTCAGAAAAAGTCTGAGGATGTTAGCTCAGTGCAAATGCTCTGGGTTCAATCCCCAGTATCAGTTAAAAAGGGGGAGGGGGAACAAGAAGTATAGTAAGTTGCCACTGTACGTCATTCACACTGCTTGAGGAGTGATGAAGCCAAATAAAGGTAGTTCTTATGGAGATTGTCAGATGTCCCCTTAAGTTTGCAGTGTAATGATGAAGCAGGTAAATGACCACTGTTTACTAAACAATTTTGCTTTCTTTACTGCCTTTTAAATGAATTAATTAGCTCATTTTATGCTCATGTCAACCCCACAGTTGGGGGTCATAGTTAAATCTACCATGCCTGTACGCCATCATTTTTATGTACAATGTAAAATGTGTCAGTATCAGATGTAAAAGATGGGAAGAGTGTTAAAGTCAGCACAGTGCTGCCATTATTTCTTTCATATTTACAAGACAAGAAAATAGGCAGCCACGAGTGGGACCACTTACCCAAAGATGCAGAATCAGTGGTGCAGTCAACATTTTAACTAGAAAGTTTGCTGTAAAGCCCACATACTTAGTTCACTGCTTCACATTCCAGAAAGTAAGGATCAGTGAATTGTAAGGCTAGCTATGGACTGATGAAACTGATGAAAGATTGAGGAGATGATTGGTAAGCTGAGTTTGGAATCATGAGCAAGATTTTCCTAAGTAGCAGAAAGGAATAAAAGATTGAAGCAAGTAAAGTGGTCATGGTTTAACTTGCATTATCAGCTCGTTCATTGTTCACTTCTATAACCTATACTGATGAGTTGTCCATTGTTTCACAGTATCAAGATAATACCCCTTGGGGATCTTCCATCTTTCAAAGTTGCCTATACCTAGTAACTTCAGGGCTGTTAAGGTGATTCTTAACACCCCAGGACTGAAGCATAAGATGTGAACTCCATGAGCTTTCTTCTTTCCCAAGATACCTGATACCCTTAGGTATCCCAGTTTAGTTGTCACTAATCTACTTTCACTATTTCCCACATGGACACTGCTCGGTCTAAAAATACTAAATTCCCATTGAAAGCATGCTGTATAATGGTTATTACAGGTGCTGAATCTGTCTCAATACTTTCATAATTTACATTGTATCTCCTACTTTGAATAATATTTTAAACTTCAAATTATTAGAGTAGATGTTTGCATTTGAAAGAATTTAACACAAGAGGAAGTGCTGCTAATAGAAACAGTGGCTGAAATTCATGTTTCCTGTGTATCAGGCACCATTGAAGTACTTTGACACGTTAATGCATTTCCTCTCCATAAAACCCTAAGCACTGTTGTTTATTTCGTAAATGAGGACATTAGGGCCCAGAGGTGTCCTGAGGCTAGAATACTAAATCAGGTTGTGTGCCTCCAGAACCTGCTCCTTGAACTGCGATGCTGTAACTTACTCTGCAGTTCTCTTGTGGCATGGTTGCAGTCTATTAGAAGTTTTAGTGCTAGGTAAAGAATAGTTGTTGACTTAGAAAAGCTGTAGAACGTTATTTTTTCTAGAATATGTTAAAGATACAGGAGTTCTTGTTCAGAAATAGTTCTATAGAGGTAGCTTGATCCTACTGTATCATTACAAAAGTTTATGCTTATATAACAACTCACAATTCAGTTTTAAAAATGGAACTAGGACTACAGGAATAATAGCACAGTGGTAAGGCCCTGAGTTCCATTCTTGAACACTGCATAAACTCGGAGTAGTGGCACACACCCATATCCCAGCATTCTGGAGGCTAAGGCAAGAGAACGGTTTTATGTTCAAGGCTAACCTGGGCTTCACAGTGGGTTCAGGACCAGCCTGGAATACAAAGCAAGACTATCTCAAAAAGAAAATTTTAAAAAATGGTGCCCTATTATGTATGCCTTCTTTTAATGAGAGCCTTAATAATTCCTGAAAGTTTTTTAATCATATAATTCTGATTACTTAATTTGAATGAGGATTAAGTAATAATGCTTATGATATTCTTTATATTGCTCGGGCTCGTCCTCCTCAGCCCTTTGAGGAACAACTTAGTTTCTTAAACCTACAGGCCCAGATGTTATTAGCCTTTGATTACAGAGGGGTACATGAGTTAAAGTCATTCTTGGAGAACTGGTAAGCCATGTCTGCCTCTCCTGCCATCCCCACTATCCGCTACATCAGAATTAATAAGAACGTCCTTTAAATATAAAAGTGATAGTAAAATTCCATGGTTTATCTCTAAAAACATGTCAACCCCTTGATATCTTTTAAACACAGAGCATCCAAACTAGATAGGTTAGCTGGTTCCCAGCCAACAAAATATTACTGAGGAAATACCATTAATATTAGGCTTAGCTATCTATAGGTAGGTAGGTAGGTAACAAATTTATTTTAGTTAGACCAGCAAACACTAAAACCCAGTGAAATGGACTTAGAAATAGTCCGAAACCATCATCTTGACTTTTAGAACAAATTGATCTACTGTATACTTGGTAATCTGAAGGATAGATTCAGCACAGTGCTTATCTTAAAGTGTTCATTTATATGGAATGCTTTACCTTTGGAATTAATGAAGAATTGATGTTTTCTACATTAAGGAACCTTAGTTGAAACATAGCTATAAACTATAATTTTGTCATTTTATTTTGTACATACTGTGTGCATTTTGCTCAGTAACTGAATTAGGGTATAAGAACACATGCTCTGAAGTCAGATTTGAATTGTGGATCTTTATTAGTGTGACTGCTGGGAAGATAACTAACCCTTAGCTTCCTCGTATATTCATAAATATTGAGCAACTGCTGTGTGCTAGCATTATGTAAGGCATTAGGGACATGCCACTGAACACAAGGAAAGCACCCTGTCTTCATGGAATTTAAGATCTAATTAAAGAAATAACAGTATCTGCATTTTGGAGGGGTTTTTTTCCCCCAAGATTAGATGCAGTAGTACATACAAAGCTTTCTGTCCAATGCCTGTTATTTTTGTAATTGTTTCTTGACTTACACTTAGGCTTATGTTGGGATAGAATTATGTTAAGAGTATTAGTCATTTCTCAAAGTGACATTAGTAGTCACTTAAAATTTTTTATGATCTATTGTTCATTTTCTGTGTTATAGAACAGGCATGGGGAAGAGAAGGAATAGCAATGAATCTCATCAGTATGTGTTTTCCTTTCCAACAGCCACCGAAAAAGACACCTAAAAGAGAAAAAACTAAACCAAAAGCCCCTGCTAAAAGTAAAAAGTCTGTAAAAAATGCCAATGTTAAGAAGGCAGATAGCAGTACCACAAAGAAGAACCAAAACAGTTCCAAAAAAGGTACGTTAGAAACAATGACATTTTCAGCAACCATTAAAGATAAAATATATCTTATGCATAATTTAAATGTGTATAGAAGGTAGGTAAACTGCAAAGAACATTGGGGAAGAAGGGAGCATGTCAGGTTTTAAATTTTTAATTGAAATTGTATCATTCCTTAGGAATGATGACAGTGGGCTGGACGAATAACATAGCAGTTAAGAGTGCTTGCCTAAGAAGCCCAAGACCCTGTATTAGATTGCCTAGCACCATGTAAGCTGGGCATGATTGTATATGCCACTAATCACAGCACTTCCCACCACTTGATAGGCTGAGTCAGGAGGACTGCTGTGATGGTGAGGTCTGCCAAGGCTACAGAGCAAGACCCTGTCCAAAAAAAAAAAAAAAAAAAATTATAGAGCTTAACATGATTTTTCCAATCTGTCTTATATATTTGTAAGAAAAAATTTTCACTTTTAATATCTTTTAGAAAGTGAATCTGAGGATAGCTCAGATGACGAACCTTTAATTAAAAAACTGAAGAAACCACCTACAGACGAAGAGTTAAAGGAAACAGTCAAGAAACTGTTGGCCAATGCTAATTTAGAAGAAGTAACAATGAAGCAGATTTGTAAAGAGGTAATTAGACATGTTTGGATCATTATGTTCTGACTTGAAAATGTCTTTCACCCATTCCTTTATTTGAAGCTGCATCCTCTGTTCACTATTCAACTACTGTATGCCTGACATTCTGACAAATGCTAGGGTACAACATTAAACCATCATAAAGTAGACCTAATGGAGTTGTTTTGTAAGTAAATTTAAATGAGTAAAGTCAGAGTAAACAAAAAGTGATACCTTCCAAACCACCTTGATGAATATGAAAACTTTACTGGCCCATCATTAGACTGTATTAGTTTAAAAACAGAATCTCCAGCACTCCATAAGATGGCCATGGTAGCTAGCACACGCCTGTAATCCCCACAGCCTGGACTAAAGTGAGACCCTGTCCAAAAAAAAAAAAGCTCTGTTAGTGTGGTAACTGAGCTGTTAGAGATTAGGCTGTTAATTCTGACTCTGAATTTCTTATAGTGACTTCCTGGAATTAAATGCTTTGGTCATGAATCTGACTCCATAGGATTTCATACCCTAGATCCAGAGTTGGAGTGGTGGACTCACAAGTAGAATGTTTAGATGATGTTACAGAGAGATGTATTTTCAAAAGATACTTCACAGATAGCCTGTTTTTATTAAAACTTAGCCCACTTAACTAAGATCTACTTAAATGTTTTCTTCACCTTTATTTTTCACTCATAACTCACTTAAAATGCACAGAATATCTGCATGTTGGTTGGTTTTTTTTCTACCGCATATGTGGTATTACTGAAGCTACTCATGTGCGATACATTCCTATATTGTGAACCAAAATACTATTGGAATGTACATGTAGTTCTTTGTATATAGCACAGATTTTCTTTGTTCAAAGAGTATTTGGATTTTTAAAATCTGCTTTGAATGTTTTTCCTCCTCACTGTAGGTATATGAAAATTATCCTGCTTATGACTTAACTGAGAGAAAAGATTTCATAAAAACAACTGTAAAAGAGGTAAATACTGTGATCTTTTTTGATCATTTTGGACACAGAACAAAGTATGTATAGTCTGAGCAAAACCTGAACCCGGATTACAGTGTGAATTCACAGCATACGTAGGAGCTGGGCTCAGCAACTGAGCAAGTTCCTATCCACCAGACCAAGGCAGGAAAGATGTACAGTAGGTAGCTACAGTTGTATGTGGATCTAGCTGACTGCCCAGCTTAAAACAGATAGGAAAAAAACAGAATGAGGCTTTAATGACTTACTATGTTTTATATTACTGCGTGTGATAAAATGTTTCTCTTTTGTTACAGCTAATATCTTAAGACAGAAGATAAAAAACAGATGACTTGTCCCTATAGATTGGAAGATCTGATTTCTACCATTATACCAGCAAAGAGAATGTATTTCCTTTTCTAAATCCTTGTTCAGAATGTGTTGGTAGAACTTACTGCTGACTTTTTATCTTGATAATTTGAATTTGCCATTTTAAATTGCATTTCTGTGCAGTTTTTAGTTTAAAATATTGCATGGCAGTAATTATTCCTTGCTTTTATAGCTGTGTTTTGTATATTTTGAGTTGCTTTGTATAAGGTCATAGATTTCTGAACTGTTGTGGGTTTTAGTGCACTTAATATTAGCTTGCTTAAGACATACTTTTAATCAAGTAGAACAGAGACTTATAAGTGGCATTTATACATGCAGAGATTATTGCAGTATTTAGTATATTTTGAGTACACATCTCTTCTGTCAGGGTGAAAACTCAGCAGTGATAACGTTCATCATGTTAAATTACAAAAGAAAGCTATAGCTGTCCAGACAACTAAATTGGTACTTTTTCTGCATGTGTGTATATATGTCAACTTGTCAGCATGACAGAAGTGACAGATATTATTTTTGTATTTTTAAAAACCAATTTGTTGTATATAAAGGATTTTTTTTAATTTCTTTTGTGCAGAACAATTTTTAAACTCATGTAGGTAGGTATCTTTACACTTGTAAATATGAAGTTGTCAGTGTTGAGCCAGACGGTGTAACAGAGCAGGCTAAGTCGGAATTCAGTGAGGGGACACTGAACTGTCTAATTCTGCTTTGCCTTGAAAGTGTCATCAATTTGTAGTTTTAGTGTTAACATAGATACATTTTATATTAAGGACAAACCAAAATCAACACATCACGGCTTCAAGAACTTTGGGAAAGGGTGGGATTAAGTACAAGCACATTTGGCTTATACTACATGAACTCACTTTAATTTTACTAAATACTTTTGACAACAAAGTGCTGATACTACAGGGAACCCGGCATCTTTATAATTATGATCAAAGTACCAGGTGTAATGCCAGGAGATCATGTATAGGCAATAGTAGGTATCTCTGACAAAATATTTCATAAAAGTAGTAATATACCTTAACATTGAATAATTTCAGTGAATTTGTGGATCAGACATGTTGGGTTTTTAAATTTCACCCAGTTGACATCCTGTGTGATCAGCATGGACCATTCCCAAATTTGAAGGACTAAATCTTGTCTTAGTTTATTAAATAACCTATGAATTTTAAAATATGCTGCTTTTGACAAACTTTAGGTATTGAAGGTACCAATTGAGTGTTTTAAAATCTTTGCATCATTGAACAGAAAGATAAAATGGTAATTATGCTGAATGTTAGCAGGTTATTTTCACAGGTTTCACATGATAAAAGTTAGGACATAGGGAAAAGTATTACCAATGAATGGAGTAATAAGCAACTAATAAAACCTAAAATTTGGCCTGTGATTTCAGATATTTAATTTGTTCTTTAAAAACCTTGTCAATAAATCAGTGGTGTTTTAAATCTCTTGTATTTGATGTTTTAATTCATTACAGGTTTACGTATTATTTCCTGCTATCGTAAAGATTTTTGAACTCAGCCTTCTTAAGATTTCCAGTGCTCTTCAGTGATAATTGAACAGTTTCGAAGTGGTTTCAGAAAACTACAGTCAGGGTTAACATTTTTATGAGTATCTGCTATAAAAGGGGTGGGCAGTAAATGGCTATAATGTATAAAGAGGGTTTGAAGGTAAGGGCATAGTCTTTTGCGTATGTCAAGTTCTTGACATACTCCTTTAATAGTGGGTAAGTTTTGATCACTGCAATACAAAACATCTGAAAAACAAGTTCTAGTTTTTATTAAGCAGTTTTGTACAACCAGTTCTTGATGATCTGCAGTAAAATCACAGTAAACATGTGTATTCACTGCTACATTAGTACAAAATATTCAGACAATGAAAAACATTTAGAGTAACTCAAGTACCACAGTTCCTTAAACAAATGTCAAGTATGTCCTTTAAGACAGGATAAACAATTTTTTAAATACATGTACCACTTTTTTCCCCTACTTGCAGCATAGTATGAGTTTTAAGTGCCCAGAAAAACTAAATAATTTACTTTGAACCATTTTAAACTTAACATTTTGCATTTACCATTTAATACATGCTATTTTAACATTTTAATACATAACACTTTAAAGCAGAATACGCCCTAATCAGTACCAATGAGTCTCAACAAATCTATAAATATCAACATTTTCACGTGTTAACTTTGATATATATAGCTACTGGCTTTCTTTTATTTGGATCATACTTTGATGGGGAGGAGGAGGTGTTTAATCTCTCTAACGTTCACTGTACATTCTTTGCATGAGACACTCACAGTTTGGTTAAAGTTTTTAAAATGCCAAATACTTTGAAAATTCACTAAAGTCATTTTTGACCCCATTGTTGAAACAAACCGATTTAAAGACTTGTCCAAAACCTTTATAACCTGTAACCTGCAAAGTTTGTTGGCAAAAAAGGCATTCTAAAGACCCTGAAAACCAATTTTGTTTTAAGCAATTTTTTGTCAAAAAAGGAGAAATTTTGCCATGTTCCCAGGCTTAATTTTAAGATATGGCTTATAAAACACACAACATTTACAAGGATAATACATTTTTCTGCAGTTTTCCAGTGGACCTGCCTATGGAAAACTAAAAGTAATTATGCAAAAAACAGTTTCTAGAGACTAAAATCATTTTTTAAAAAGTCACAAGGGGCTTTTTTCTGACAAGATTTTTTTTTCTTTTTGCTAGTGGTTGCCTAAATTAAGGATATTAGAAATGTGCTACTCAAGTTTGGCTTTAAGAAAAACAGCTATATATTGTGTTTCAGTATGAGGCCCACACTAGGCATCCCATTCCCAGTAACATGATCTCTACACAGTTGAAGGGATTGAGACTTGCTGTTTTGTTAGTGAGTGCACAAATTTATAAAAGATAAAATTTGTTTCTTTTGAATACCCAATAGGAAGAAATATGTACAGTATAAAATAGTGTAGAAGTTTCATTTTATCTTCAACTGGAGAGTTTATGTTGTATCAAAAAAGTTCTAAATTTCAAGTACAGGTTAATACTTGAGCTATATAAAAATATTAAGGCTCATTGGTAAAGATACTGATAAGTTAGTTGTCACAGAAAAAACATGGCTTTCTAGTTTGTTACTTCCTGCTTAATTTACTTGGTTCTGCAGTGTATGAAAATTCATCTAAACAAAATATGAAGTCTGAAGGTAACTTCTAACCAATGGAAGAATCATATAGTCAAGGTCTCAACTTTTATATTCTGCCATATTCTGATATCCAGAATACATTAACACTAGTTGGACCTGTGGAAAATGAAATTAAATATAAGTGCTCCTAAGGACATTTGGGGTTGGTGCTTTGGAGAGGAACAATGAGTTTACATTATCAGATCACCTTAGAAACATTAGTTTTGTTATCCAGAGAGGTCTCTCCCAGAACACACATGTACTTGCAAAACTGAGGCTTAAGCTGTTTCAAACATCACTTGGGGTACAGAAGAAAGCCTGGGTTCCAGACAAATTCTGTTCAAAAGGCTGCGATCTTACTTGCTTCTCGAACACCACTCAAATATGCCCCTGTAACAGTTTGGGGAAAATGCCTGTTTGTTGCCTGTAAAAAACCAGAACATTAATTTGAGATCATGCATAAATAACTTATCAAAAGGTAATAACAAGCCTATACTTTCTAAAGTCCTCCTAAACTTTATAATGCACACTCAACTTAGCTCTTGAAATTCCAGGTTATTTTGCTATACATTGCCAAATTCATTCTGCAACATACTCAACTCCAAAGTACTATGGCATTTATTAAAATACTACCCCATCTGCCACGTACTCTGTTGGAAATAATGAATAATGGAGGAGCAAGTGGCAATGACAAGCCTCAGAGAAAGGGGTTTTTAGAAGGGGTAATTATTACTAAAGGAAAGCAAGAAAGATTCCAAATTCTCATGACTCTAAGGTCTCTGCCTAAAATAGCCACTTGGAAGTGGCTGGGAGTTGTTCCCTAGCATGTATCCAGTATGCTCCTTCAGAGTGAGCTCTAAACAGATCCAGGAGCAAATTCATCTCGCTTTAAGACGGTACTCTTACAATCACTCAAAAATCACAGACACAGAACATTGTCTTTAATATGAAAATTAAAAGTGTAATCTTAGACTATCATGTAAAATACTGGCTGGATGAAAGAGAAGAGTGATTAATTCACTATGTTTGGGGAACAGGGATATTTAACGACTAAAAGCAAATTCCACGAAGAATCCTTACAAAATCTCAGCCACCAGAGGCACAAAAGAATCATGGAGGAGCAGGACTAGTGCAAAGACTGAAGACCGATTAGTTCCCTACCACATTCCACACTGCAATAACTTTTTTTCAGAGACTGGAATGGGTGGAACACTAACAATGTGGCTGAAGTGAAATCTTCCCAAAGAAGAACGGGCTTCTAGCAACTTTAGTTTTAAGGAACTAGGCTTTCATCACGCTAGTTCAATGTTCGCAAATAGTGAAATCTGGGATCGAACTGCCAGTTGGGCATTCTGGAGCTTTGCAGTGGCTTTATAGAGTACCTTGCTCAAACCTAAGCTAACAGGCAAGGGTTGGGTATGGGTTATTTGGACATGGTAGCAGAGGCCAAACCACACAAAGTCGGAAACGGAGTGAGTGGAAAACAATGACCAACAACAACAAAGTAAGCTTTATAACCTTGAGAGACATGCTAGAGGAATAACACTGGTTAAACTGCTTGCCTAGCACAAGGTCCTGAATACGATTCCCCAGCACCACATAAATCCAAGTATGGTATAATCCCAGCACACTAGAGGTGGAGCAGCAGGATTGCCAGGGGTTCAAGGCTAGCCTGGGGTACAGAGCAAGACCATGTCTCAAAAATAACAACATTGAGAAACATTACCAGCAAGAAAATGCTACCAAAAATAACACTAATAAAAGCTAGAAATTTAATAACTAATTTGTTAGAAGATTACACAAGTTTTCCCCTCAAAACAATAAAAGATGAAATCAGGTGATCATTCCTTCTATGATACCAAACAATCCAGAGACAGATTAAACAAAAACTGGGGAGAAAAATGATCAGAAGAAAACTCTAGGATTTGAAGGCTATGAATTTCTTAGGATAAATTAGGACCAGAAATCAGAAGAGCAAAATTTTCCAACAGAAGTAAGTCAAGAAAGCAAGGACTTGGAAATAACTGTCCAACACTGCAGTGTGTTTGAAAAAGACCCAGGGGGACAGCCTTTGCAGTGGTCACAGATCAGCCAGACCTGACTAAAGGGTTGACTAGAGGAGCTAACGACCAAAGGGGAGAGTAGTACTGCCCTGAGAACAAAGCTGTGAGGAATGGATCGAGGGATCCGGGATCCAGGCCACCTTAGCATAGCAGCAAACAACATGTACATGACAGACACGTGATGAAAGAGTTGAAAGGGCTGGCGGAATGGCACACTGGTTAAAGTGCTTGACTAGCAAGTGCAACACCCTGGGTTTGATTCCCCAGCACCAGATAAGCTGGGCGTGGTGGCACATTGCTGAAGCAGGAGAATTGCCAAGAGTCCCAAGACCAGCCTAGGCTACAGAGTGAGACCCTGTCTCCAAAAAAAAAAAAAAAAAAAGCCTGAAATAACTCAGAAAATGGTACAAAGAAACTAAATGGGTTAAGTTTTTGTCTGACACTGGACAGTTCTGCCTGATGGTAAATCTAAAGATGAAAATGACTAAGAAGATGGTAAATTTTAAGATAAACATGACTTTAACAAATAAAACGAAGTGCAGAAGAAATGGCTAAAAGAAATGGGCTATGATGTTCCCCACCCCCACTGTTAGGGCCCTTAGGGCCCCAGAGCCTCAGCATTGCTGACGTTGGCCAAGTTCCTTTAAATCACGTGTTGTTTTGCTTGTTTACCGTTTGAACCGTGTGAAATTCCAGGTGTTGCTTGTTTACTAACCATTTGAAGTCACGTGTTGTTTTGCTTGTTTACCATTTGAAATTTGGATCAGGTGTGGAAACGCGTGACTGTTAACTAGTAGGAAGGCAAGGAGGGTATATAAGGGAGGATGTAGATAATAAGGCGGCTTCTGCAGTGTCCCTTGCAGGAGTCCAATATTCTTCAATCCGCACTCCCCCTCTCACGTTCTCGTTCACTGACTGAGCAGGCTCGGCCACCCTACTCATACTGAAGTCCTAACTTGCAGCACCCAGAATGTGACTGTGTTTGGAGATTGGGTTTTTAGTCAGTAAGTTACTCTGGGAATAGGATACCAGCTCCCAAGTTTAAGAAGGTCTCCACTATTTGCTGTGCTATTTGCTGTTACAGAATTTTGAGCGTATTTGACTTGGTTTTTAAATACTAGGATAGACAGGACTTCAGCTTGAGGAAAGAAATCAAAATACAAGTAATTGGGTTTGGAATCAAGATACATACCTCACCAGCAAAAAAGACAGTTCCTTGTATTTCCTCAGCAATGATATCATAGGCCTCACCACTTCCAAATGTCTTCACAAAACTGTAAGCCATCTGGATCCATGGCTCTGTGCTCCACCGAGTAACAAAATACTTTGTGGGATCTGGAACTTCCTGCATCCAACAGAGAAATTATAAAACAGGATCAATAAAGAAGAATTTAGACACAGTGAAATACAAGCTGGAAATACACACTCCTCTTTCCCTTTAAGACCTGTGCTCATTTGGAGTCATGCCCTGGAATGGCAGTTTTCAGAATGTTTCTCCTCTTACCCTGTTCCAGCCACAAAATTCCATACTCTGTCTTAATGCCACAGACATTATTTTCTGGAACCATCACCAATGACAAAGATTTCAGGCCTTCCTGTTCCACTGCTTGGCACATACTGGAGCAGAGGTCCCCAAGCCACAAATCGGTATAGGTCAGAGCTCTACCCATCCTACTGTGAACTGCACATGTAAAGGATTGAGACTGCATGCTCACTGCAAGAATCTCATGCTTGATCCAAGGTGAAGCTGAGATACCATCCTCCATCCCACCCACTGGACCCAATCCATGGAAAAATTCTTTCATAAAACCAGTCCCAGGTGACAGAAAGGTTGGGGATCATTGTGCTGCAAAAGGATTCTGGCCTAGGGTACAAAAGGGAAGAGTAAAGTCACAGAATCACAGGTTAAAATTCCCAAACAGGCTTCTCCCCCAAAACAGCGATGACACAAATATGTCTTTAACATTCACTTAGCTGTGTCGGCTGGCTTCTGACAAGCACTGACATGAAAAATCCTTTCTGAAAACCATTCCAAACAACTAATGTGAAAAAAAAAAAAAAAAAAAAAACGGGAAATAATCCAGGGTGGGATCTACTGTGATATACTGACATAACTAGTTATGCTCACATAAAATCAGCAAAATACCTAATGCCTCCCTCTAATTTACATAACTTTTGAAACACTTTTTTTTTTTTTTGCTCTTTAAAAGACATAAGCCATTTACAAATGACATGGCCATCTACATATCTCCAGAGAACATGCAATTTAGATTTAAATCAAGATTACCTTGATGTCTCTGGAGGGAGGACAGAAAAGAGACTGCCTGCCTGTGTGGATACAAGAAAATTTCAGAATATTTCCCTCTGTGCCTGGCCTTACACAGGCCTAAAATCCCACTCTCTGGGAAGTTTAGACAGGAGGATCATAACTTTGAACCCAGCCTGAATCACTCTGAAACTCAGAACCTGTCTCAAAATACAAAAATAAAAATAGACCGGGGAAGAAGCTCAGAGTGAAGGTGAAGGTCCTCACTTTAATCCCAGTACCATGTTTTATTTTATTTTTTTGAATCCCTTTTTAAAAAGAAAGCTATAGTCAATGCTAGAGTTGGGGAAATTCACAATCTACAAAAGATACCTTTATATCCTTAGGAAAGATAGGGGGCTACACATGATGTCAAAAGGAAAACAACTGTATAAAAAAAAAGTGTAGACAAGGATGGGCTATGCTGTCCCCCATCCCCACTCCTATAACTGAAGTCCTAACCCACATTACCCAGAATGTGACTGTATTTGGAGACTTGATTTTCAGTGAGTAATTAAGTTAAAATGGGGTGTTACAGTTTAGATCTAAACGTGCCCATGAAGTCTCACGTGTGTGGAAGGTGACTGGGCCACAGGGGCACTGTACTTGCTGGCGATTCATCTACTAATGAGTTTAGTATCTGAATATGCTGTTAAGATTTAAGGTGGCTGAAGGTGCATCGCTGAAGGGATGACCTAGAAGGGTGTATTCGTGTCCTCATTCCTCCCCTTTCTGCTTCCTGACCCGTGACATGAGCAGCTGCCCTACCTGGTGGAAGCTCCTCCACCAGGCCCATTCTATCTTAAAGCCAGAGAACTATGGATACAGCCTCCAGAAACGAAGCCAAAATATATCTCTCCTTCTTTCAGTTGTAGGTGTCAGGTACTTTGTTCCAGCTATGGGGAAATGACTAAGATACAGGATCTGATGATTGGCCTAACCCAATCAGACTGGTGTCTGTCCTTATAAGAAGAGGGAACGAGGACATAGCCAACGTGAAAGGAAGACCATGTAAGGAGGCAAGGCGGTTTGCCACATATAAGCCACATAGAGGCTTATAATGGGACCAACCTGGAGCTTGGACTTCTGACCTCCAGAACTAGGAAAGTAAAGGTCTGCTACCTGAGTTACCCATGCTGTGGCATTCCTCTAGCCCCCCTTCTTAATTGTTGTTACTTCTACAACAAAGCGTATAATTGAGCAGCCCAGGGAGCCCTGAGTTTGAGGCTGATGTCACTTCCTGAGTAATGGTGGTGTTGCAACCCCTGTAGGGACTGCTGTGGCAAGCCTATAATCCCAGCACTCAGGAAGCTGAGGCAGCCATGAGTCCAAGGCTAGCATGGGCTACAAAGTGAGTAATGGTGGTGTTGCTCCCCTGCAGGTACTGCCATACACAGTGTGCCCGACTAACCCAGGTGCAAAAGTGAACAGAGGTATCCTGGAAGAAGGAACAGCCAGTGTCTCCAGTCCCTTCCCACTCAGCAACATGGATGGCCTGGGGCCCTCCTACTCAGGGAGTACTGCGCATGTCCTCCTCGTTCTCTCACCTGCTCTTTGAACAGCTCCCGCAGGGTGGCCATGCACTGCTGCAGCACTTGCTTGTCATCCAGCGTCCGCACCGATGCGACGGCCTCCCCTGCGATCACCGACATCAGCACACTCTGCTTCTTCTGAAGCCACAGGGAAAAGCAATTAATTAGTTAACTAAACGTATCTGCAGCACTGGGGATCAAATTCAAGGCCTTCGTGTGGAGCTCTATCCCCAGCCTGGTATTTAGTTTTGATCTTCAGATGAGGTCTCATTAAGTTGCTGAGTTGCCCAGGCTCAGCTCACACGTGCAATCT
Organism: Ctenodactylus gundi; assembly: GCA_004027205.1. Taxonomy (NCBI): domain Eukaryota; kingdom Metazoa; phylum Chordata; class Mammalia; order Rodentia; family Ctenodactylidae; genus Ctenodactylus; species Ctenodactylus gundi. The sequence goes on from PVKB01000036.1 coordinate 1,355,208, forward strand.
TCCTACCTCAGCCTCCCAGAGTGCTGGAGTTGCAGGTCTGTACTTCTGGGCCAGGCAAAGCAGTTCATTTTTGCTTTAGGTACAAAAGTCTCTAAATGCTCAGCTCTGAACATGCCAAAGCCCCATTCTCATGAACTGAGTCCCATTCCTTTGACGGTGCGTCTTCCCCTCAGTAGCCTGTCCACTTTCCTCACAACAACATTTTATCATCTACAGTCCCTGCAGGGGAGCAACATCACCATTACTCAGGAAGTGACATCAGCCTTATTGTGGTTTGGCTCTGGAATGTCCCCCAAAAGTCTCATGTATTTATAGGTTATGGATTGTCTATGGAACTATGTGCCGTTGGTAGATTGGGGCCTTGTCTGGAGGGGTGGATTACAGGCATGTTAAGTTAGGATCAAAAGCGTGTAGTGGCCACAAGTTCCACACCTGGATCCAGGAGGGGCGGATCACTGGGATGAGACCTGGAAGGATATATAAGCTGCTTCCTTGGAGGACTAGTCTCCTTGAAGGACTGCCTGTTGGTGATGTCGTGAGGAGCTGCCTCCACCTCTGCCTCTGCCATGTACTTCAATTGCCGCTGGCCATCCCTGAATGGACTGTGACCTTCTGAAACTGTGAGCTAAAATAAACCTTTTTTCCCCTAAATTTGTGGATGTCGAGTACTTAGTCACAAAAAGGAGTAAGTAACTAAGACAAGCCTCAAACTCAAGGTTCCCTAGGCTGCTCAACTAAAGCATTGTGTTAGAAGTAACAAGAATTAAGAAGGAGAGCTAGAGGAATGGCATAGTGGTTAAAGCATGTGCTTTGCAAGTGACAGGCCCCAATTTTGATTCCCCAGAACCACATAAAGCCAAGAGTGGTGGTACATCCTGTAATCCCAGCACTCAGGAGGCTGAGGCAGCTGAGTCCAAGGCCAGCCTGGGCTACAGAGTGAGTTAAGGACCAGCATGGGCTACAGAACAAGATCCTGTCTCAAAAAGAAAAGAAAAAAAAGAAAGAAGGGAAATCTGCAGGAAAAACAAGAGGGAGGACTAAAGTGGCAAAGGAATTCTACATTTGGTTCCCATGTGAAGCCTTCTTACCATAAAGCTTTCTGGAACTAAGAAAAAGGGCCAGATGGCTTCTGTGTGGCAGGAATATGGCTGTGGTGGCAGGAATATGGCTGTGGTGCAAGTTACCAGAGCTGTCCAGATCCAGGTGTGTCTCCCCTTCTCTCTTTCTCCATCAAGACCCTCTCTCACATCCCACCCTTCCAGCTCACTAGAAGACCATTCAAGAGAAATTTCAAGTTCACTTATTTACTACGTTGTCACCCCCCCTCTACCTGAAAGAAGATAATCCCAGTTGGCCTGAAATAACATTGTCTAAAAACATCAACTCATGTCCCTGGGAGCAAAATGAGTACACAGTATGCTTTGACATATATAATGAATGTTTCAATTCTTAAATGCTACTATAGTGATAAACCTAAGGTCATTAATCCCTCTAAAGCAGTTCTAGAAGTCCTATTTCTTAAGTGTCTTTAGTTATGCTGTTGTAGTTGTTTTGTCCTGAATCAAATAAAAACATTTATCTTTCATGGGTATTTTGATTTTGTGAAAAAGCCAGACTTAGATGGTACAAGAGTAAGAGAATAAGGCTGATGAGGACATACCACCATGTTTTTATGAACCCACCTTTCCACAAAAGAGGACTTCCAGAACTACTTCAGAAAGTGGCAAGTGAAAGACCCAAGCTAAACAAACTCCATGCAGGCTTCAGACCCTCCAGACAAGCTAGTATGCCTGAGTTTCAGTTTTCCAGAACAATCAGGCAATTAGGTTGGCCACGAAGATTTCTTTGGGTGTATAGACCTCAAGGGCTAACCCACCAGCTGTCAAGGGCCCTAGCGCCACCATGACCATGGGCCACAGCCAGTGCAGCGCCGGCGATCAGAGGCTGACATCATCCCGGCTTTGGCAGGCACTTCATGGTCCCCAAAGCCAAGCCCCACCACAGCTGCTGGCTCTGGTAGTGTGACTCCAAGCTGCAATGACTCGAGTACTGCTCTAAACCCAGCCACCCTCCCGCACTCTGCTCAAGGCTGAAGCCACCCTTGGGCAACTCTCAGACCAGCCAAGGCTAAAACATATCTGGGGCCTTAGTTAAGGTCAGAGAGTCACAAATCTAACATTCCTGCAGCCTGGGTGGTGGTCTAGGGACTACATATCTAGCATTCTTGTGACATAAGTTACAGTCTGTGGACTACAGATAGTTACCTTGTATAAACCGACCAATCACTCACCACTTGCCCAGACCCCACGTGGGCCCTTCAGGCTAACCTCACAATTGGTCATTTTCAGAAGACTCTCAAAGGTCATGAGTGGGTACCGCCAGATGTTAGGGACACTCCACGAATTCTGAGTGGTTAATGTTGTTACCATGGGTGCTGTGTAACTGTCATTGGTTTTTATTTGACGATGCTGTGCATATGTCATATTTCCTGTAACCGCTCCTTCCTTTACCCCATAAAAGCCCTGCTTAGCTATTGTTCAGGGCTCTCTGCACAGATCCACTGTGTCGGTAAAGTCTGAGAGCCTGAGATTAAGCCCAAATAAAGGCTTCTTGTTTTTGCATGCGTGCCTCGGTCTCTCTCGGTCTCCTGATGGTCTTTGGCATCTCTGCGATCTGGGCATTAACAGCAAGGACCATGGGACAAGTGTGTTTGCAGTAAGGGGGAGTATTATTTTAAGGGGGACTAATGTCAATATGTCTTCTACTGTAGTAAAATTTTAACAATTTAAATATTTACCACATATTTTGATCATACTGCATACTTGAAAAAAAAATGGCAAGTAGGAAAATGTCCCAGTACAAATGTCCTTTCAGAATAAACCTATGTCAAGGATTTCCAGGAGTCGGGGTATAGCTCCATGATTGCCTAGAAAGTACAAGGCTCCAAGTTTGATCCCCCGGCATCACGTAATATGCTGGTTATGGTGGTGCCTGTAATCCCACACTCTGGCAGGCTCAGCCAGGAGGACTGCCATGAGTTTGAGGCCAGCCTGGGCTACATACTGACTTAAGGACCAACCTAGACTACAAAGCAAGACTGTCTCAAAAAAAAAAAAAAAATTGTTTTCCCCCAAAATAAAGACTGGGATGTAACTCAGTAATAGAGACTTGCCTAACATGTGAGAGGCCCTGGATTCCAACCACATAAACAAAACGAAACCTCCACAATATTATTTCTGAGCTTGACACATAAGTAATTATCAAGTTCTATGCTTCAAGAAAGAAATCACTTCAGAGGATTTTACCTGGGGATCCATGTCATAGTACACAGCAAAAAGTCCTCGCTGGCTGGCACTAGGAGGAACATGACCAAAAAAGTCAGCCCCTTGAACTTTATTGTCCCAAAATCTGTAAGGAAATTGCAAGGCAATCTGGAAAGCAAGACAAAGGTGGGTAAGTGTTTCATGTTACAAATCCCAGGCCATGTCCAAGAAGCAGCCTGCTTCACAGCAAATCTACACATTCAAAACTCTCCCTCTCTTCCCCATTCTCTTCATCTCTTTGCTTCTCTCTCTGTGCTTTCTTGCCTCCATCTTTCATTTGTCTCCAGCCCCAACACTATCACACAGTCCGTCCTTTTTTATTTTGAGACAGTTTCACTAAGTATAATTCAAACTTCAAATCCTCTTGCCCCAGCTTCTCAAATAGAAAGGATTATAGGGATGGGCCACCACACCTGTTTCTTGCTTTTTTTATACCACCAGTTCCCTACTCCATGAGATAAAGCAGGAACAATGACAACCCACAGGCCAACATCCTAAGAGATACTAAGCAAACTGGGACTTGGCCTTGCAGCACTGTGTCCTGAAGTCATGTGCTCACTATTTCTGGACTGCTTCCACCTACTGCAGCAGGGAGTCTCCCAGCAGATTTTAGAGGCAGAGGAAGGAAAAGCTCGGCCCTCACAGGGCCCAGGGAGTGGGGGTAGACAAGGAAAGCAGAGGAAAACAGCTGCTTACAGCAAATCCAAATTTTCAAAAACAAGATTCATTCTCCCTAAAACTCAGACTTCAGTCACCTTTTATTTTTGTGATCCCCTTTTGTATTCTTTATGAACAAGTAGTCAAATGAGAAGAAAATCTTTGAATTTTATCTGGATTCACAAATGTTCCAGGACTTCCTGTACCATACATCCTATCTCCTGACTTTAATCTCTCTAGGTCTAGGGTTCAGGTCATTTGAGTCACCTTCTCGATGATGCCTGCACCCAGACTGTTGATGGCCTTCATCTTCTTCTCTGACAATGGTGGACTGAACTGAATGGCACCTTTCTGGAGTATGGCCAGTGGGACAGTGACCAACACCTGCGGAAAACAGCTAATAGTTACACACACATACACCAGCTGAAACTACTCAGAGGGCTCACTTCCAGGAAAAATCAACACTTGAGGACATTCCTATTTCCGGTTTTAAGACTGTCAAAGTCCCACATTGTATCTTAAGAACAGCTAAGCATCACCTGTTCCCAGAAAAGCATGATGGGAAAGTATTTCCTGACTTGAGTGTTCCTTTTTAAATGTGAATTTTTATTTCTTTTTAATTATTTTAAAATATTTAAGCTTTCTTGATCTTAAAGATCATGTAGATTGGGGCTGGGGAGGGATGAAGGGTGAGTGAGTCTCTAAGGATAATGAAATAATCAATGATTGAAACCATTTTCCGATCATTCTTTGTTCTGAACATATTTTGTACCCTTTAAGATATCCATCTTTTTCTTTTTCAAACCCCAGTTTTTCACTTGAAAGGTTTTATTGTATAAAAAGTTCTACAGGTCAATAAATTTAGAGGAAAGTCAGTACTTGGTCCAAAAAAAAGGAAAAATAATCAAGATTTTAGGACTTTTATTTATTTTTTTGTAATTGTGTAAAAAATGAAAAAAAAAAAAAACTTTAAAAGCAGAATTTGATGTGAAGGCTTTTTTTGCTATAATCATTAGTTTTAGAGACATTGTTAGTTTAGTGAGTGTGCAGAGTTCATTTCCCACATCTTTTCTCAAGTATCTTCTATTTTTATCATGAATTCCCTTTTAATCAATTGTAGGTTATTTAAAATAAATTCCTACAACTTAACGGAAAAAAAAAAAATAAACAGCTAAGCAGGTTGTTCACTTCCCAAGGGTGCACTGCTGAGCAGAAGTGATACCCACAAGGAGAAATTAGATAAAGGTCTTAATGATTAATGATAATCATTGGTGTGAAAAGACAGCCAACGCCAACTCTGAAAAGCAGGGCTATAAAAATCCCATGATCCCAAAGCATGGAATCAGGATAATTTTTTGTATTGTTCCTGAAAACCAGAGAGTGGCCAACCCTCATCATTCATGCCTGCCAAATATCTATAAAATGAAGTAAATACCTGCCCTATTAACATGAGAGAATTGCAGTAATGCTTAAAATTAAAACTAACATATATCAGTATGCTTTATATATGACAAAGCATACAACAAGCATCTGGGACCATAATCCCTAAAGGCGCATGATTTTTTTTTTAAGGAAACAATAATTCACAGCAAAGTCTTATATGGTTCTAACGAATTATTTGAAGGCTAAACAAAAAGATGCTAAGTTTTAAGTCAAGAATGACTTGCAAAGCCACATCACAAAAACAGGCCATGAAGGACTGTCTCACCACGCAATCAGGAAATATCTGGTTTCAGAACCATGGCTACACTGAGGAAGCCACTATTTCTACCAGCTACAGACTATGGCCACTTAAGAGCCATCCGCCCTCCTCTTGACACGCTTGTGGGTGACAGCTGAATGCTGGAACCTCTCCTATCTCTGATGCAGAAGAACCAAATAGTGTGACAGGCAGTGACCACTACGGCCACCAGCAGAGGCAGCATAAGGAAAGCTATGCCCAAGTACTCCTGCCTAGACTCATGCAAGCATGTGGGAATGAAGATGTCTAGTTCACATGTACAGTCCCAACTACAGAAGTCTGGAGAGAGTGGGTTCATGCATGGGTGCACACATGTTTACATATGCATTTGCCCCAGTATCCACAGGACAAGATGACACACCATGGTAATGGACTGGAACTGAGTACCAAGCATCCCATCAACCCCAGCCCTGACAAAGACTTTGCATAGGGCACCTCAAAAGTTTAATTTTTCTTATGTCATTTGATGCTTGAGACACCCTGCACACTGAATGTAGTCCTTGCATAATTTGTCTCATAGCATTAGTTTTGCTTCACTATGGCAAATTAATCCTAAGTAAACAAAATTTTATGTTCTATTTTATACTTCTGTATGAAAAATTTGGGAACCCTGTATATTTGGCTGTACCAATTCCAGGAATGCAGAAAAAAGAGTTCTTCCTGTGATAATTTTTAACACTATTTTCTTCCACATGAAAATTTTACCAAGTATAAACTGTGCTTTCTTATCCTCAAGATGATTACAAGCTATTTATAGACAGACAATGGCTACTACATGATGAAAACAATAACAAAAAACTACCCATTTGAGTTACATACAAGATCTGCAAGTTCTTAACGTAGTTTGTTCAGTGCAGTATAAGAGGGATGAAAAGTTAAAACTTTTTGACCCTTTTCTTTTTACAGGCTTCTCCCTTGCAAGGTTTTAGTAGTTTTCTTCTTGAACCAGTATATATATTAATAGCAGCAAGTATCTGTGCTTTCGGATCATACTAATAATGTACTACCTATAAATACCTTTTTCTATTTTGAAAAAAATAGAAAAGGAACCAATAAAATCTAGGTGTCTTCTCACTGACAAAAAGAGCATAGGAACTTAGGTTAAAAAAAAAAAAGTAAATGGCACCAACACATCCTAGAGAAGCAAAGAAGCCGGGTCCCATGGGAAGCTGCCAGGGTCAGGGTACAGGTTGCCAAAGGATGTTTGGCTGCTCATGTTGAGCTGCAATGCTCTAACTCACACGCCTGGGAGGCATTCAGTACAAACTGAGGAGTACCTGCCACATAAAAATAAAAATATTTGCTTTAAATGTCTCAAAGCACAGCCTGCAGGTAGGTGTTAATTCTTCTGGGAGGTCAGAATTTGAGGTGCGATCCCAAAATATGGAGAATGTGTTTACATTTTTCAAAATTGGGGTGAAAGACCCATTGCCATTCATCTCCCTGAAAATACTCCTGCTTGCTTCCAACCCACTTATCTCGTTGTTCTTGTCGCTTTCTGAAGCAGCTCTGGAAGAAGTGTCTAGTTGTACTGTCATGGCTTACTTGATGTCTTGAATGAGGTCAAACATTTATATTTTATAATCATTCTGACTTTGGGGGAGAGTCAGAGTTGCAGTTGTGCCAGAATCAATGAATAAGGCGACTGAAAACATCATTGTAAGCCTGCCTTTCCAGTGGATGGTACTTGGTTGTAACATTCACAGCACTGTGGCCTATACTTTGTAAAGATACTCCTGACAGATGACTTGCAGAAGTGTTTTAGAAAGAGAAGAGAATGATGGGGTGTGTCATAGTAAGAAGAAAGGGCTGAGAACACAGCTCAGTGGTTAAAGTACTTGTCTACATGTGCAAGACTCGGTTTGATCCCCTAGCACCTCATAGGCTGGTTATGGTGGCACATGCCTATAATCCGAGGACTTGGGAGGGTGATACAGGAGGACTGTCATGAGTTCAAGGTCAGCCTGCACTACACAGTGAGTTCAGGGCCAGCCTGGACTATAGGGTGAGACCCTGTTTAAAAAAAAAAAAAAAAGCAAGAAGTACTTTGAGAGGGATTAATGACAATGTGTCTTTTACTACAATAAATTTTTATTTAAATACTAACTATATTTTTGATCACAACTCCTAAACAGACAGCCACTTACGCCTGGCCAAGGCCAGCAGCCAGGCAGGGGAAGCCCAATCAGTATGCTATCTTTGGCACAAGAGGCAAACTACAAAAATATGTTGAACTATCAGCTGACTTGAAACTTTACAAGATGGTCCTTAGAAAAATGTTCACCACTGTGAAGACATGAGGGGCATAAACACGACACTGGAGCCCAGTGACTCCCAACTCCCTACCATTCCACACTTGGAATCTCCCAAGAGGTTGCACCCTTTTTTTTTTTTTTTTTTTTTGTGGTACTGGGAATAGAGCCCGGGGTCTTAACAATGAGCTATATCCTCAGCCCATTAAAAAGTTTTGATTTTGAGACAGGGTATCACCAAGTTGCTAAGTTGCCCAAGCCGGGCTCCAACTTGCAATCCTCTGCCTCTCCCTCCCAGAATACTAGGATCACAAGCCTGTGCTACTAGAAGGCTTGAGAAACATAACCAGCAGGATCTCATGAGATGCTTCACAAGGTGGACTGAGCACTACTTCCTTCAAAATGCCCTGGGGATTTTCTGACCTATAGCCCAGATTGAGAAACACTACTTATCCTGGGCCTCCCAACCAGCTAACAACAAGAATAAATTCCACCCCACTCATCCTCTAGGCAAAGGGTGACTATTTCTTTGCCAAGAGCCATTTAGATATTTATGATATCATGCATAGGCCATACAAAATTATCAACTTAGACATTAGCTATATTTGCTAAAACCTTTAATTCACTCATGGCTGCCCTAGCTGGGCCAGACCAGGCCTGTGGGGTAGCCAATCCCCACCCATGCACCTAGAATTTGTCCTTCCTGTGTGCCTGCAACCCTAGGAGTATCAAGGACTTTGAAACAGGTGTCAGATAACTAAAGAGCAGAAAGCACTGTTATGCTTTGGATCTGTCAAGTCCCCCAAAAGCCTCATGTATGTGGCTGCTATGGATTTCATGTGCAGGTAGGAAGTGGGGCCTGCTCAGGAGGAGTGGACTGCAGGTGTGTGTTGCAGTAATGTTATGTGGTAGATTACAGTTGTATGGCCTGGAAGGATAAAAAGTCTGGCCCCAGTTCTTCCTCTTTGATGCTATGAGCAGCTGTTCTCTACCATACCCTTCCTGCCATCACCAGCTTTCAATGAATGAATGGACTGAGACCTTCTGAAACTGTAAGGTAAAATAAATCTTTCTTGTTTAAAATTGTGGACACCAAGTATTCTGTCCCAGCAACAAAAAAAGTAAGACACACAGCTAGTCTGGGAACTAGTGATAGTTCATCAATGATATTTTTGATAATCTCTTCAGACAGAACTAAATATGCAAAGCTTATTAAATTCCCCTACTCCAAATAAGTATCTTTGTTCTCCTGAACTAAGGAAATCTGTCATTATAGGTATTAGATTCAGCTATAGCTTGTACCATCCACCTACTAACACTGACTACAAAAGTTTATATAAATATATAGCTTCAAAATTAAAACATAAAACTTTTTTTCATCTTAAAAGTTTCTATGGTTTAAAAAAAAGAACAAAACATGACAGAAAGCACAGAATTACAAGAAAATGGGTTTCTTCAATGAAGGACTTCTTGGAGACTTTACTGTACTCCCTTGAATCCTAAAAGTGAGCCCTCTGCAAACATATGTGGTCAAGGGATTTCTTTTCTTGCTCAACTCTCAGAACCAGCATATCACAGAACCTACTTTGAGGAACACAAGCTGGAATCCACCTGCTATGAATCCAGAGAGTGTCAGGTCAATTAAATCATCTTTTCATACCTGTAAACAATTCACTGGACATACCTAATCATCAAAAATCCAACAAAGCTTTGGACAAACTGCCAGAGGCAAAATGCATGATGGAGAAAGACCATTTCCCTCCCCCGGAGTCCCTGGAAGAAGTGCAACCCAAGGGAGTCCCAACACTTACCTTCTGTGCAGAATACCCCACACCATCTGTCGTAGTGACCTGCACTTCATCTCCAGTGTAGTCAACACTTTGCACCTGCCGAGACACATGATGAACAAAACTACAGGCCAAAAACATTTAATTCAGGACCCTGTCCTGCCCTTGCACGATGGAAGCTTACATATCTAAGGCAGCAAGGGTGAGGGGAGGAAATATCACTCCCTGGAACTCAGTGATTGAATCAACAGTTACAGCTGAACTTAGAATTAAAACGTATACTCAGCTCAGAATATGGAGAATCTTTATGATATGGTGTAAAGTACAATATACATCATCACCTCCAGGATTACAACAATGTACAATATAGATCCACTGAGATGAAGATTTGAAGAGAAAAGTTAAAAGTGAAAATAAACTGACTGGGGATCGAAGAGCCATGATCCATTTAAACACTTTACTATTAACATACATCTGAGACTACAGTTTCCAAACAGAAGCCATGACTTGATGTGAACAATGCTACCGATCACAGGCGACAACTGTGCCACTGAAGTTCTGGGAGACACTGGCAGGACATCCAAGCACAGACCGATCTCCTGAGAATCACTGGCCCAAAACCTCCCATCCTCCTGAAAGAAGGCAAACCCAGGGCCTCCCACCCCGAGGATACTCACTGGAGATTTGAGCCGAATGTCCAGCCCTTCAGCCAACTTCTCTATGATTACTGAGTACCCAGGTGTTAGGAGCGTGTGGTCACCAGCAAACTGCGCAAAGAACTCATTGTGGTCCCAGGAGCGAGCCGACACCTGGGAAACAACAGATGTTGAGAACCTGGCAGTGTGACTCCTTGAGTCTGTTCAAAGACCACAAAAGAAGTTCCAGGTGGGGACAGCCTCTCAATGCAGGAAAGAGAGCACGAAGCAGGAAGGGCAAGGGAGGAAGGATAGACCAGCCCAGGTGGCCAACACCCCATCACAGGAAAGGAAGTCTGTCCTCTGTATTACTAGGGATTATTTTAGAATGAAAGGTCTAAAGGCCAGCCTGTCTCAGACAAGGGTACCACTCCTTGATTAAAAATAAAAGTTTATGCTGTATATCCACAACTCTGACAAAGGGGAATTCTATTGGGGAGCAACCCTGATCAACTCCACATGTAAATATGCCAAGGAGCTGCCTTCCACATGGAGAACCTGCTGAAGGGGGAAACCCGCAAGGCACTGGAACACAAAGCAATTCCTGCTGTTACTTAGAATGGATGAAACTGAGAGACCCTCAGGGGGTGGAATAAATCACCCATGAAGTTTCTACCCCAAATATAGAATATTGGAGCGTTAGGGTCATATCTGGTTAAACAAGTAAAGCAAGCTTAGATTTTTTAACAAGATAAACAGGCCAGAATCATAAAGATGCTGTATTTTGATTTCTTGAAAACAGTATTTTTCTGGACTTCTGGTCAAAATGGTGGCTGAGTAACAGAGCTACAAAACGCCTCCTCATGGACTAAAAAAGTTGAGATTCTAATTAAAAATCTCCTGTTCAACTTAGCTACAAATGCCCCAACTATTGAAAGGAGGCCACGGGAAGATCAGAAATCCAAAAGACATATTTGAAGAGGAGGAAAAGAGCAGCCCCGGAAGCAGACCCAGGCAAACTGAGAGTGGCCCTGTGCTGCCGGCATCCACAGATGGAGAAAAGCCCAGAGCCTGGAACCTTTGACCCAGGTATGTGTGGATCTGGGAGAAGTGGGAATTGACAGCAGCTGGTAGCCCCAGCCTCCAAAGACAAGCCTAAGGGTAGTGCAAACTGCAAATGCAATGTGAACTTCCGCTGGAAAAGGCCTCCCAGAACCTAGACCAGAAGCAGCACTCAGCAGCCATAGCAGGCAGTGATGTAAACAGGAGCCATCTTAAAAAGAATAGTCTGAGACTGAACTGTTTAGAATAAAAGTAGGTTCAGAGGAGCACATCAGAGTTTTGGGGGTCACTTTTAAATAGTGCCTTGGAAGGAATCAGCAGAAGAGACAGTTGTGGAAAGGAGAGAAAGACAGCTGACACCATGAGGGGTTTGGGTGCACTGGGACTACCTGAGGGTGGAGAGCCCCACCCTTTGGGGAGGGAAGCCAGGGTAAGCAGAAAAGCTCTGCTGAAGGGGCTGGGTGAGATCAAGACACCTCAGAGGCCATCCGCTATTCAGTCCTCCCTCACTGCCTACTCCAGCACAGAACTCAGAGGAATTTCAGGTGACCCCACACACCCTCATATCCATTTAAAGAAACCTCTCAGCTAGGCCTTTAAAGTAAAATTCCCTTAACAACAGAAACATTCAAAGACACAGCAACAGGAAATACCTGAGATCCCAGAAATTAATGTCATAGGTCCTGAAATAGTGGAACTCATAGGGAAGGAAAACAAAAAGCAAATAAATGAGTTAAACATCCAGTACACACAAGATATTCTCAAAGAAATGCAAGCAATGCACTGAGCAAACAGAAGCCACAAATAAAAAGTTGGCTGAAGTAAACAAGGAAATGCAAGATATGAAGGAACATTTTAATAAAGAAGTGGAAGTTTGAAAAGAAATCAAGTTGAAATTCAGGATATGAAAAGTACATTTAAAAGCAGGGGAAGTCAACTCGAACAATGTGAGGACTGAATTTCAGACCTTGAAGACAAGGGTGAAGAAACAAATGCCATAATTAGGCACAACTCCAAGATTAGAAATGAGCAAAGTAGCTGGATACAACAGCTGATGGATGATTCTAAGAGAAACAATCTCAGAATTATAGGTGTGGGAGAAAGAGCAAAAGGATAGCACTGAAGGTACAAAGAATTTATTCACCAAAATAATGCATGAAAATTTCCTGAATCTAGAAAAAAATTAATTTTCAGGCATAAGAAGCCCATATAACATCAAATAACCTCAACCAGCAATACGACCTGCTGCAGCATAGCATACTCAAAATCTCAGAAATACAACATAAAGAAAGAATATCAAAAACCGCAAGAGAATAACAGACATTATTCTACCAAGGCAAAATCATTCAAATTACTGCAGATTTCTCAGTGCAAACTATAAAGGCCAGGACAGCCTTGATCTAAAAAATTTCAACCTTTAAAAGACAGCAAGCAAGGTGTCAATCCAAGTTGTTGTATCCAGCAAAATCATACTGAAAACTGAAATTCAATTGAAAATTCAAGGGGTAAGTAAAATATTTCATGACCAAGAATCCCTAAAATATGCAACCACTAGCCCAGCACTGCAGAAAATACATGAAGGAATCTTTAAGAGTGGCAGAGAGACAAGCAGCACCAAAGAACATGGAGGAAAGCAAACATTTAAAGAGAAAGTATAACAAAAAAAAAAAAAACAATCATTCGATTGGTATCCCATTAAAACACTACTAGCTTTCTCATAAACCTGTAAAACTGCCTCCCATAATTATTATTTTTATTAGTGTATGAGTTTGCAAAATATAATGATTATATTCAATATAGAGAATTGGTATAAAATTTTAAACTGTGTACCTTTTTGATGTGTATGATGTGTATAAATATTTAGCTGGGGGTGGATTAGCAGAAGGCAGTGGTTTTGATTTGAAATATCATTCAGTAGTTCTAAAAAACAGTAAGAGCTGGTAAATAAGTGGTTTTTGAGGTCTCTTCCCTGAAGCTGTCATTTAGTAAAGATAAAAGATCACACAGCCATAGTCCATTGGCTAAGAACTCAGTCAGCTATCAGTTCAACCTGTGACACTTGAATTTTATATCCTAATTTCATGCTCTATCACTAAGTATGCAATAATGATCTTACTCATTACTTCCTGCTCCTCTTTGGGAAAGAACTTTTTAAAAAATTCTGAAATAACTAAGTACGCCACTTTATCAATTGCTTCTTGTGTGATATACTTCTGAGATATAGGCTTAAGCTCATTTAATGTAGTGATTCATTTATTCAGTCTTTGATGTAAGTTGTGTCTAAGAAATCTGACTGATGTAATGATAACCTGAATATATTTTGTATAGTCACACAACTGATAACAGCCAAATCTTGGAAGAATATGCCCAAATATAGATGACTGGGTTACAAAAATACGATATACATACACAATGGAGTATTACTCTGCTATTAACAGTGACATATTTGAGTCATTTTTAAGAAAATGGATGCACCTTGAGACCACGAAGCTCACTGAAATGAATCAGACCCAGAAAATTGAATGTTATATGGTTTCTCCAATATGAGAAAACCAAACCTTAAAAAATGTGAGACATGGAAGAGAATAAGAAAATGCACTTCGCAGAAAGAGAAAGGCAAAGGTGGGGGGGGGGGGGTAAAAGGGTGGGAAGGAGAAAAGGAGAGAATATGTTAAAAAAAAAAAAGAACTAAATGGGAGAAGGGACAGTAATTTTAAACCCACATACATGTGCACAAAATATTCAAGTTCAATGTAAACATTATGTACTGCATATATATTTATCAATATTATGGAGAAAAAATTTAAAAAGAAAACTGTTTTCCAACTCCATGCTTCCACGGAAATGACTCTAGAGCCTCTTTAGGAAGAAGTCAAGGAAAGGGTAGAAGGAACCAGGATAAGGCTCTTGGCCCTGTTTCGACTCCACCCAGCAGTCCTCTTTTGTTTGCTGGTGACAGCCTCTATACAGTCATAACTTGAGAATGGCTTCTCTTGCTTAAAACAAAGGTTAAAAATCATTATGGAACCAGGTGTGGAAGCACACACCTGTATTCCCAGCTCTATGGGATGCTGATGCAGGAAAAATCACAAATTTGAGCCCAGCCCTGGGCAAGTGAATGACTTAGTGAGACCCTGCCTCAAATATAAAATTTAAAAATCTGGGCATATAGCCCAGTACAGGAGCCTTGTCCCCAGTCCACAATACCACAAAACAAAAACAAATGTAGGATTAATATGTTCTGAAGTTGTAGCTATCATCTGGGCAACAGAATCCTTTTTCCTTTCTACCCAACCCAGCCTTAGTACTGTATTAAGATATACAGCACGCACACACACACACGCACGCACACACACACACACAGAGCCCTACCCTCATCCTCACCCCCTCCACCAGCTAGTACTTCCCAAGCATGCTTCACAAACCCAGGCCCACCTGGTGGAGGTTGCTGCCACAGGCGTACTCCAGGTTACTGAGATGGAACTGCAGCACCTGCCCTTCAAGCTCGCTGAACTGGATACCCGATTCTTTAATGAAAGCCTTGTAGATCTCCTCTATCTTCTCTGCAGTGGGAAAGGACCAACACAGAAGAAAGCAGCTTCAACGTGAGCCTCTGCCCACCTCCTTAATCTTCTTCACCAGTCAAAACCCAAACTTCTAGTCTTACCCTAAGGAAACTTAGGGGAAAGGAATCTCTTGATGTAGCTGATTTCCCTCGGGAATTCAAAGCTTAAAGAATTTCTTTCTTTTTGAGGGGCATAAAGAGGTTTATGAGGCAGAAGTGAAAGAACACACTCTAAAGTAGAGTGGACCCTCAAGAGAGGCGCTCTACGGTTTAGAACTAGGGATATTTGTGTGTTTTAGGAGTGGGAATATGTGAAATTTGTAAGTCGATAGAAAGTCTGGGCTTGGTTCACAGAAGAAAAGTGCTCTGGAGATTCTTCAGCTGCAAAAAAATTCTCCATTTATGCTGAGCTCAAAGACTTTGTTCTTTTGCTCAAGATACAGAAAAAACGTCCCCATGTGCACAACATAAACATACTTACACACAGAGAGGTCTACAATTCCTTTTCTGGTCCTACTGCCATTGTTTTCAAGTTCTTTTAACATCTCACCTCAGCTAAGAGACCTTAGATAAACCGACTATTGGCTACCGTCTCTCTCAATCAAAATCATTTTTTTTATCTTTCTATACAAAGCCAGATCCTTATGCTTTTTAGTGGCTGTATGTATTCTACTGTGTGGACCTATTTTTTGGTCTTATTTGTACAGATGTATGAGGTATAGTGTGATGCATACAGTGATGATCAAATCAGGTTAGCTAACATATCCATCTCTTTAAGAAAATTTTGACTTAATGCATAATTATTGTACTTATTTATAGGGTTCAGTGTGATGTTTCAGTACAAGACACAGTGTGTGCTGAACAAAACAGGGCAATTAATATTTCCATCTCCTGATGAGTACATTGTGTCTGGAGCCTTCAAGCTCCCTGCTTTGAGCTCTTCGTGAAGTATGTAACAGGTTATTGTGCACTACTGTCCCCCCTGTGCTATGGACCACTGGACCTTAGTCCTTCAAGCTAGCCTTTTCTCATGTCCATACCCAGCCTCCCTCTGTCTCCAGTCCCAGAACTTCTCAGCCTCTGCAGGTCACTACTCTACCTTCAAGCTGACTGCACAGAGGTCCTGAGGTTAGCACCCAGGCCTTCACCCGTGTTAGGTGAAGCGAGCGCTCCACCATTGGGTTACACTACTATGCTAGGCTGACTCTGTCAGGCACAATTCATTTCCCCATGGATTTTCACCATGCTAGAAGTTGAGCTAGGAGGATCATACGTTCGAGGCCAGATGTGGCAACGTGGTTTTTCTGAGACAATCTTGCTATTTACTTAGTTCAGGCTGACCTTGAACTTTTAATCCTCCTGCCTCAGTCTTCAGATGAAGTGTGGGATTACAGGCATGCGACATCACATCCAGCTCAACCTACACAATTTAGTGATACCATGCCCTCTGCCTCAGTACTTTTAATGACTGAATCCCTGTTGCCTGGGCAAAAATTCTGAAAGCCATGGCCAAGCAAAACCAGCACCTTTACAATATGGCAACTATCATGCCCACTTTGGCAGTTCTAATCTTTCTGGTAAACTCCAGCCCTCCAGGGTCTCCCTCCCCACTATTCCTTCCCATCCCATTCTGTCCTCTATCAAGCATACCACATGACCTTGCTGGTCCCCAGTACAGCTAGCTCCCTGTGACCAACTCCAGAACTAACCTATCTCATCTAACTGGAACTTCATATAGACACAGCCCTGTGAAGTCAGTTTGATTACTGTCATCACAACTGAGGAAGCTTAATAGATGAGTGTTTTCCCCTCAAGTCTCATTCCAAGCATCTTAGTACAGGCGACTTCTAACTTTCGTAGTGATGACAAGGAATCGACAGGTCCATCACAGACCCGCAGTTCCTACACCTGACTAGAAACAGAACTATCGGCTAACTCTGTTATTGTATGTTTTAATAACTGAAGATTATCATTTGAATTTCCAATTCTTACAATAGATTGCGACAGGGGATATCCAAGGGACCTCTGGATTTGTGCCAGGCTTTCGCCCCTAAACCCCTGGGATTTTGTCATTTCCGTGCCTTTTGTAGTCCTATTTCTGCCTGCTGAATGAAGTTTCTCCTTCCTGCCAGTTTGGAGGTAGGTGAGGGAAGAACCAAGACTGTCAGAATAGAATATGAAATTAAGTATAAACAAACTGAGAAAGGCCTTAATGTTATTTTTTCTGTAACTAACATCGAAAGGGTTGGGTATATACTCTTTTATTTTGTGAAATGACTTCTTGCCTTTTAGTATTTGCATATTTTGGTTTTTCTCAGCTACATGTTACTAAGGTGGGTTCTTAGGCAACTGAGATACCGATAGGTGGAAAATAACTATAATTTTTACATGGAGACAACCTAGAGCCTATATGTCCTGCCAACTTTTTTTTTTTTTTTTTTTTTTTTTGAGACTAAGTGATAAATTGCCTAGGCTGGGCTTGAGTTTGTGATCTTCCTGCCTAATCCTCCCACAGTACTGGGATTATAGGTGTGTACTATCACATCCAGCTTTTTAATGAAATATTAAAATAAAAAAAGACACAGTATTGCTGGGTTTCTCCTGGTAAGTTTTAAAACATAAGGCCAAGGCAAAGCATACCATCAAATGTTTTTTATTTGGTAACTGAAAGAAATGTAAAGAAAGTCCATCATACCCTGACTACCAAACAAGTGCAATTCTGACAGTAGCCTGAAACTGAGCCTAATAATTATCCTCAACTCCAGAAAATGTAACAGCTCCCAGCACACACTGGATTCAGTGACTCTCACTGACCAGAGGTCCTCTCCAAAAGTGTTCTCATAAGGGTTGTCATCAACACTTTCCCAGAGCAACCAGAGTAGGGACAGTCCCTCAGAGCAGTGGGGAAAGGGAAAAAGGAGTTTATCCCAGAGATGGACAACTATTTCTGCAAAGAAATAGGGGCTGAAGCAAATTAACATATTACAAATTGAGGTAGAATATTCCCACTTTAAGAAATAGGATGCCTCCAAGAATGACCAATGAATGCATTCATGTCATAGAACTATAGGTTACATAAACATCGATGCAAGAAGCAGTATATGACATCCAAACTGGCACCTTCAGGGAAATGTGTCCCTGCAGACAGTCAAGTGTTCTATAGCAGTGGCCCCTAGCTCTTGACACTGGGGATCGATTTCGTGGAAGACCATTCTCCCAAGGATGGGATGATATGTAAGACAGTGGGTTGCTGGAAGCCAGCTCTAGAACAGTGAATAGCATCGGGAGGGGAGTGGGGAGCAAAGCTCCACCTCCTGCCAGTCAGCAGCGTAGGAGAACCTACCAGGAGCATGCGGACAGAGATGGAGCTTCACTCACCACTCATTTGTCCAGTGGGCCAGGCCTTCCAAGGCCATAAGCCTGGACTTGTCCATAGCCTGGGGTTGGTGATCCCTGTAGACTTGTCATTAATACTGTACATCAAATACCGAAGCTCAATGATTCTGAGTTTAAATTCCTAAGCTATAATACACCTTATTCAGCAAAATATACTGAAAAAATCTTAACCAACTGCCTAACAGAAAAAAAGGAAAGAAACCTTTACCTAGAAAAGACAATTTACTCCTATGGCACTTACCATGTAAGCCCCTCTGAGAAATTTAAATTGGAACTAGGCATTCAGATGATTCTGTAAAACATTAGCTACTCTGCAACATCACATATGATGACACCCCCATGATCTGGAAGCTCCCAGGAAGTTTTTATTTATTTTGTGGTTCTAGGGATTGAGCCCAGGGCTTTCACACTGAGCTATATATATACTCTGCCCATTTTTCTTCTAGTTTTGATTTCAAGAGAGGGTCTCCCCTACTTGCTAAGTTGTCAGGCTGGGCTTGAACTTGTGATCCTCTTGCCTCTGCCTCCCAGAGTACTGGAATTACAGACCTCCACCAACAGGCCCAGGTCCCAAGGGAATTTCCCCCTCCTCTGAGAATCTGAAGTGCCCACTGGTCCCCAGCGAACATGCACATGGACAGTCCTTAGTGTCGACATCCAGACTCACTAAAGAAGGATGCTCATGAAACTCAGAGTGACGCCTGGATGAACAATGAGAAACCCACTCTCCCCATACCTCCTAAAGGGACATCTTGGAGCTGGGTCTTATCCTTCCTCCACTCAGAGACAACATCCAAGAGAGCGTTAAAATGAAAATCCATGCGCTTGTCAATAGTGGGATCAGTTATTCTTCCACCTTCCTGAATTAAGTCACATCTCTCTCCAAACTTATGCATGCTGATGCCAAGCTTTAAAACAATAAGAATAAGGTGAGTATTTGTCCCTGGGGGGAAAAAAAAAAGTATTGACAGGTTCCAAGTTGAAACAAGACAGAGTTCTCAGGAAGAAAACTCAAACACAGAGCAAAATGTGCTTAACAGAGAAAGGCAGCCATGGGGGATGGTGAGAAAAACAGCGGGAAACCCAGGAGACTAACTTCCTGAGAACATTGGGATGACAGCAACAGCTCCCACGCCACGGACTCTTAGCTGTCCAGTTTCAGCTTCAGATGCACTGGACCGCTTGGATTCACTGGATATGCGGTCTGATCTACGGACCCACATGTGCACAGAAGCCACACTGATGTACTATCAATAAATGTTTCAGGAAAAACCCTGGGCCAACCAGGTGGCCAGAAAACAGATAGAATGTTCAGTTAATTCCCTTTCAGATAACATACTTTTTAAGGTACAAGAGATGCCCCAAATATTGCATGTAAAATGTACCCTGTAATTTTTTTCCCTGCGCCATTAATACTGAATGTACAGCCTTCACACTCAGATATATCCTCAGCCATTTTTTTTTCTTTTGAGACAGGCCATGTTGGCCTTGAACCTAGAGTAATCCTTCCTCCTGCCTCAGCCTCCCAATGCAGGGATTACCACCATGCCCACCTAGCATGTGGTACTGGTAAATTGAACTCACAGCCTTGAACTTGCTTAGCAATCACTCTAACCACTGTGCTATTTCTCCAGTCCCCCTTTTTTTTAGACAGGGACTTGCTTGGGCACTAATTTGCAAGACTGGGCTGGAAGTTATGATTCTCCTGACTTAGCCTCCCAGAATAGGTTTGTGCCACCATACCCACCTTTCCATGTAGTATTTAGGACATACTTGCACTGAAAAATTGCTTATTTATCTGAGTTAAATTTAACTAAGAATCCTTACTTTATCTGTCCATCTGCCAATCTTAAAATTATGAACTAATAATTCTACAGGTTACACAAAAATAAAATTAAAGATCTCAGAAAAAAAAGAAACTTTTTACATGCCTTCTTTAAAAAGCAGAAATACAGGTGGGCTATCTAGTTTGAAACTGTATTAACAACTGCATAGGTTAACTAACCACATTAGTTGCTGCTGCTGCTAAGGAACAGGGCCTCATTCGCGCTAAACATGTGCTCTTACCCCAGACTACATCCCCAGCTGCTTTTTAATACCATATACAAGCAAACTGAGAAAATGAGATTTTTTTCCTTTGTTCAAAATTTTTAAAATCTTAAAGAAACTCACCTGTTCACACATTAGTGCTACGGGGTTATTAATACAACCATTGACAATCTGGGGTCCTCTTCCCACTGTGACACCTTTAAAAGATTTGTCATCCCATACTCGGCCTCCAATTCTGTCTTTGGCTTCCAGGACAGTCACCTAAGAAGACAATCGGGAAATCTAAGTAGGACAAGGTATCCATACCACATACAGCATCACAAAATGCAGGAGGGCACTCCCTACATCACCTCCTCTCCAATCAGGTAAAGACAACATTTCACCAGCTGGTACATGGAACATACTCAGAAAGCTTTTACTAAACAGTATACTATCAACTAAATGAAAAACTAGGTTAAAAAGCTGACGTGTACATATGAAATATCTATACATATAGCAAAATTCCTTCAGCATTGCAAACAGGCCTTAAGTTCCCCAGGACATGACAATTTTTTTTAAAAAACTGTACATACCACTGTGTAGAAGGATGACCTTGAGGGTCAGCACAACTGAGTTAGTCCCTCTCCCCCAAACTTGCTTCCCCTCCCCCCCCTTTGGTGGCACTGGGGATTGAACCCAAGGCAGGCATTTGCACTGAACTACATCATCATTCGTGCATTCATGTTGAGATGGAGTCTCATTAAGTTCTAAATTGTCCAGGGTGGATGGGAACTTGTAATCCTCTTGCCTTGGCATCTAAGAGTGCTGGGATTATAGGCCTACACCACAAATGGCTTCACTTATCTCCATATTTCTTATATGCTGGGATGAGGAGTTGCTTCTAGGGGGACAGGCAACATCTCCCTGGCATCTCCGAGGTCCTAAAGGCCACAGCTTCCTAGGGAGCATTCACTGAAAGTGCTAGTCCCATTTATTGCACGACCAATCTTTTCATCTCTTGGTTCTCAAAGTCCGACTTCGAGTTGGTCAAGAAGAGGATGCCAAGTTAGCCATATCTATTTTCCAGCCTTTAGTAGGAGGGACAGTCTCTGTCATCATTTCTGGGGGATAACAAGGGACCTCTGAACACTTCCTTAGGCCTACAATCTTCACCTTCCCTACAAAAGCTACAACTCATGGTTCCAATCTCTCCACTCTGTTTCTCCAATTTCAACTGAAAACCAAACCATCAGTTTCTCATTTCTTTTCACTCTTAAGAGGAAAGCTGGTAATTAAACACAGCACCCACAGGTTCTGGACACTCGTAACTTTCCCTCTAATATTGAGTTTCTCAAGTAAAACATAAAAAACATTGGCCATGTCTAATGCTGTCATGAATGACAAAGTAAAATACTTTCTACTTTTATACCACAGAGAAGGTATTTGAAAATGTAAGCACACTCCTTATATATCAAAGTCAGACTCTTCTGTTTTGCCATCAACACAATGCAATATAATATTTCAGCCTTCCATTCAACTGACAGGAAAATCTCTCAGGCAGAGCTATCAATAACGTTCCTCTTAAAACTATCAAACTTGTCTCCAAAAAAACCCCTTCTCATTCACTGAGATGCTGTAAATTCTTTTTTCTTTTAGCCAGAGAAAGAACAGTAGAAACATGAACTCAATTCTATCAATTAATTTACACTGCCAATTTCACTGCGTTCTGATAAAATAAGTCTAATAGCAAAGAAATATGTTAGACCTAGTAAAGCAATGCAATCTGGGAGGTTTATTTGAGTGAAATTAATAGAAATTCACTATTAAATCAGGCATTTTTTTGTCACAGGCTCTATTTTGGCTAACTGTAAACACAGAAATAAAGCAGCAGCCTAACAAATGCATGTTGCCCTACCTTTCCTTAAAGATAACGCTACTACAGGACCCATATAATCAATCCTGTGTCAACCAATGAACTGACTCATTCTCGACAAGCAAAGATTTCTGTCTTCAAGAATAAGATTCAAGGAGTGTCTTTGGTTTGCATGTGAAAACCTTACTAGGTATTTCAGAAATTTTTACTCAAGAAATAGTGAATTTCCAGTGTCATTGTTGTCTCAAACTATGGCTTCTAGTGTGTTAATTATACTCTGTCAAGAACTGCTATAGCCAAGCTAGATTTCTTCTGATTTGCTCAGGAACTCTTCAAAGCTTTAGAAGTGTCTATCTTCCTCTCCCTTTCTTTTGTTAAAGCAATTTCAAATGCTGCAACTTTTCTAGCCTACTATATAAGATACAATGCATTCTTCAGCATTCTTCACTAAAATTAGAAACTGGTTTCTAAGTCTTGGAAAACTTGGACAAAAGGAGCAGATAACCATCTGTTTCCACCTACATGTCCTCAGAATCTTACCTTAATTCCAAAGTTATGCAGTTGCCTCGCAGCTGCTAACCCTGCTGGACCAGCCCCGATAATGAGAACTGATTTCTTTAAAAAAAAAAAAAAAAGAAAGAAAAAAAGAAAGAAAATTCCAATTAGAGCAATGAAAACAATGTGGTTTACAGTCATCTGGAAGGTGCTAACTTCCAAACAATGTTCACCTATATTTCTTTAAAGTCCTTAGTAATTTTCCTAAAGAACATAGTAGTACTTACTACTTATTTTTCTGCAATCTCAAGAAATTGCTTGACATTCCCTTTAAAAAAAAAAAAACACAAATACTCTACAAAAGTTTTCCTTAATAAAAGTTTTATGGTGACAAAGTAGTTTTTACTAGTATTAATATATTGATAACAGGAAATGTTTCATGTTGACCTCCCACTCCAACCAATCCTGACACTGGGGATTAAACTCAGGGCCTTTGCACACTGAGCTATATCCCTATCCTTTTTTTTTTTTTTTTTTTTTTTTTAAGACAGGGTCTTACTAAGTTGCCTAGGCAGGAGTCAAATTTAAGATCCTCCTGCCTCAGCCTCCTGTTTGGCTGATTACAGGTGTGTGGCACCATACCCAGCAAATCACTGGTATTTTATCACGACCAGTGGCAGTGCTATTGCTAAAGCCAGTCACCTACATTGTGGTAGTCTTTTGGAAGAAGATATTGGTCAGCTCCCACGGTGAGGACTCCTGTGTTGATGAGGCCTTTCCTCGTCATAAAATAAAGTATTCTCTCCACTTCCTGAACACAGCGAATGCGCACAAGCCCCCGGACGATGATGTGAGGAATGCATTTTTGAGGAGTAAGAGCTTCCTATATTTAGAAATGAAACCAAACTATTACAAAAATAAACTAACTCAAGGAACTCAACAACAGCAATAAAATAAATAACTCAATTAAAAATGGGTAAAGTAGAAGCTGGGGCTATGGCACAATGGTAGAGGAGCACATGACTAGAATGTACAAGGCCCTGGGTTGGATGCTCAGATCATAAGGAAAAAAGGGAAAGCGAAGGACCTCAACAGAGCTTATTCAAAGAACATCCACATGTTCTCAAAACACTAACAGAGCTACTGCTTGGTCGAGCCATTCTACCCCTTGGTGTACACCTAAAGGAATCAAAAGTCAGTGTAGCACAGGGATCCCGTCATCACAGCACAATGAACAGCCAAGACAGGGAGCCAGCCTAGGTGCCCACTGACAGAGGAGTCAGTGGAGGAGTGCAAAAGCAAACGTGGCATGTATACACAATGGAGTATGGTTTAACCATAGGATGACAAAATTTTATTTGCAGGAAAATAGGCATATCTGGAGATCATCATGTACAGAACCAAGCCAGTCAGAAAGACAAACATCATGTTATTCTAATACGTTGAATCTGAAAAAGATGACATGAACATAAAGGGAGGAGATGATTAGACCAGAGGAAGGAAATGGGGTGGGAAGATACCAAGGCAGGTAATGAGAGGGCAGATATGACCAAAATATATTACACATTTTGAAACTCGCCCCCCAAAAATGTGAAACTTGGGTGACCTGGGGCAAGGGAAGTGACGGGTGAAAACAATTAAATGATGTTACGTGTACATATGTACAAAACGAAAGCCAGCAATCTATGCAACCAATATGTAGTCATAAAAAAAAATGTGGGGGGAAAAGAACAAAGAAACTAAATAATGCAACAGGCCCATATATGCTGCTATTGTTTGGATCTAGAATGTTCCCCAAAAGCCTCATGTATTTGGATGTTTTGAATTATCTATGGATTTCATGCGTTGAGGGGCCTGGTTAGGAGGGTCAGACTGCTGGGCATGTGGTACACTACTCGGGCCAACACATTCTTGACCCAGCTTCTTCCTCAGGTCCAGATCCCTCTTCTTGTGATGCTGGGAGCAGCCCTCCTCCTCCAGAACTTTCTGACATTGCCTACTGCCCATGAATGGACTGAGACCTCCTGAAACTATGAACTGTAGGACCCTGACTAGGCCTGGGATAACTGAAGGTAGAAGGCAGCTCATACCCCCGTAATCTCATCTCTCCAGACTGGCAGGAGTGGAGCCTCTCCCTCTTTTTCCAGGTCCAGGAAGGCCCACAGCTCAGGTTTCATTTTCCCCTACCACAAGACCCTTACCAGAAGTCACGTGATCAAGTTTGAGAGACCCACCACACAAATTAGGCGACTTCCAGACCCCAAACTTCCTCCAATCAGTAAATGACTTCTGCCCTATTACCCTGGCTGACCCCCAACCCCCTTCAACTGCTTATAAGCCTGGCCCTCACCTCCAACAAACAAGCTGTTAACACTGATTCAGTCTCCCAGATGTGATTCTGTCATACTCACACGCTCGAGACCCTGTTCCCCCAGACTTTGCTGGTTCCTGATCATTAGTGGCCAATGGTGGCCAGGGGCCCAGGGACCCTGAAATGAACTAAAATAATCCTTTCCTCTCTTAAGTTCTGGGTCTCAGGTATTGTGTCCCAGCAACAAAAAGGTAACCAAGACAGTGTACCCATCATGAATATTAAGTAATACAAACTGCTGAAGAAAACACTAGGACCAAGAGAAGAGTATCTTTGTGTATTAAAAGAAATTTTTTGCTCCCTTTCCACTCCATTTATCTTCCCCTTTCAAAGCAGTGCTGTGTGAGGCCCCTAACAGAGAATAGCGCTGGTCACTAAAGACACTGAGGAGAATGAAACTTAAGCCCTGATTTCCAGGACTTGTAATTCAACCCCTGCTGACTTTACCCCACCTGGCATGCCTCTGGTACTTTTTAGACCAACCCTTGCCCCATTCCCACTCAGTAAGACACAATTCTGATTCCATTTAATCTAACATGATGGTTCTCAGAAGGGGATGATTCTACCCCCATTTGGAAAAAGTCTGCAAATACCTGGTTTGAGCATCCCCAATCTGAGAAACTGAAATCCTCCAAAATCTTAGTGATGGCATGGTGTTCCAAATGTTTCAGATTTTGGAGTACTGCCCATTTTCTAGGATAAGGGGTGCTCAATTGGCAAAAACCTATGCAAATATTCCAAAATCCGAAACATTTTTTTGGGTAAGGGATATTCAACCTCTTTTGGTTGTCAAAACTGGGTAGTGTTACTAGCATTTAGAGGACAGAGGTGCACGATGTTGCTAGTGTTGTACAGTGCATAAGATGGCCTCCCCTGCACCTCGAGAATGACCCACTCAAGACGGTGATGGTGCTGAGGCTGAGAGCACTGTCGTGAAAGTTCCATCCCCAAGCAGACATCTCCTTTTCAATAAAGAGCTTTGCCTGTGTGCAGCTAGCATTCGCCCCGCTTACTTTGCAGTTCGTGTACCACAGGGCAAGGATGAGGTTCCGCAGAGCCAGGTACATAGTGGGGTCTCGGGAGTACTCAGGAAACTCATAGAGTTCATCCAGTTCCATCACATCAGGCCTCACACACAGGGCTTTGCCACACTCGTTGGGCTGGTAGAAAGGCTGAAAATACCGGTTCATGCCTGGAACTGACAGTGGACACAAATAGGCATCTCCTACAACCTGGAACCTCCCAACCTAGCGAAGCTAAAAAGCAAAAGCAAAAACAAGAACCAAAGGGCAGCCTCAAGCCAGCTCTGTATTGCTTCTGCTACAAACACTGCTTCTTCTGTTCAGAATGGGGCAACACACACAGAAAAGAAACATTTTCCCCTCTCTCAAATTATTCACAATCTTAATCTCCATGATATGGAAATTTAAATAATAATGTTTAATTTTGCTGAAAAATACAAGATGTGATCACAAAATACTACAAATGTTTAAGTTTTTAAAAACTTATTACAGAAGAAAACATATTGCCTTTAATCCTCAAAAATTTCCTCCTTGTTTTAAACATACTTATTCTATCATTCTACTTATTTGTGGTACTGAGGATCAAACCCAGGGCTTTTGCTCTGAGCTACACCCCCAGCTCACTTTATTTTTTTATTTCAGACAAGGTCTTGCCAAGTACTAAGTTACCCAGGCTGAGCTTAAACATGGGATCCTCTTGCCTCTGCCCCCCCGAATGCTGGGATTGCTGGCCTACACCACTTGCACTGGCTCAAGAATTCCTGTCACTCTGAAGTATTTCTAGAAGTCTGCTTTCCTGAGCATCAATTTTACTTATGTAACTGCAGCCACCTTGATATAATGAACTGATTCAAAATATTTACCTTTCATGTTCATTTTGACTTTGGAGAAGAGCAATAAATTGCATGCTGCTAGATGTGGTGAAAACTTTAAGATGAATACGGTCATGCCCTAACAGTTTCATACGCTTGCTTGCCTTTCATTGGATGGCACTCAGCAGAATTCACTGTATTTTTTAATCAAATTTCATCAAGACACTAATGACTTTTGGAACTGCTTCAGAAAATGGCAAGAAGGGAAGAATACGCGTGTCTGGAGCAAAGGGGAGTATTTTGAGGGGGCAGAAAGATTTTTTTTTAATTTAAACACATACTATATGTTTTGATCAGCCCTTACATACCACCCCAGAACATTTTCATTTTATAAGACTGAAACTGTACTCATCAAACAATCCTCATGGAAATGTATTTCAAAAGTAACCTTTCTTTGTTATTTTTCTATTGTGAAATCACCAATACTTGATTACATCCTGCAGATGGAGTTCCTGGTAGGCAGGTACTAAATCCTTACTTTGCTTCAATGAATAGAAAATATTAACATATTAACATAATAGATACCTGCTTTGCTTTATTTCCTCAAAGCTGGGAAAATGTTATGAAAGTGCTGTTTTCTAATCTTGGTTTTTTTAAGGTTAGAATATCACAGACATTCTCCCATGTCATTAAACATGGTATTAGTGGCTGTACAGTATCATTATTATGAGAAATGCCAAAACAAATTCCTCTGCACATAAATTTTGGATTTATTTATTGATAATTTGTTTAGGATAACTTCCTACAGAATTAAAGAGCTATGTAAGGGAATTTAAATTTTTTGTAGTGCTGGGAATCAAACCTAGGGTTTTACACATGCCAGGTAAGCACTCTACCCACTGAGATACACTTCCAACCCCTATTTTGAGGTTTTTGATGCATATTGCCAAACTGTCCTTCATAAATGCTCACTCTCACTAGCGGAATTCAAGTGTTATTTCACTGCACCTTCAGTAACTCTCAGCTTGTATCAGCTTTCATCTTCACCACATCTACATTTGAAGAGGGTCCAGTGTTCCTAGTTAAAAACCTTAATACAGGGTTTATTGTGGTTTGGCTCTGGAATGTCCCCCAAAAGTCTCACATACCTGAATGTTATGGATTATCTATGGAACCATATGCTTTTGGGAGACTGGGGCCTAGTCTGGAGGGGTGGATTACAGGCATGTAGTGGGGGGTTTTTACCACACCTGGATCCAAGAGGGGCTGAGCACTGGGATGAGACCTAGAAGGATACGTAAGCTGCTTCCTGCCTTCCTTGGAGGACTAGTCTCAACTTGCCTTGACTTGGCTTCCTGTTTGTGATGTCATGAGAAGCTGCCTTCACCTCTGCCTCTGCCATGTGCTTCCATTGCTGCCGGCTGCCCCTGAATGGACTGTGACCTTCTGAAACTGTGAGCTAAAATAAACTTTCCTCCCCTAAATTTGTGGATGTCAGGTATTGAGTCACAGCAACAAAAAAGTAACTAAGACAAGGTTATAATGTAAAACTCTAGTTGTACCATCAAAAATGCACTTTGTTCATGTAACGACAGTAGAAGAGGTAGAATTTAAAGCTTCCTTCCCTTAAACTCAACAGTAGGCCACATGCCTGATCTAGAGTTCTGAATTCTTTTGCAAGTAGATCACTAGTGGCATTTTACAGTTAGAAAGATGGGGAGAAAAGAAAACGAAGTATTGCTCACATAGTTCAAAACTTTCTTCTGGAAGTCAGAGTTCCTATAATCATTAACTGACACAGCTATCCAACTTTAAGATCAACACTCATTAAACTCTGCAGATAATTCATAGACCAGTGTCATAGGTGGTCCAAATTACTGAGGGGAAAACTACTGCAAGCTATCTACCAATGGTAGGTCTGATCCACAGTAGTATTATCCCTTAGGGTCCTTGGGGAACTGGTTCCAGGACCCCCTACCCCAAATATCAAAATCCCTGATCTTCAAGCCTCTTTTACAAACTGGCTTTGTGTTTGCAAGTAACATATACACATCTTTCTGTATGTTTTAAGTTATCTGTAGATTACATCTAACACATAATTCCATGCAAATACCATGTAAAAAGCAGTCATACTCCATGGGTTAAAGAATAGTGGTAACAATTGAAAATGTTTGTGTTCAGTACAGACATGATGTTTGTGTTCAGTACAGACATGATTTCTCCCCAGACATTTTCTATCCATGTTAGTCTGTATCTGGAATGTATGCCATATGTATACTGGAAGTGTTTTAACTTCACTTTGATTTCACAGGGTCTCACAGCTAAATAAATGTATGCCTTAAGTCTCAGGGGAGACTGTGGACTTAACTTTTTAGTAGTGCTGAAACTGTTAAGACCCTGGCAACTCTTAGAGATGGACTAAATACATACTGCATAAGGAAGTTAACATGAGCCTTTTGGGAATCAGGGTAGAACATGATGGTCTGAATCTTGGAATGTCCTCCCAAAAGCCTCATGTATTTAGGTGTTACAGATTATCTACAGATTTCACATGCTGTTAGGTAGTGAAGCAGGGTTGATAGTGCAGATTACTGAACTGAGGCCATGACAAATCACTGAAGGTGTGGTGGGTCACTGAGGATATGGCCTGGAAGAACACACTCCTGCTCAGCTTCTCCCCATTCCCTGATCCTTCCTCTTGGGATGATGACGCCATGAACAGCTTTTCTCTGGCTAGGCCTCTACCATGTGTTTCCACTATAGCTGACCACCCAGGAATGAACTGAGATCTCCTGAAACTATGAGCTAAAATAAACTTTTCTTCAAGTTGTGGGTATCGGGTATTGTGTCCTAGCAACAAGAAAGTAACTAAGAACACCAATCTGTGGGTGTGAACCATGGATGAAAAAGGCTACTCTATAACGTAATGTATGAAATAATAAGGTGCTTTGTAGTGTGTCTCATCTGCTTTTATTATTGTTGTTTTGGGAGGGGTTCTTGTTTGTTTCTGGTACTAAGGATTAAAATTGGTGCCTTCACGCTGAGCTAAATAAATCCACAGCCCATTTTTATTTTTGATTTTGAGGCAGGTCTTTATAAACCAGGAGGTTGCTCAAGCTGATCTTGATGTTGCAATTCTCCTGCCTTAGCCTCCCAGAGCCCTGAAATTACAGGCATGTACACCTGGCTTTTCACAGTTTTGTTTTTTAAATCTTTTGCATTTGCTCACTGTTACATTTCCAGTTAAAGAGGCAAAGAATGCAAAGAAAAGAAGATGAGGAACAGGAACAGCTCTCACCAAGGGCAGAGGGGGCCACCTGAGAAGAGTCCAGCTTCCCTGGGCTGGCATCACCAGTGGTGGCCGTGGTGGTGGCAGTGGTGGTAGCCACTCGGTGGGTGCTGGTGCAGGAGGGGCTCATGCCCACGCAGTCAGGGTAGTAGGCAGAGAGCAGCGGTGCAGCCACGCTGTCTTTCAGCAAAGGAGGTAGAATGAGCATGGAGTACCACCAATGGTTGGAAACTTCCGACACTCTCTGAGACGTACCAGCAGGAGGAAGGCAACAGGGCAGAGAAGAAACGTACATGCAGATCATGCCAAGGACAGATGGCTCATTTTTTTCATCCTCAAAGCCCTGTATTTTGCCTCTTCCCCCACTAAGACTTCATTCTGTATCAGAGTTCTGCATACAGATTCAAAAACAAAAAAATGGCTTATGATACCTAGAGCCAATGATTCCCTAAGCAAAATTCTTTCCGAAGTATAGCCCTCCCTCAACCAGATACCCCATTAACACCAGGTAAGTCTTTCAGGCTTCATTTATTATGTTCAAGTCTGAGGTAGGAAATGTGTTTCTGCTTCATGGTTCTGTATCAACCAGCTCCTGTTTCTACTTAAGATCTTAAGATAGACAAAATTGAGAAATTGGACCTTAAAATAATGCTCCTAAGTAACAGGCAAGCATTACTATTTTTCTACCAAAAGCTACTTTAAAAAAAAAAGAAGTTGGAAGGAAAAAAGTATAATACATCCACCAAAATAAGATGCCAGATGCAGAAAAGAACAAAGGAATCTGTATTTGGTGTTCAAATGTGCAATCACAACACATTCCAGAGGTTACTTACTATATGCAATCACTGAATCAAAGCAGCCCTGCAGTGATGGAGTACGGCAGTAAAAATAAAACACATGTGGCTTCTAAAGCTACCCTGCCACAAATCCTACATCAGGCAGTGTTTGCTAAGTGCAATCTGAAATTCATGCTCCAACACTTCTAAGAATCAGACACAAAAGAACCTCAAGAACAGGGCCAGTCTGGTGCTACTTCTTCAGGTTCTAAGCAAATGCCATTAGACATCAAGTAGAAATTTGTTGCGTGACCAAGAGATGGAGGCCTATCAATCTTAGCACTCTGGGAGACTGAGGAAGGAGCATCACAAGTTCAAGCCCAACCTGGCCTACTTAATGACTTAGTGAGACCTTGTCTCAAAATCAAAAATACAAAATGGGTTGGGGATGTAGTTCAGTGTGAAGGACCTGGACTCAATCCCTAATATTAAAAAAGAGAGAATATGAATATTTTGTGTATCACACTCCTTCTTATAGAAAAATGGACTTAAAATAGAACACTAGACATCAGTTCTCTCTTTGCCTGAATTATAGAGTTTATGCATGACTCCTAGAACCACCTCAAACTGACAATCCTGAACCAATGAAAATCAAAATGACTGCAAATTTTCAGAATTCCAGAAAACTAGATTTATTTTTAAACATTTTAAGTTGGTCTGTTTCCATGACCCTCGGGGTGTGCTAGCTCAGGAAGCAAAGACTTACTAAGATCCCTGAAATCAGTGACAGGCTCTGCCACCTGCACCTACTGGCCTCTGTTCCCCTCTTGGACAGGGACAGGCCAATCCTGTTACCTCAAGGTAAGGAACACTCTTGCTGCTGAATCCAGGCCAAGATAATCAAACTGTGACCAGCCTGTTCTTTTTTCAGAAGGATTCAAGTAGAGAAAAAGTCACAAGGTCATCCTTGAAAAACACTCAGAGCAATATTGATCCCTGTTCCAAGGCAGAGAGCAGTGTCTTCCCTTTTTTCTTTTTTCTTCTTTATGTTTCTGGAGATCTAGCCCAGTCTTCACACTGAGCTACACTGCCAGTCCGCTTTTTATTTTTAATTTTGACATAATCTCACTACCTCACTAAGTTGTCCAGCTGGGCCTGAACTTGCAATCCTCCTGCCTTAGCTTCCTAGACTGCTCATCTCCCATTCAGAGATTACAGGTATTCACTACAAGGCTCATATGTCTTCCTTTTTGTGCCCTTTCAATGTAGAGCAATATGACTTGAACCACTTTTTAAGATGAGAGGCATCACTCACAACACCACTACTGCTGCTATTTGCTTAATACAATTAGCATGTTATGTTGAAAAAGCTTTCTTCACCGACTAAATAAAGACAAGCTCACAAAGTGCTACTGTCATTTACATATAATACTTTCCATCAAAAGCACTGATTAATTCCAATCCAGACCATGCAGAAATACTCACCAGATCCTCAGGGAGGGAACAATGATCTGAGGTCTCAGGCTGCAAAAGAATACCAAGCGTTAATTAGGCTTCCTTACAAGACACAATTTCAAGCACCAGTTCACCTTTGATAGGATACTCCTTTTTTTTAAAATAATCTATTAAACTGGCAAAGAAAAAAGCTTGCTACATCACTGTATGAGTGAGCCTTTGAAAATACAGTTACTTTCATAAAGATGTGCCTGATTTTAAAAAATACACACACAGGGATTCCGGTCAAGATGGCAACTGAGTAACAGCACTGCACAATGTCCCCTCATCAACTCACTTAAAAAGTCAAGAAGAAAGTTAGAAAAAGAGTGCTTGGTGTAGCTAGGAAAGAGAGGAGCATCCCCCAAAACCGAAAGGTGACCAGCGGGAGGCCAGAAACTCCGAAGGACCATCGAAACTGGAGGGGGAAAAAAAATCCCTGCGGTTAAGGAAACGGTCGCAGCCGGCTCCAAATGGCAGGCAGCTGCGGATGGAGGAGAGCGCATGGGGACCTGAACATCGGACGGAGCGGAGCTGGGAGAGAACAGAGCTGGGAGAGAACCGAGCACACAACAACGGGAGAGGAGGCTGCGGGCGGGTCTGAAATCCTGAAGTCACATCGGATGAGGAGAAAAACAGCTGACTCGGCGAAGCCCCAAGCTGCCGGCATCCATAGATCACAAACAAGGTCCAGAGACCAGAACCTCAGCCCCAGGTAAGCGCGGACCCGGATAAGTGGGAATTATTGGCAGCGGGCGGCCCCAGCCTCAGAAGCTCCAACCCGCGGGTGTGTGTACTACAAACACAGCGAGGGCTCCCCCCTAGAAAAGGCCCCAGGATCCCAGATCAGAAACGGGGCTCAACAGCCTTTGCAGGCAGTGACGTCAGCAGGAGCCATTTTCTTCCCTGCGCACCAGAGAGAGTAGCAGAACCATGGGGAAATGTGGTAACAAATCTTATACAAAAAGATCTGACTCCCCAGGGGATGGTACAAGGGGTGCTGAGATTGCAGAACTCAAAAAACAGATGGGCACGAGGAACGGTGACTTCTGGGCCCAGATAGCCAGTGAAATAAAGCAGGAATTAAAGCAGGAATTATTAAAGGAGGAAGCAAACCAGGAAATAAAACAGACAGAGCAACAGCTACAACAACACTTAGCTAAGCAAAAAGCAAGCCTTGAAAAGAAATTAGAGGAGACCAAAGAAGAAATGGGGAAGCATGGTTATAAATCTCCTACAAAAAGACCTGAAACCCCAGGAGATGAAGTCAGGGTACATAAAGATGAATACGGCAAAAATGATGGCAATTTCTGGGCACAGAAATTTAATGAATTAAAGCAGGAATTAAAGCAAGAAATAAAACAGAAGAGCTACACCAATACATAGATAAGCAAAAAGCAAGCCTTGAAAAGCAACTAGAGGAGACCAGAGAAGAAATATACCAGGAGATAATGAAGACAAAAGAAGAAAATAGAGAAGAACACAGCAGAGATATAGAAAAATTAAATGCAGATATTCAGGAAATGAAAAACACGCAGGTAATAATAAGCAACCACTTTAATCAACTTCAGAATAGAATGTCAGACCTAGAAAATAAAGTGACTAAGCTGCAACATACAGGCCATGAAGAACACAAAGCAAATAAAGAAAGCGAATCATTGCAACGGCTGATAGACGATTCAAGGAGAAACAACCTCAGAATTATGGGAATCGAGGAGAAGACTGAGGACAAAACAAAAGGCTTAAAGGACACGTTTAATGAAATTATGGAAGAAAATTTCCCAAATCTAAGAAGAGAAATGAACATGGAACTTTTGCAGGCATATAGAACATCAAACAACTTTGATCAGAAGAGACCCTCATCATGACACATCATAATTAAAATTCTAGAAACCCAACACAAAGAGAAAATACTAAAAGCCGTAAGAGAAAAACAGAAGGTGACCTACAAAGATAAGCCCATCAGGATAACGGCAGATTTTTCAATCCAAACTCTAAAAGCTAGGAGATCTTGGAGCAGTGTCATCCAAGCACTAAAAGAACATAAATGCCAACCAAGACTGCTATATCCAGCAAAATTATCTTTTAATTTTAAGGGAGAACTTAATACTTTCCATGACAGAAACAGCTTAAAGAAGTTTGCAGCCACTGAACCAATATTGCAGAAAATACTTAAAGGAAACCTGGAAAGTGAAAGGGAGACCAGCGACACCAATGACCCCAGAGAAGAAGCGACAACAGCTAGAGGAGAATGAGCTGAGAAAAAAGTATGTTGGTAATTAATGAAGTATGAGTAAATAAGATATGAAAGTTAAGGAATTCTGAAATAACTAAATTGGCCTTCATGTCTGTCAGTTTATTTATGTGGTATAGATTTTACTTCATTTAATGTAGCAATGTGATATAGTTTTAGCTTTGTATTGTTGTAGCAATTTGCTTTTCAGGTCACTAATGAAAGTTTATCCTAAGGAAACTGACTGATGTAAAGATAACCTTGTGAATGTACAAATATGCACCTTCCAGAATTCAGCTAAGGCAGTTGAATTTTATGTATCTACTTATTTTTTCTCTTTCCCAAATTAACTAGTCTTTTGAACTACATGCTTATAGTTATTTTCTAATGGGAACTGGTGGGTAAGGCCAGATGTAACAATAACAACAAAGATATGGGAAAATATGGAAAAAAAAAACTTTTGGTGAATATCCCAATAAAGGGATTGGTTGGATTCAGAGAAGAGATATCAAGATCTAACTACTGTGAACCCATTAGAGGAATAGGAAGCTGAGGTAGAGTGGTGACTTAAGTGAAATGACTTAAGTGCGGAAGATTAATATGTTAAACACTGTATGGTTTCTCAGACTTGGAAAACCCAGAACACAGACATTCTTTGGAACCATATGAAGCGATAGCCGGAGCCAAGGGAAACAAAAAACTACAGTGCTTATAAGTTAAGAGTTCTCAGCAGGGAGTAACTCTGGGGGAGCAATGCTGGGGGTTATGAAAAACAAAGCACAAGACAACTGGTGAGTGCTTCTATTTTGGGAACCAGATAGATGGTTATTTTGTGAAAACTCATTGAGCCATGCATTTTGACATGTGCATTTTCCTGTCTGAGTGTTGTTTCAGTTTTTAAAAGTTGCCTAACTAGAGATGTTCTACCATATGACCTAGGAGCTCATCTTTGGAATATATTCAAAGAAATTCTTGCATGTGTACTAAAAGGTACCAGGCAGAACTGGGCAAGAATGTTCCTGAAAGCAGTGTATGCAAGAGACAAAAATCAGAAACAGTCTTTATTACCTATGAACAGGGAAAAATATAACACTGCAGAACAGTCACACAATGTACTACTACTCAGCAGAGAAAACGAAGAGTTTTAGGTATCAATAGAGACGCACATAAAAAAATACTCAATGTTTAAAAAGAAAACAGCAAGGTATAGAGGAATATGAGCAATATAATTTATAACAAGGACAAAAATATGAAAAATCTGTGGTGTACACCTGGAATCCAAGCAGTATGGGAGCCTGAGGCAGGAGTATTTCAAGTCTGAGTTCAGCCTGAGCAATTTAGCAAGACTTTGTTATAAAATTAAAAATTTTCAAAATGGGATGAGAATATAGCTTAGTGCAAAGGGTTCAATCCCCAGTACGAAACACACATGTACACATACACACACACGCACACATGCATGCACACAAAACAAACATGACTTTCAGCTCTGTAGCCCAAGCTGGTCCTGAATTCACTACGTAGCCCAGGCCACCCTTGGACTCATGGTGATTCTTCTGCCTCCGCCTTCTGAATGCTGACATTAGATTTTTAGTATTTTAAAAATTTGTATTAACTGTTAGAAAAATCAAGGGAGTGACACAGATGGGATCCAGAACACTGTCCCTTTGCAGGGGAAGGTGAAAGAAACAATTCTGGAGTAGAGGGCATGAATGTGAGCTTTAATTCCCTCTTCCCAACGCACACATTGTAAACCCTCTTTTGTGCCTATAAGTGGTTTCACACTGAAACAACTGTATACACCCACAGACACCAAAAGTCCTTTTCTAGGAATTGACCCCACAAAATTCAAAAATGGTACCAATGGAAAGCTACTTAGCAAAGCTTGGTCTCTAATGAGAACACCTGGAAGAAATCTAAACACCTGCAGTGTGCTAAACTAAACACAGCACCTATGTTTCAAGGGATTAGTCACTAGAGTACCAAAAGAAAAGGAGACCTTAATCCACTGACCCAGGAGCTGAAGGCAGACATGATGACAAAAAGCGACACCCAAACAAGCACTCACACAATTTGCTACCATTCTCTTCGATGCTGTTAGACAAATAAACCTTCCTCAATTTTGTCCTTGACAGAAAACCAAGCTGAGCACCAAAACGACTCATTTAAATAGCATTTCAAAAGCTCAGGATATGGACTGGGATCTACATACATGAGAGGAATAGGAGAAGGGAGTCTCAAAGGAGAAATGTGATTTCTACCTCCTGTGGCACTGGGGACTGAACCCAGGATATCTGTACTGAGCTACACTCCCAGATCTTCTAAAATTTTGACACAAGGCTGTGCTAAATCACTAACTTGCTCAGAATAAGCTCAAATCTGAGATCCCCCTCCCTCAGGTTCCCTGAGTAGTGGGATTACAGGAATGTACCACTGGTGGGGCCTCGTTAGTTGGAATTTAAGGAGACCATACAGCCTTCATCCTAAGGTAAGGTAAGGTCCTAAGGTAGGGTGAGAAGAGAAAGGCAATTAAGTTTTGGAAAACTTAAGGCATCTGTCACCACCGAGGCCCACCTGAGGGGGGAAAACAGGTAGCTGATGTGAAAATGCAGCCAACCAGGCAACAAACCACAACCATCAGAACGACCACCAGCAGGAGAAACTTCACAGAGAGGAAACAATAGAGGGACTATGACCATAGGAGAAGCAATAAAATCTCTGACACCAGAACAAATAAAAAAAAACACCCAAGAGAAATCAGGAGTAAGGAACAAAGCAAGTCAGAGGAAGCAGGGCATACTTTGCTTTTTCCCATTTCACAGCAGGTGTCATCAGCATCTAAGAAGGAAGTATGAATTCTTTTAAGTTACAGTAATTCCAACTTACTAATATCTTCATGGTTTTCAACCTTTTAGGCAGTTTACAGAAACTATTTCTTGGATGATGAACTAATCAGTGTCCAGTCGGTCTCATTTCGCTTTGCTTTATTAAAATTTTAAGCTCACATGTAAAACACAGGCATTTTACACAGGACGTGTGTGTACAGTATAATTCTTTCACAGGGGTATTTGCCCATCGTTCCTTCCGTGTGCTACATGAATCCACTTGAAAGAATCTCACAATATGAATATGATTTTTTCTACTATTATTTCTACTCTTTTCAGCTGTTTCTTGAATTTTTTTTCATTAATGGACACACACCGTTTAAATAATAACAGAGCTGGCTGATGCCATAGCTCAGTGATTAGAGAGGTTCCTAGGAAACACAGGCCTGGTTCAATTAAATCCTCGGCACCACCTAACAGGTAGGAGCGATGGCTCATGTCTATAATCCCAACACTGAGAACTGGCTGAGGCAGGAGGACTGCATGAGTTAGAGGCCAGCACAGGCTATATAGTGAGTTCAGGGCAGACCTGGACTATAGAGCAAAACTTTATCTCGATAAAGTTAAATTAAATTGAAAAACAAAAACAAAGCATTCTAAAGAAAAATTTAAGAGTTTTTAAAAGAAACAAAAACTTCTTAATCTGGAGAAATTAAAATGACTCCAGCCAGACAGGGGAGAAAAACAAGGCAGATGAATACCTTGGATAATTAGCAGAGATGAAGTCAAAGCAGTATATTGAATCATGGGAAGGTAAAAGGAGAGC
This sequence comes from Ctenodactylus gundi, assembly GCA_004027205.1. Classification (NCBI taxonomy): domain Eukaryota; kingdom Metazoa; phylum Chordata; class Mammalia; order Rodentia; family Ctenodactylidae; genus Ctenodactylus; species Ctenodactylus gundi. Next base: position 1,393,670 of record PVKB01000036.1, read on the forward strand.
CTGGGGCAATTCTAAATTAGAATACAGTCAAAACAAAACAAAATGTAAAAATCATACCTAGTAATTTAATGACCTAATAGTATGCAAACCACCCCAAATCTTTTTAAATAAACTGTTTAGAGATAAAACACTGCATAAACAGGCTGTATGACAACAGACCTAAGGCCAGATTATTAAAGTAGCCCGCTATTTTTCACAGCTGCTTAGCTGCAGAATCCTTTAACTATCACAATGAAAAGCCACTGAATCTAATTTTCACTTGAGAAGTAATCCAGGGAAGAACAAGATGTGAGAGAGGAGAATAATGTGGGTCACACATGGTGGTTAAGTTTAGTGCACCAAAGACGCAGTTTCAGCGGGCTGAACCTGCACACCCCACCCGGTCCCTGGTGACCCCTCCGCTCAGTGTCCTTCCCATCAGACTTCTGCCTGCTTCCCATTTCTTCTCTTCCACCCAAAAGTTAAACTCAAGGCCCAGTTCTTAAAAAATCACTGTTCTCATAATAAAAAATGTATGAGGTAATGCACATGTTAATTAACTCAACTTAGCCATTCCACAAAGTGTGCATGTTTCAAAACAGCACATTGTACATGACAAATACATATAATTGTCACGTGTTAATTTAAATTTTCATAGAATCAGTCAAAGCTAAACTAAAAAATTTTAGAGTAAGTACCAATTTCAGAAACCTGGTCTCAGACTCAGATCTGAGTTTTCTATCCCTCACTTCCAAATTCCTAACACCAAGAATAAAAGAAAGGAGCGAATGTGGTAGTGCACACCTGTAATCCTAGCACTTTCTAAGGCTGAGGCTGGAGGATTGCATATTCAAGTCTCAATTGAACAACCTGGCAAAACTATGTCTCAGGGTATAATCAATCATTCATTCATTGAATAAATGAGGCTGACAATAGCTCATGGGTTTGACTGATCCCAGCACCACACACACACACACACACACACACACACACAATGTATAAAAGACTGGGAATGTCACTCAGTGGTAGAATACTTGCCTAGTATTAAATAAGGTCCTGGGTTTGATCCTCAATACACAAGACAAAAATAAATAATACAAATAAAAAAAGAAGATACCATCACAGAGCCCAAAGGCATTAAAAAGGAAAATAAGGGCACAGCACTAATAATTTTAAGAAATTTAACAACTCAGTTGAAAACCACAAGTTCCTTAAAAAGCCCTCCAAAATAGACCAAATTCATAAACTACCTACATCACCATCTGTCTGTTAAATAAATTCAATCTATACTTTCTAAGCTTCTTAATTAAAAAAATACTGGGCTGAATTGCTTGACTAGTAAGTTAAACACTAAAAAAGGAAAGAATATCAGGTTTGTATAACTAATAAATTCTTTGACAAAACAGACAGACTTCATTTTTTAGTGAAGCCAGCACAGCTCTGATAATAGAATCTGGGTAACAATCGTACAAGAAAAGAAGTGACAAACAATTTCTACCCATGAACACGGACACAAGATCCTCAGCCAAGTGTCACAAAATCTAGCAATGCACAAAAAGGACAATACAAGAGGGAAAGCTAGATGGTTTTCTAGGAATGTGAGTTGACTCAACATTCTAAATTCAACAATCCAAACTCGCCACACTGCAGATAAAACAGGAAAAACCACATGATCGTCATAAAAAATGAAAAACTATATATTTAATAAAGTTCAACTTTGACAAAAGCTCTCAGCAAAGTAGGAAAGCCAAGGAACTTCTCCCTGCAACCTGAAACAGGGCATTTGGCAGGATGCATATGTGCACAAAATGCTCAACTCCACTGTAAACCTTAAATTTTGCATGTATATATGTATCAATAAAATGGGGGGAAAAACTACAACTGATGATAACACACAAAGCATAAACAAAGCAGGACTAAAAATGAGCCCAGGGCCACAAGCAAGACAAGAACACCTGTTTTCACCAGGTCTGGGACAAAACAATCACACATCAAAAAAATACATTTTAAAGAAAAACAAGAGAAAAATAACCACAAAAAAAAACCATGAATCTTCAGTCATTGATTTTGTAGACAACCCAACAACCCAAGGAGATTTATGAAATTTAATAAGCAAAGTTGAAACAGTCTCGGTACAAAGTACACAAGTCAACTGTATAATATAAGTGCAATAAACGACTTGCAAGTGAAGTTAAATAAAATTCTACTTACAACTACTTAAACAAATAGAAACAAATTTTACAAAAGACAGAAAAGGCATCTTCTGTGAAAACCAAAATATTCTACTGGAAGAAATTAAATAACCCTGGGAAACATTTTCTATAAAAGGCTAAATATTTTAGACTCTGTGGAAAAGGTCTGCTGTTGTAGCATGAAAGAAGCTGCAGACACTTTACAATTGAGGAGTCTGGCTCTATCCCAATAAAACTTTATTTACAAAAACAAGCACAAAGTCAGATTTGGCTTATCAGCTATCATTTGCTGACTAACAGATGATAAGATTGAAAACGCAAAAATGTCAATTATCCTCCAAATGATCTCTATAGAACCAATAAATTCCAATCAAAATCCAATAGGTTTTTCAGTAGATAATGAGAATATGACAGTAAAGTATATAAGGAGACACAATAAAACCATCACAACAAACTTGAAAAGGTCAGGGGGCACTTATATTACCTGACTTTAAGATTTAATAAAGGTACAGCAAGCAATACAACACAACACTGGATAAGGCTAATGAACGAGATCAATGAATAGAGCCCAGAAGTAGCCCTATATGGTCAACTGATTTTGTACAGCTGTTAGAAGAATACTTAATAGGAAAAGAATAATCTTTTCAACAAATAGTACTAAATGAATAAATAGCTGTATGAAAAAACATTGAATTTAGTCTGATCTCTCATACCAAAAACCAAATGTTAACTCAAAATAGATTAGTGAGCTAAATGCAAAGGCTAAAATCATAAAGTGCTTCAAAGAAAATAGAACATCTTGCACGGTAAAAGGTTATTAAGCAATAGTTTCTTTAAACTCAAAGCTTTAAGGCTCTAAGCATAAATGAAAATATGACTGGGCAACTCAGTGACTTAGAGAGACCTTGTCTCAAAACCAAAAACTAAAAATGGGTTGAGGATATAGGGCAGTATAAACCCTTTGGGCTCAATTTCCAGTACTACAAAAGACAAAGAGCGAGAGAGACAGAGAAAAGAAAAAACGAATAATCTGGACTTCAAAATTTAAAAATTTTGCTCATCAAAAGACATAGTAAGAAAATAAAAATGCTAGATAGACTGGGGAAGATAACTAAAATACACACTCATAGCTAAAGAATTCCTATGAATGAGTAAAGTGAACTTAAAATAAAAATAAAATCAATGAAAATAAAGTGGATAAGTGTTTTCCAAAGATCAAATGTGAATACTCAATAAACATGAGAAGACGCACAGCAGGTCTCGTTACCAGGGAAGTGATGCACAGCAGCCCCATGCTGAGGTGCCAGCACACGACCCTTAACAGCAACAAAACCACAACAACAGGCAGCAGCACAAAGGCTGCAGTGTGTACAACAGGCATGGAGACCATTCAGCAGTTTGTCCAACATCAAACATAAATTTACCACATAACTCAGGCAATTTCAGTCCTATGCGTTTACCCCAAGAAATGAAAACACTGGTCCACAGTACACTTGAAAAAATGTCCACTAGTTTCATTCATATAGCAAAACACCAAAATATCCTTCAATGTGAGAATGGTTGAATAATTTGAGATACACAAGCACACACAAACACAAACAGAGAGAGAAATGCTACCCTGCTATAAAAAGAAGATACTAGAGTCTGTACAACAGCATGGATTAAACAAGGAAACAATGCTATTCAATGGGGAAAAAAACTAAAAAGAGTTTATTAGCTGATTCCAGTCTCATGAAGCTCAAGAACCAGAAGGACAAATCTGTGGGCTGAGACTAGTAGTGGCCTCCGTGGGAGGAAAAGAAGAAACTGGTACTTTTCAGAGTGATGGAAATGCTATGTACTTTGATTGGGACATTGCAGACATTTTCCAAGACTCAATGAAACTCACTTAAGACCTGTGCATGTAACAACAGTATGCAATCATACTTCAAAGATAAAAATAAGATGTAATTTTCCATCAATTAAAAATACCACCATTTGAGGCAAGTAATGTACTGATACAATGATCATTTTAGATAGGTCTTTACATATTCAAAAAGTAATTTATATACTTGTATCAATAACCTTAGAAAATACGCCTACCATAAATATGTAATTAAACACTTTTTTTTTTACAAGTCCTACCACAGGCTGGTGATGCAGCCCAGTGGTAAAGACCTCTCCTAGATGAGAGGGGTACTGGGTTCAATCTCCAATACTGGAAAATAAATTTCTAGCAGGATAAACGAGTTATTAAGCATTTATTTATTTAAAAAGGAGGGAGGAAATGGTTAAGGACTTTCCCCTTTTATTTAAATATGTGTATCTATATCTGAATATATGTATTATTTAATTTTTATTTAAATCCTAAAATTGTATTAGCATAATACTTATATATTTACATAAAATTTAAAAATCTAACTCTACATTATCAAACTCTTCTTCTCATTACTGCACTTGAGCAATTTTTTTTTTTCCCACAGTGCTGGGGATTAAACTTAAGAGACTTGCACATGCTAAGCAAGTGTCCTAGCACTGAGCTACATTTCTAAGCCTCAAAGTCTTTTTTTAATAATAATTATCTGTTCCTCTAATTATGTTTGTGCTTGAAATCCTAGGCTTTAAAAATAATCTTCATCAGAAACCTTGTAAAACTTTCTACTCATTCTTTAAAAGAAAAATATTTATTTGTTGTTACAATGGTTTTGAAAGAGTCTCTCCCTGCAGTCCAAGCTGAGCCCAAACTAAGTATATGAAGCTAGCCACATCTTGCCTCAGCTTCCCAAGTCCTGGGATGATAGTTGTGTGTCACCACACCAGGCTTACGTAGTGCTGAGGAATCAAATTCAGGGCCTTGCACTTGCGAGGCAAGTGCTTTAACCACTGAGCTACTCCTCCAGCCCCCAAAGGAAACTTAAACTAAAACTTTAAAAAGTATTTTGCTAGTATTGCTTATGCATTTTTGTGAATATACTGCAAACCACTGACTGTATAATTTAAAAAGATGAATTTTATGATATGCAAACTATTCTATTTTAAATAAAGAAAGTTTTCTGCTTTGGAGATTTGCTTCCTAGCATTTTTTAACATAACCAAAAGTATGAAACATTTGTGTAAACCAATCCCTTTAACACAACACCTTCACTACACATTTTTAAACACTAAATGCTGAACTTCAAAAAAAGCACTAACTATGGCTAACAGCTAACCGCCGAACACACCTACCCATCTCTTCCTCCTTACTACAAGATCTGCTTTGGCCTGGTGTTGCAACATTCTTGGTTATAAAATATTTCCTCCCTGTGTCCTGACTGCAGCCAGTGTAGTAACCCGACTCTGCCCTAGTCAACGAGATACACACAGGAAGCTACCGGTGGAACAGCAAGAAAGTCCCTGCTTTCCCAATAAAAGAGGAACCAACTCAGCAGGCACACCTCTTTTAATCTTTGCTCTTTCCCTTTCTCTACTTAGAACTGGATACAGTGGCTGGTGGCACAGGAATTACCTTGTGAACCTGAGGATGGACACAAGCGAAGATGGCTGGACTAGAAACTATGAGACATCTTGGGTAACTAAGCCAAACATGGACAGACTACTCTTAAGTTGTTTATAATGAGAGAAAGGAAAATCCTTATTTGGTTAACATACTGTGTAGGTGGATTCTGTTCTATGCAGACTCACACAACCCCAACAATAATGACTAACACACATAATGAAAAAAGCACATCATTACTATTTCCTGACAACTCAATCAGATGCCAATAATTCCAAAGGAAAGCACACCTTGACAGAAGTGTTTGGCTTCATGCCACACCGGTACATCCTGGCCATCTGTGAAGTCAGCTGGATTTCCTTGGTGAGCTGCCGCCACTTCCTACACTCGGGTCGCGTACACTGAACCTAGATGGGAAGGCAGTCAAGATCATAAACTGGCTAACACCAAGCCACCATTGTACCCTTCCTCCAGCACCCTGCCACCTGCTCATGATTCAACCAACATTTTAACCACCTCAGCATTTTTTTTCTCCCCTTTGCATCAGCACTTCCTAAACATCCACTTTTACCCTCTGAGGGTAGTTTCTCATTCACCACTACCTCAGCCAACAGAAAGTACACAAAGGAGGTGTGGGCTATTGTCAAAAAGTATTTCCAGCTCAAATAATTTTAGGTGTCAGAGTGTACCTCAATGGTAGACCATATGCCAAGCATGTATAAGGCCCAAAGTTTAACTGCCCACACCAAAACACAAATAAATTAAAAATATATACACAAAAATGGTTAATTCCATGTTATGTGAATTTTATTTCAATAAAACATAATTGGGCACAGAGTAGCTCAGAACTGCATATATATATTTTAAAAATCATTTATTAAATGCTGATACATATATACGACATATGTACCTACTGAAATATATTTTCAAAGGATGCCTAAACAGAAATATAACAATGAAAAATTAGGTTAAAAAAAGTTTTGAAAGTTATATTCAAAATACCATTTTTATACCTAATTAAGATCTGTACATATCCAGGCCTAAGGGCTCTAGCTTATAATCCTGGCATTCTGGGAGGCTAGGGGAGCAAGTTCAAGCCCAAACTGGGCAACTTGGTGACTTAGTAAGACCCTGTCTCAAAACAAAGATATAAAATGGACTAGGGATATAACTCATTGTGAAGACTGTGGGTTCAATTGCTAGTACCACCGGGGGAAAAAACACTTGTATACAAAGCACAAAATTTTAAAAAAAAAACACAAAATCATGTTTTGATGCACACAACATGAATAGAAAAATAGACTAGCCAGGCGTGTTCCCAGGCTCAACAACAGCTATTCCAGCTGGAGGGGACGCTGCATTTTCTTTCTTACACTATGTTGAATTACCTAAACTTTTTATAAAAATAAAAAACTGTATGATTTGTTTTCATAATTACAGAAAGAAAAACAAATGTAACAAAAGAGGTATTTCCTAAAAAAATCCCAATTTTCACCCATTATCTTGTTCTTGGATCCACAAATGCTTCACAGAGAAGTACTATTCTCCTTACCCAATAGGGGAGCTGCTGATCTGCCATGAATGCTCTGGGGCTGGGCTCCGTTTTGCCATTGCTGGTCCATATTTTTTTCCACGTAGTGTATTTGTCATATCCATCTTTGTGACTGAAAACAATGAAAATAAATACAACAAGTTGTAAGATAATCCAGTTCTCAAACCAGAGAGTAGGCTGTTCAATCCTATATGAAGTACTGTACAGGCCTGTTACAAGCAAGGAAATTACTCTAGTACCCACAAAACAACAGACTGGGAGGAGATGCTCTGGTCTGTTTCAGTACCTAAAACTAGTATGAAACCTCCTGTTAATTCAGTATGCCCAGGGAACCTTAACCCTTAACTATCTGATGTCCTCTCATGCCAACATCCCACCACCACAGTCACCTCAGACATCTGCCACAAACCTTCTGTAATAATGGTCAAAGCATTCATTGCAGAAATGTTCCCCGCAGGAAAGGTGATACCATCGGGATGTATAGCCATTTTTGGCACATCTGAAAACAGTAAAAACATGTAGCTTTAGCAAGAAATATTTCTTCTCACGTGTTAAAACAAACATTTAGCAAGCACCTTCAAGGAGGCCATTCTGCATTGTTACCAAGTAAGACTTCTCAGGGCCATAAACCAACAACACACAGGCAACAGAATGAAATGAGTGACAGGCAGTACAGGCTGAGCATCCCTTATCAGAAAAGCCTGAGAAGTGTTTAGGACTCCAAATTTGAATTCTGGAATATTTGCATGTATAGGCTTATCTTGAGAATGAGACCCAAGCCTAAATACAAAATTCATTAGTTTCACACACAGCTTATATACACAGCTGAAGGTAATTTTATTCAAAAATTTTTGATGCCTGCACTTCAACTGAGGGCTACCACACAAGATCATATGTGGAAGTTAGCACCTGTAGCATCACATCAGCACTCACAAGTTTCAGATTTTAATGCATTTTGGATTGCTGACTGGAGATGCTCTACCTGTAACACACTGAGAGGATATAAGGACTCAGGGCAGTGGTACCTAATCTCGCTGAGTGCCTGAACTGAGTCAAGATTTCCTGGCGTTCTGAAGGTGTCCGTGACACGAATCAGTGACACCAGTGCACTTGCTGCAAGGAACAAGTGTGTGAAGGAGTAAAGACTCTGTAATATCTGGCCCAGTACTCAGGAGGAAATGGATCCAGCCTAATGACACAGGCCTGTAATCCCAGCACTTTGGGCAGGAAAATCTCAAGCTGAAGCCCAGTGGGGGCAAGTAAGCACTCAACAAGACCCTGTCTCAAATAAACAATGAAAAGGAGTGAAGGATGTTGCTCAGAGCAAAGGAACCATATCTGTGTCCAATCTCCAGTTCTGGGGGGAGAAGTGAATGGATCTGACCATCAAGCAACATGGATACATGATTAATTGATGATTGATCAAATAGGTGGCAATACCATAACTGAATGAAAAATTCCACCACTGCAAAGACAGCCACCACCATCTATGTATCTAAAAGCAAACATGATTTCTTCTCTGGGCTTTTTTTTTTGTTCTTGTTTCTGTTTTGAATCTCAAGCATTTGCTGATGACTTTTCTTAGCAAATTAAGTCTTATTTGTTCTACCTCAATAAAATTGGTAAGGCTTCAGTGACCTATACTGTTTCTCCTAGATCGATCAATGGATAAGGGAAGCAGCAGCATGTAAGAAAAGGGAGAAAAGAAGTACAGCAAAAGCAAACACGTGCTGAGCCAGACACCGTAGCACACCAGCATTCTAGCAGGCTGAAGCAGAAGGACTACAAGTTCTAGGCCATTCTGGGCAACTTGGTGACTCAGTGAGATTCTGTCTAAAAATAAAAAAAATTTTTTTAAAAATCTGGGGATGTAGCACAGTGTGGAGGCCCTGGGCTTAACCCCAAGTAACAGAAAAAGAAGACATGCTGGTTTCCTCAGAGCTTGGGTACACTGTGTACTGCACCATGAGAGGCAGCTGTGACAGGCTGCACTTGAGGACATTGCGTCGCAGAATCTACCCAGTGGTGGTCCCTCCCCTTCAGCTAGGTATATCTGAGCACTGAAGGGGCTGTGTTGTGTAGCCAAAGTGTGAGCAATGTCTATTATTAGACAATTTAAAGTACTTCTATCTTTAGGAAGACAATCTTCAAAGATGACGCTCCCACAGAGCAGGCTCCGCGGGCAGAATGGCGAGAGCAACCAACACCCCCGCCCCTCACACGGACCTTTCCGACGCACTTGCAAAGCATACAGGACATGCTGCTGTGCAGCCTGCCTTTTCACATTTCCTGTATTTCTTCTCTGACATGCCATCTTCATCCTCCTCCGTGGTGTCTGTTACTTTCTTCTTTGCCTGTGGGAGAACAAACTGAAGATATCACCAGACTGACAATGGGTGATGGCAGTAGGATTACTGAACTCACGTATGTGTTAGAAGTTCATGTGTGTGTGAGTGCGTGTGTGTGTGTGTGTGTGTGTGTGTGTGTGTGTATTAAGGACCATGCCCAGGGCCTTCATACAATGAGCAATATTCCCAGTCCATTTTAATTTTTGATCTTGAGACAAGGGTTTCATTAAGTTGCAAAGTTGCCTGGCCTGGGCTCAAACTCATGATCCTACCTCAGCAACCTAGAGTGTTGGGATTATAGGCCTGTGTCACAGAGCCTAGCAAAATATTTTTTGATTTTTTTAATTTTGAGACAAGGTCTTACTCAGCTGCCCAGGCTGTGATCCCCCTGCCTCAGCATACCAAAGTATGGGGCTTACAGGCCACACGCTCAACGGTGTCAAAAGTTCTGAATGTAATGGTCAACAACATCCTGGCAGTAGGACAGGGGCTGACCAATGAAGCAACTTCCTCACAAATGCACTCTGCAAATAATTCATTACCTTGCTTGAGACACAGAAACAGCATTTTAGTGACAGGTATCTAAGAACTAAAATATTGGAAGCCTTTCTTAAGTAAAAGTGATGCCAGAATAAACAAAAGTCATTTTCAAGTTAATAAATCAAGATTTTCTTTTCTGGTACTGGGGATTGAGGCCAGGGACTTCACACTTAGCTACACCCTGGCCTTTTGCTTTTGTTTTTTTGATTTCCAAACTGAGTCTGGCCAGGTTGCCCAGCCTAGACTTGAACTTGAGATTGTCTCTTGTCTCTGCCTTCCAGAGTGCTGGGCCCAACCTTTCTTTGCTTAGAACAGTTAAGCCCTTTCAGTATAATTGATTTTTTTAAATCAGAAATAATCATATCAAACTTTTCCTTATTAAATAAACCCTGGACCAAGAAAAGTCCCTACCCATAACCCTCCAATAGTACAACCAACCAGAAGCTAAAGTCCAAATTCCTCTGAATGGCATCCAAGCCAAGCACGACCTACCCTCCTAATCTGGAAGCTACCACATAGCTGCACTTCTCTGTCACCTCATGCTGATTCATTCTCTGTCTTTGCCCTCAAAAAAGTATCCTCTGCCAAAAAGTCAGTGATTTCCCCACGACGCATCACGTCGGCACATAGTACTGGGAAAGTCTTGTGCAATTCTCCACTAGGGGTGAGCAACTGGAGGGTAAGCCTCTTGTCTTTCAGGCTTTGACTGCATCCCAATCCTAACATTCCTGGGTGCTCAGAAAAGTTTGCTGAGAGAACCAAAGAATACTACCTGCCTCCCGGAGCTCCGCAAAGGCAGGCTATCTGGAGACAGGTCAAAGGCAGTTCTTTTCTTTGACCTCCCCCTGGGTAATGCCATTGTATTAGAAAATCTGGAAAACAAAAAATAAAACATTAAATATTAGCATGTGCCAGACATTCAGAAGGTTGAGGCAGTAGGCCTGACAGCCTAAGCTACAGAGCTAGATCTTGTCTCAAAAACAAAAACAAAAGAAAACAAAACAAATATATATATATATATATATATATATATATATATATATATATATATATAAAATAGCACCTGCTATTGTTTTCAACAGTTCAGAGCAAAGTTATTACATCTTTTAGTAGGTACAAGTTAGACTGCCTGAGCCATAAGTCCACCATTTCCAAGTTACTTAACCTCCTCCAGCCTTAAAGTTTTCAAATACAAAATGGGCATAACAAGAGTGTGCCAAAGCAGTAGCATGAGTACTAAATCAGACAACCCATGTAAAGTACCAGGACTGGCAGAAATACTAAAATAGTATCCTTTAGCATGGGGCACATTCCAAAATGAAAAACCACATGAATGACTAATAAACAATTTGTATTACTGTGTACAAAATTCAATAAGAAAAAACACCTAGCTCTTTGTCTTATGAAGAGTTCCTGAATTTTGATATCTAGTATGCCAAAAAAAAAAAGAAAACCAAACCAAAAAAAAAAATAAAGACACTCCTTCATTACTTCTTAGCAATACTCAAAAAATAAATCTGAGACACACTGGTCGTGACTGAATATCACAATCTGGATTAGACAGAAGTACTGGTACCATCTACAAGAAAAAATTTTCTGTGTTCTCAAAATAGCTGGCAAACAGCACGGTTAAACAAGTATGAGGAACCCAGGTCTGCATGATAAATACTGCATGGTAACAAGAAAGACTGAAAGTGAGTACAATTTTTCAATTAAATAAGGAAGGTAAAACACTTCACATAAGGAAGGAATCACTGATCTAGGGACTCTGTAACCGGAGGCATCTGGTTCTGCAGCCATCAGTGCCTATGACACACATATACAAACAAAAAAGGAAACAAACAAGGTAATATACGGGCCACACCTACAGGAAAAGAATGTGAAAACAGAAAAGTGGTATCATGAAATATAAGTTATACATATTTAATCTTGCAGAGAGGATCTGAGGAGCGTGAAACCTTCTTTTTTTCCTATTTGTGAGTCACACTGACATTCTTCATGGATTATTAACAACCTATGGAAAACTTCTGCCATTTGCACTGAGAAATCTTGACTGCAATGTAATGGATCATTTTTCTCTAACTTAGTCTTTACTCGCTCAGAACCATTTTAATATTGGCTGCAAAAACATAAACCCTACACACTCGGGATTATGGCTCTTTAAGCATTAAATTGCCAGTTGGAGTGTTTGGGGGTATAGCTCAGTGGTAGGGCATGCATAAGGCCTGTGTTCCAACCTCAGCACCAAAATAAACAAATACACTGCCATTCCTTTCCACAATACCCATCATTCTGCTAGATAAATTACTAATAATGTTTTTAAAATGACCTACTAATCATTATTATACTAAAAGTTTTCTGGATTGTCACTAATATTTCCAAAAGGCTGTTTAACCTAACAAATCTTGTCATATGTAAATATGAATTCCTGTACATTTGTCAATCTCTTCACTTACACAGTTAGCTTATACCTCATACTTTCCACAAAATGATTATAGAATACACAGTATTTATAAGTACACATTTATATGTAAATATTACAGTAAAACTATCTGAGGTCCAACATGTGGTGAAAGAAAATAAATTCAAAAGCAGCACAAGTTCATGCAACACTTAACCCTGTCACCTAGTACAGCACATTGTTTTTCAGAAATTTCACAGAATGTTTTAGTGTAACTGCACACTAGAAAATATGTACTTAATGTGATAGAGAAAAATAAAACATCAGCTACAAAAGATATTATCAAAGCTGATAGATCAAAAGGTTTTTGAGATAGCATATGTTCACCTTCTATTATTTATACAGCTAAGAGTTATGTGTCACTATCCTTTTTGGCACTTAATGTAACCTCTGTATTTCCACTACTACTGGGTCCTTGGGTCTTGGAATAAAGAAATAAAATAATAAATACGGGCATTATACACAATAAAATTATTGTGTTTGTAAATAGGATATTAGAAAATACTGAGTGTAACTGAAACAAACTAGTATATTCAAAATTTTTCCTGTTCCTCAAATTTGTAGGATACCTAACTAAATATAATTATTTCATGCTCAGTATTTTAAACACATTTTTTTCCTAATTTACAATATTGAGCTTTAAGTCAGGCACAGTGGCACAGACCTGTCCTGCCAGCACAAGGGAGACTGGGGCAGGAGAAACAGCACTGTATGAGGCAGCCTGGGCTATACAGGGAGTTCAGGACCAGCCTGGACTACAGTGTGAAACCTGTCTCAAAAAATAAAACACACACCTTTCATCTTAATGTGACAAAAAAACTGGACTGTTTTAATAAATACGTAAGTGGAAATATTATGTAGAGTTGTATGTAAATAATTTCACATTTCTTCTTTCTTTTTTCCAATTGCAGGAACTGAACCTAGGGCCTTCCGGCTAGTTACACCTCCATTCATTTTTTTTCCGAAGACAGGGTCCCATTTAATTACTAAGTTGTCCATTTTGGGCTCAAACTTAAAATCTTCTTGCTTCAGCCTCCCAGAGTGCTGGGATTAAAGGCATGTACCAACACAATTAGCTCTGATAAAAGTTTTTAGTAACACAGAGAACTCATAAATAATATGAACCAAAGGGACTCCACATTAGAATGAAAGCCTAATCAGCATAATTTTCAAAGACTGGACAAAGTACTAGAAACTTCTTCAAAGACAACAAAACAGGCAGAAACGTCTTCGAATCCCTTCAAAGGAAACAAGATGCATCCTTGTATCCCCATGCTACTCGCATTTTCAGAAATGTGGATCTAGTACAATAATTCAATATTGGATTATTTAATATTCCCTATCCAGTTCAACAATTCAACACTGAATCTCCAACTGCCTGGGTGTCTTTTGTTGACTAATTTTTGCGCCTGGGAGACAATTAATTATTAATGCTAATTGTCTTACACTCCCCTCCTGAACAACCCACCCCCCATCTCACCTGCCTTTCTTTCACGGAAGTAGATTTTAAAACAAAATAAAACAAGCCCAAAGCCTTGAGTTTTCGTGTGTACCTGTGGGGTGTGCGGTTCCCAAAATGGAACGGGTCCACGAAGCCCTCCCTGCGAGCTCTCCCACGGGAAGACTGGGCCTCTACTTGGCTGGGTTTCCAATCGCGGAACCCCAACTTTTCTGCAACCGGGCCTTCCGCAGCCCGCCTCTCTCAGCTAGCTGCCAGCTGTCAGTGCGAGGACGAGCAGCGACTCTAAAGGAGCCGCCCTCGGGTCGCCAAGCTCACAGGAATGACTCCAGCGAGCCCGTAATGCTAACCGGAGTTACTGTGCTCCACCTGCGAGGCTGCGCCGGCGAGGACGCGCGAGGGAGCTCCTCCCACGGGGTCCCCGGGAACGAGGTGTGACAGCCCGGCAGGGAGCGCCGCCGCCAGGGGCTTCCCGGGAAGCTCGCGCCGCCTCCGGGGCCTCCTCACCTGGGCGCAGGGGCGTCTCGGGGAGCGGGCGCGGCCCCCGGGGAGCAAACCCTGAGGGGGTGAGGGGACCCGCCAGCCCGACCCAACCCCGGAGGCCCCCGTCCTCTGGCGAGGACCCCGCCCACCTCACGCCCCGTGCCCCGCTCCGGGGACCCCACCACCTCCCACCCGGGCGAGAGGCAGGACGAGGGCGGGCACCCCCGAGCGCGGCCGCTTTGTGCAGCCCCGTCACCCGAAAGCCGCCGCCGCCGCCAGGCCCGCCCCTCGGGCGCGCGACCCCCACCTTGGAGCGCGGGAGGCGAGCGCCCCTCCGGAGCCGCAGCCCCCGCCCGGCCGCCGCGCTGCCGCCGCTTCCGCCCGCAGGCGGCGTGACCCGGAATGGGGAGGAGCCCACGGCGCCCCGCCCGCGTCTCCTCACAGCGCTCGCCCCGCCCCGCTGTCTCTGCGGCTGCGCGGACCGAGCGCCGCGGAGGGGCGGGGCTTGCGCGTCCCGGACCCAGCGAGCGGAGGAGGGAGCAGCCTGGAAGCGACCTTCCCCAGCCGCCGGCCAGTGGCGAGGTAGGCTCCCGGGACTCCGAGAGCCAGCGGGTAGAAATGGAAGCGTTTGAACCCGGCGGGCCGACGCAGCCTTGTAATGCCGGCGGTCTGCGAGGCTGAGGCAGGCGGACCACAAATTCAAGCCCCACCTGGGTATTTAGCAACTTACTCGAGATCTTGTGTCAGAATCAAAAATAATAAAAAATGGGATGGGAATGTAGCTCAGTGCGAAGGCCGTGGGCACGAACCCCGGTACCACAGAAAGAAAGAGGAGGAAGAAAATGTTTGATAGGGGCATGTAAGCCAGTGATAGGCTTTCCGAGATGGAGCATCTGCGCTCCGAAACGGGGTACTGGAAGGAGACAGTGGATGCTTTGCATCCTTGAGTTTAAATGACCTACAAAGCATCTTGGTGTATGAATGAGTTTTAAGAAGACAGAAGTTCTGCTAGACCGGAGGGATGCTATGGGAACGGTAAAGGGGGAAGTGACCAGTGCGTCGTGTAAAAACGTCAGTGAGCTACACACAAGATTTGTGTGTAGGGAAGTTACTTTTCAATGTAAGGAAATGTAAAAATAATAAAGCAAAAAATAATAATAATAATAAGGTAGGGGAGGACTTGGGAACCAAGAAGCACATTTTAAGTTCACATTTATGAGTAGGAATTATTGTGAAATTTGCCTTTTCTAACTGGCACCCTTTGCACTTTTATTCTCTTTAGAAAGAGACTTTTTATGGTCCAAGAATGACATAGGCAAGTGTAGTACAACTTGAGAAGCTGTTACAACAGCTAAGAAGTGATTAAGTTCAAGGACTAAGTTCAAGTTTATGTAAAAGTCATAGAGTTATGCAATTCCAAGTTACTGTGGCTGTAGGATAAAGATTATGATTCTCTTTTATTTTCTGTAGAAGACTTTATGAGCACTCCGCTTATGAAAGTTCCAACATTTCTAACTGGCAATAGAGTGGGAGAAGTGCAACTCCCTTGCTTTTCTGGCCCTGACCTAATTAGAGACTTCCCACTGACCTCTCAGAAAACTCAAAGAGTCATGGGACCTTGCAGAAGTTCTAGTGCCAGACTTACTGAAATGTAATTTCTTTGTATAACTTTTATTGGGTGTTGAATTAATTTTTCATTTATTATTTGGTACTGAGGATCGAGCCCAGTGCCTTCACACCGAGCTACATCTTCAGATTATTTTTAAATTTTTGATTTTGAGTTAGAGTCTCAATAAGTCACTAAGTTGCTCAGGCTGGGCTTGAACCTGTGATCCTCCGGCCTCACAGCCTTCCAGAGTGCTGGGACTACAGGCCTGCACTTCTGGGCCCAGACTGAAATATTTTTTAAAAGCCATACTACCAAGGACAATTGCTTTTCACATAGTTCAGTAGAATGACAGTGGACTTATGTGATAACACTATAACCTGTTTTCCATTTAGGCTCTGGAGATATCTGCCTGCAAGACACAACTGTCTACAAAACTATGAATGATACAGGAGTTTCATTTGATCCTAAAGAGTACCCCAATGTGGAGGTGCAGAAAAACCGGGTGTTAACACTGGAAGAATGGCAAGACAAGTGGGTGAATCGCAAGATTGGATTTCATAAAGCAGAAGGACACCAGTAAGATATGTTTGGTCTGTGAGAAAAATTCTGTATCAGAAACTGATGTTGACATAGAAATAATCATCTAGGTATATGCTATTTTGTCTTATTTTTAAGATGCACATCATCTTTTGTTTTTTATAATGTAGAAAGATCAAAATGCATCTGTGGCATGACAT
Source organism: Ctenodactylus gundi (assembly GCA_004027205.1). Classification (NCBI taxonomy): domain Eukaryota; kingdom Metazoa; phylum Chordata; class Mammalia; order Rodentia; family Ctenodactylidae; genus Ctenodactylus; species Ctenodactylus gundi. The sequence continues at coordinate 1,410,502 of PVKB01000036.1, forward strand.
GATGATTTCATTGGAAGTGTCTTTTCTTCCCACAGTGTGTAAATAGGGGTATGACTTAAAACTGATGGTGTCTTAAGCTTAGGAAATATATCTTTTCATAAAATCACCTGTAATATCTGTATATCCCTCATGCATGTTTTTACATACAGCAAATGTTAAAGGAACATTGAGAATCACATCTCTTTATACTTAAAAGTAGTTGTGTTCCAGGATGAGGGTGTAATCGGGATCCATTATGTATTTTATATGTTTCTGATTGCAAGCAGATACCCCAAGTGCCTGGAGACATCACCACCACTGTTGTCATTATTATTATATTTGCACCCGGAAAGAAAGTAGAAGCATCATCCTAGAACCATAGCCCTAGATCATTGCTGTCATAAAGAAGGCCTTAGAAGACCCACATAGCTCTGAAGAGGAAATTAACTACAAGAGTTGAGCTTAAAAGAGTTTCCCATAAAGCCAGAAATGGTGGCTCAGTCCTCTAATCCCAGTATTCTAGGAGACCGAGGCAAAAGGATCTCAAGTTCAAGCCCACCCTTGGCAATTTAGTAACTTAATGAAGCTCTGTCTCAAAAATCAAAAACTAAAAAAGGGTTCAGGATGCAGCTGAATGTATTACTTGTGAGTAATTCTGTACAAGGGTCCTGGATTTAATCCTGAGTACCATATACACAAAAATTCCTCTGTAGTAAATATTGAAAGATTCCTGGGTCCATATCACTTTTTTTTTTAAAGTACAAATTTGGATATTAATGCTGGATTTTCAAAACCTGTCAGACAAGGAAAAAATAGTTCTTAAAAAGTTTTAATTGCTAATCAAGGAAACCCAGGGGATAAATCCGATTTATCAACTAACAATGGGTCCCAGCAACTTAACTGTCCTGTTTGTTTAAATGTAAACTGCAGATTACAGTAACTAATAGAATCTATTAATTAAGGTGTTGGAGTATTGAGATAACACATGAAAATTAGTGTCGTACAATCACATTGTACTTTTAAGCATTGGACATTTCAAATGAACTTTTCTTTTTTCTCCCCAGGTTATTAAAGAAGCATCTGGATACTTTTCTTAAAGGCGAAAGTGGACTGAGGGTGTTTTTTCCTTTGTGTGGAAAAGCAGTGGAGATGAAATGGTACAGCAGAGAGCATTAACACCTTGTCATTAACACAAATCCTTTGAGTGAATATTTAACAGGATATGGGCTGAAAATTCCATTCTCTAAAAATGCATGTGGATCCTTTATTGTTTAGTAGACTCTTGGTAATAATTATATACTTAAAGGTATATAAGAAATTAAAAATTTGAAATGGAGATGGATGGGAAGCTTCAAATATAACTTAGAGCAGCAGGACAGTGCAGTCCACAGATCAGCTTGATTGTTCTTTCCTTCTTTGAGCAAATAGAAGTTTTTGTTGTGATGAGTCAGTGTGTGTTAGAAAACCAATGATTAGGTGTTCTTGTGAGTAATTCTCTACAAAGAGTATTCCCATTCATTAACAAGCCACTGCTCTTAGGAGTTACCCTAAAGTCACAAATCTGGAAGTCATTCTCTGTACAGGGCACTGTGGTCAGATACAGATGCAACTATACCTGCCAGGGCATGAGTTGATTTATAAGCTTAAGTGTTGAGAATTTTGATCATTAAGCAAGAAAGAAAAAGGATATATGGGAAAGATTCATTAGTGCAAAATGTGGTAATTTATAGATGCTCTGTTCCCTGTATAAGTATCAGTAACCTACACACAGAGCACACTTGCATTGGGACTTGGTTTTCCAGTGGAGATTGTGAAATTATTGCAGCTCACTTTCTCTCAGCTTATAGGAAAGAGCTTATGTTAGGTAGCTGCTCTGGGGGCTGGGATTAGCTCAGTGATGAGTTTTGCCTAGGAAGTGCAAGGCCAAGCAGCACATAATAGCTGGGTGTGGTGGCACACCCAGCACTGGAGAGACTGCAGCAGGAGGATTGTCATGACTTGTAGACTTGTGTGGGCCACATTGTGAGTTCAGGACCAGTCTGGACAACACTGCAAGACTCTGGCTTATTTGGTACTGGGCAATCAAACCCAGGGTGTTGCACTTCCTAGGCAAGTACTTTAACTCTGAGCTATATAACCAGCCCTCTTTTTTCTTTCTAATGTGCTAAAGACAACATTTTTGTTATTCCCCTACCCATACTTTCCTAATTAGCCTTTGATTTCTCTGTGTGATTTTGCATAGCATGGTGATTTTTAGGGTGGCATTGTTGGAATATGGCAGAACCAATTGAGCATTATTGTACCTAGGTATTTGTGCTATTAATGTTGTTTTCTTGACTCCAAGATGCAAAAACTGTGAATCCTGTCATAATAAAGCTTCCCAGAAAAATAGTAGTTATTTGCATATAGTGGCAAATTTTTAGTTAGTGCTTATTGCAAGGAAGTAGAAATTATGACATGTTGGTAGAAATGATGTTCTGGAGCTGCATGCTCCAACATTGTAGCTACCAGCTCTGTGTAGCCATTGAAATTTAGACTAAATGAAATTTAAAATTTATTTCTCTGTCAAACTGGCTGTTATACTGAACAGCACCAACATAGATGCTCCTACCACCTTGGGAAATATTAATGGGCAGCGCAGATTTGGGGGAATTGAAAGGCATTTCCTCTAGCCAAATGCATTTGTACTAAGTCAGTATTTTAATATATAATTTTCCAAACTGTAGTTGTTTCTCCTAAGATCATGTAAGTCCATTTCTCAGAAACTTATATAACATGGCCTTTAAGAATATATAGATCCAGAGACTGGAGGAATAGCTCAGCAATTAAAGCACTTACCTAGCAAGCTCAAAGCCCTAAGTTCGATTCACCAGCACCACATAAGCTGGGTGTGGTGGCACACGCCTGTGATCCCAGCACTTAAGAGTCTGAGGCAGGAGGATTGCCTCACATATGAGATGTTCGTGTGCTGCTCAAAGAAGATTATCATGTGTTCAAGGCCAGTCTGGGCTACATAGTAAGTTCTGGATCAGCCTGAACTACAAAGTCAGACCCTGTCTCAAAAAAAGTGATAGAATAATAGAATATATAGACTCAGGGCTCAGGGCTAAAGATCTAACCTGCCTAGCATGCATGTGAAGTACTTACCTAGCATGCCTGAGGGCCTGGGTTCAAATCCACAGTATCAAAAAAAAAAAAAAAAAGCTGAGAATATTCAGACCTATTAGCTTACATGTCCTGTGAAACCTTGTGAACCTGACTTCATACGATTCTCTTAAGGAATATGCTTAGTTGGGTACACCCCTTTATTTAGGACTATACATGAAATAAAGGTTTAAGTGTAAGTATATGATTTTATGCAGGTTTGCTGACCTGGGACACAGTGTTGTTGGTGTGGAAATCAGTGAGCTTGGGATACAGGAATTTTTCACGGAGCAGAATCTTTCTTACTCAGAAGAACCAATCACTGGAATTCCTGGTGCAAAAGTATTTAAGGTTTGTATTAATTTTGGTTTAAAAAATTTCATACCTTCACATCTTGAGTAAATAAGGACAATATTCAGGTGATACCTCTTCGTCTCATACGTTTGGCGAGGCTTTACACCTGTAAGGAGCTGGGACTTCAAAATGCTGATGACAGGTGATAGCTGGCTGAATAGATAGATGTGGACGTAAATATAGGTATGAGGTCAGAGCCTCTTTATATTCCAGTTTGTAGGATTTTTGTTGTTGTTATTGTTCCTTACACTGTTCAGGGGTGTTTTCTTTTGGGGATTTTTTTGCAGTGCTAGAGAATCAAACCCATGTGTTATAAGGACCTCGTGTGTTCTAAGCAAGTGTCCTACTACTGAGCTACATCCCCAGCCTACACTTCCTTCCTTCCTTCCTTCCTTCCTTCCTTCCTTCCTTCCTTCCTTCCTTGCTTCCTTCTTCCCTTTCTTCCTTCCTTCCTCTTTTTTCTTTCTTCTTAATACTTTTAGCTTCTTGGTCAATAAGTTTTCTGTCTTTATCTAAAAATTGTTATTGGCTTAGCTCTCAGCTCCTGCTCATGGAGGAAGCTCGCCTTCTTCTGAGCCCAATTGTTCTTCTGAACAAGGAACATTCTGGAGTGGTTCTGCCTCTTCTTTTTAAATTCCCTCTTGGTCATCTTCCCATAGACTATTCTATTGTGTGGTGGCACGAGCTTGCTCCCCCATCTCCCTGTCTGCAGGTGCGTTGTCCTTTGTTTGGGCAGCACCATTTCTTGTTAGTATCCTCATCTTCTCCCATTAGGTACCACACATGTCGCATGCAGTGTTCTGGCCTGTGACATGCTTCCACCTTGCTTTCAGAATCATAACCAGGGAATCAGTTGGTGCTGTGAGGAGTAGACAAGCCTCCATCCACAGCTCCCTGCAAGGCCTCCAAACTTTCTGCCCATTGTAGTTCTGCCAGGACCTGTATCCAGCTAGCAGGCAGAGACACCAGGTGGCTTTCAGTGCTTCCCAAGCCATTATTTGTCTCCTGCCACCTCCATGTGGCCTTCTTGCCAAAACTACTGAGAAGCCATGGGTGACAGCAAAAATGCGTCATGCCACATTTTGGTAATTCATATGCATATGCTGTGAGGACTGACATGTCCCCCTTGATACAAGCATAAGCAAGCTGACAGGTGACATCTCATTTATACAAACTTTTATCTTATATTTAGGCCTATTGTATTTTTTTTGTCCTAGATCACCAAGTGTTTCTGAGTATAATAATCAGTTTTACCCTCTTGTATCCTCCTAAATTTCACTTGGTATTTCTTAACATAGTCCTTATGCAATAGTAGGCTCCATGTGTGTGTGTGTGTGTGTGTGTGTGTGTGTGTGTGTGTATGTGTATTTTTTTTTTTTTTTTGCAGTACTGGTACCTTTATACAAACTGCCTTCTCCAACCAGCCCTTTTTATTTTGAGAAAAGTTCTCACCAAATTGCTAAGTTGCCCATGCTGACCTAGAACTCATGATCCTCCTGCCTCAGTATCTAAGAGTGCTAGGATTTCAGGCCTTAGTGCTTAAACAAGCACTTTATCAGGGCCAATTATGTTCTAGGTCCTATGTAAGACATTGAAGAAATAAAAGATAATACAGTCTCTGCCCTATTGAATCTCTTAGCTTGGAAGAGAAGACCAACAGGAACCAAGTGTTAATAATACACAGAATGTAATGTAATGACACAAGGGATGAAGGAATGGCAGGAGAGCTCCAGCCTCGCTTTGGGTCCTTCCTGAAGCAAGGCGACTGACAAGGGTGGGGACGGGCAGAACTCAGCTCACAGTCTCAGATGCCCTTGGAAGTCGTGCTTCAGCTTGCACTGTAAGGGTTTGCATAGAAGCGTGACAAGGCTGGATTTTCTTTGAAATGAATTGCTTTGTGGCTCCATGGGAAGTAACTGGCAGGAAGCAGGCTCCTGAAGAAGAGACAAGATGAGAGAATGTGGGCTTCGGTCCAGGAAGGATAGCTGAGGGCCTGAGCAAGGAGAGAGATAGGCATGTAGATCATGTGGGATGGATCAGAGTAGTGTTTCCTCTGTCAGCCTGGCAGGATTTAGTGAATGAACAGGGATGAAGGGATGCTGCATGCCCATTGCCAGCTCAGATAAGCGGTCCAGTTGTGGGGAAGAAAATCCCAGCACTCTGGTTGAGGCAGGAAGAACACAATTTCAGGCCCAGCCTGGTCAACTTAGCAAGATCCTGTCCTCAAAATTAAAAAAAAAAATTAAAAATGGGCTGGGGATATAGCTCAGTATGAAGACCATGGCTTGGTTTCTAGTACCATAGAGAGAGAGAGAGAGAGACAGAGAGACAGAGAGAGAGAAGCGAGCTGAAGCTGAGCACAGCAGTACGTGCCTATAGCCCCAGCGCTTGAAGGATCATGAGTTCAAGGACAGCCTAAGCCATATGAAGAGACCGTGCCTCAGTCCAAAGCGAAACAAAACCATAAAAAAAAGCAAGTTGAAAAGCAAATAAAATGACACCTTTTGGTGCTGATAAGTTTAAAGGCCTGTGGCATGACAAAGGAGGTAAAGAAGGGTAAAGATTGGGCTACAGGAGACAGTTTGGGAGTTGTCTTCATCCTGGGACTTAAGCAGTCAGACACCATCCAAGCAGGAACACTCGGGCTGTTTGTCAAGAGGGCATCAGCGTATGGTTTGGCAGAGACAAAGGTGGGCTGAGAAGTTTAGGTCCAGCCTGGCCAACTTAGTGACTGAGACACTGTCTCAAAATCAAAAATAAAAATGGGCTAGAGATGTAGTTCAGTGTGAAGACCCTTGACTTGATACTTAGTATACCAAAAATAAAAATAGAACACAGGAGTGGGAAGCTTTGTAGGGAAGGAAAAGGGAGGCTGCAGATGTGTGCTGATAGAGGCTGCTGGCAAGAAGTCGCTGGAGGGGAGCAGCTAGAAGTAGGGCACGCTGTTCTCAGGGGTTGGTTTGGGGGAAGTGCTTGGCCTCGTCCAGGTGGTCTGAGTCAGAGGAGGAGTGGTGGTAATTATTACTGACCCAAGAACTAACCAGGTTGCTGTGGTGCTTGAGTTCTATTTCCAGGCTGGTTGCTACAGAGGTCATAGGTCTGAGTCCTCTTGTCTCTGATGCTCTGGCCATCATCCACTGTACATTCAGTTCCTCACAAATACTCTTTCTTAGCCAGGCCTGGTGGTGCAGGCCTGGAATCTAAGCCCTGAATGCACATTTGAAACCATACATGGCTCTTAAAGAAAAAATCTCCAAAGCTGAGGTCTTACCCAGGGTCAGTTACAGCAGTGTTGTGTAAAACCACTCAGAGAGTCCAGTCTGCACCAACGCTAAGAGCCACAGAGGGTTCTCCCAGCTCCAGGTCCCCCACCTCTGGTCTAGCATCGCACCCCACACTCCACCCCTGTGCTTCCAAGCCGATCTTCAAGGGCCCTCTCTCTTTTACTTAGAAAACTGTTGACTCTTTATTTCAGACTCAAGTCATTTCACTATATCTGAACACATCTTTCCTACCCTGCCTTTCTTTCCACTCCCAGTTCTCCCATTTGTATCCTTGAACTCCCTCAGAGTGTTCTCTAGCCCACCTCCTCTCCCGCCACCGCTCTATTTTTTTTTTTTTTTTTTTTTTTTTTTTTTTTTTTTTTTTTTTTTTTTTTTTACTTTGAGACAGATTTTGTTAAGTTATCCCAGCTGGTCTAAAACTTGAAAATCTTCCTGCCTCTGCCTCTTAAAAGTGTTGGGATTACAGGTGTGTGTCACCATGTGCAGCCCTACCCAATCCTACATGTTAGCAGACACATCAGGATACTATATGAGAGGCCACTTCTTGCCCAGCCAGAGCTCCTAGGCTATCCCTGCTTGGTCTCCTACATTCGCACTGCTATCAGGCACACAGACGTAGCAGTATGGGCCATTCTGTGCTATAATGTTTCCTTGCACCCACACCTCACTGTTCCAGCAGGCTGTCCTCACTGCGGTCACAGACTGTGTCAAATTCACATCTAAGTAGGGCTTAGGAGAGCTGTCCTGCCTCAGGTACTCAGTATGTAAGTTCTCTCTCACTGAGTGATGGACAGAAAAGGGGAGAGGCAGCTCCAAAAAAGTTGTTTTCCTGGACAACATTTAAGCTAGCTAACTGTCTACATCAGCACATCTGGTAATTGACTGATCTCTGGCTTTACTATCTTTAGCAGAGTAAAAACAGCAGGACTCTGCCCAAGTAAACATTAATAGAAATTTCACAAGCTCTGAAACAGATAATGACTCACTGACCTTCAGGGGTACCCTCCTCTATGAATTTCCCCTTGCATTGATCCTAAAGAACCCCATATAAGTTTTTAAAGAAAAAAGTAAGATACTGTTAAACTGCAATAAAATTATTAGTTGTAGCTGGGCCCAGTGATGCAGACCTGTAATTCTAGCACTCTGGGAGGCCAAGGCAGGAGGAACACAAGTTTGACCCCAGCCTGGGCAACATAGAGACTTGAAGAGGCCATGTGTCAAAATAAAAACCTTAAAAAGGGGGCTGAGGATATAGTTTAGTGTGGAGGCCCTGTGTTAAATCCCCAGGACCACAGGAAAATACAGTCATCAGTTGGATTTAATATGCCCTCCATTCTCTGTCTGCGCTTCTGCTTCACTTGGGCCTTCTCTCCCCCTCGCTATTCAGATATCTCCTAATTAAGTAGAAAACTTTTTCTTTTCATTGTGTCATTACAGAGCTCCTCGGGACATATTTCACTGTACTGTTGCAGCATATTTGATCTCCCCAGGTAGGACTGAATAACCTGACTGATCTTTGGATGTGTGGGACTGGAGATAGAGCCCACAGCCTTTGCACTAAGTTACATCCCCAGCCCTTTTTTTCACTTGTTTTTGAGACAGAGATTCATAAGTCACAGAGTTGGCCAAGCTAACCTCAAACTTGCCATCTTCCTACCTCAGCCTCGCAGAGTGCTGGGATTACAGAGCTGTGCTGGCAAACCTGCTCATATCTGTAGTTTTTAAAATGTGGGTGTTTATGGGGCAGTGCTGGTGGCTGGTGGGATGGGGCCTTTCCAACATTCCCATCTTGGTCTGAGTCTGACCTGCACATATTAGTACAGCCTCGTTCTCTGTACACTTAATACGTGCATCCGTGGATAGCTCCCAGTGATGGAAAACACTGTTATGATCCAAGGCAGGCAGGGAGAGTAGGACAGAGTCTAAGACTGCCCTGTGCTGGGGCCTAAAGCACAAGAGGGCAAGACTTCACCTACTGAAAGTTCTTGACACCTGAGCTAGGAGCTGGGAGCACGGGAACATTAGTTCCTCCTTTGTGCTCTACAGTCATAACAGAAGGTGAGGCTGTTGCTGCCCCAGGCTCCTGAAGCTGTCAGGAGGTGGACATACTCCCAGAGCCAGGCCAGCATAGCCCTGGAGACACAAAGAGGAAAAGCTGGTGAAAGGTTCTTGCTCCCTGACAGTCAGTAAAGTGCCAGCTTGTGCCAGGGTAGACACTGAGTATCATGTTCAAGATAGGCTGGTGGCACAGGCCTTAATCCCAGCACTCAGGGAGGCTGAGATCACAACTTTAAGCCCCACACCCCTTCAGACAATTTAGTGACTTAAGCAAAACCCTATTTCAAAATCAAAAACAAAAAATGGGCTAGAGATATCTCAGAGCCCAGGCCCCGGAGTCAACTCCCAGTACCACAGGAAAAAAATATTTTTAACTTTTTTATACATTATTACTGTTTTTCCTTTTTTCTTCTAGAGCAAATATTGGTAAATTTGACAGAATTTGGGACAGAGGAGCATTAGTTGCTATTAATCCAGGTGACCGTGAACAGTAAGTAATATGGCTACTTTAATTATGTTTGTTTTGGGTTTCATTCTTTCTTATAGCAGAGTTCCAGGAGAATGTAAGGTTTCTGTATAGTGACCTGGGTGAAGCTGTGCCTCATCATTCCTCAGCCATGCTGCCTGGATTACATTATTTATTCCCTCCAAGCCTCAGGCTACTTCTCTGAAATATTGGAGTATCTCCTCCACCACCTCACACACCTTACCAGGCAACACCTGTTGATCACGTGGCCAGGGCCAGGCACGGCTTGGTGTGCTTGATGTAGATTAATGCATTTCATCTACCTAACAATCTCACAAGGTACACACTGCTATTATTCTACACAAATGAAGAAACTGACGTCAAAGAGGTTCAGTTATCTGTCCCAGGTTAGGCAGCTGGTAACACAGCAAGAGTTGAGATTCTAGCCCTGGAGTTTCGTTTGGAGTCCATTCTTGTTGCTCCATTAGATGACCTCAAAGGACTGGTGTGGGAATTAAAAGAAATGAAATACGTTCAGAACGCCTTATTGACTTGAAAGAAATATAAACCATTAGCTTTCAGTATTATGACAGCATTTATTATTGGTGTTTGGGGTACCCATTCTTATTATAAATCTTCCTAGAAAGTAAGATTAAAATTTGATAAAGCATACACAGTATCATCACAAATGAACACTTCCCCGTGCAAATGGTACTCCTTATGTACCTACTTGGGTACGGCATATAAATGCTGAATTATTTTATTACATGGAAGCAGACTCTTGACACATTGGTGAAATAAAATTTTCATTTTTAAAAAATTAATTGCTTCATGAGAAAGCCTGAGTACCAAACCAAAGCTTTGTTCATTAGAACTTGCGACACCAGAAATGAGCATATTTTCCTTTCGTGACAATTTTTGCTCCTGCTCTCCATACTCTCTGTCATCACTCTTCTTTTATCTCCTTTCTAGACCCTTCATTGTCTTCATAGACCAGAGAGTCATCATTTCCTAAAGGGTAAACCATCCTCAGCCAGCCTCTTCTGTTGTTTGTCTGTCTGTCTGTCTGTCTCTCTCTCTCTCTCTCTCTCTCTCTCTCTCTCTCTCTCTGTCTCTGTCTCTTTGTAGTGTTGGGTGTTACATGTCCTGCCCATTCTTTTGTTTTGATTTTGAGGGTAAATCACTAAATTGCCCAGGTGGGCTTAAATTTGTAATCATCTTGTCTCAGGCTCCCAAAGTACTAGGATTACAGGCCTGTGCTACCAGGCCCAACACTTACTCCTTAGTGATTGCTTTAGCACTTCAATTCTGTTACTTTTATTCAGTCATTCAACAGATATTTATTAATTTCTACTTTGTTTTACTAGGTGCCAAATGTACACTGTGTCAGATATTGGAGAAATAATTGAGCATATTGTACCTTGGTTTTGCTATCATTTTTTTTGTTTCCTGCTCTGTTCTTGCTCCCAAATGTCCCCATCACATTTCCAGTATCTGCTTTGCGTGTTCCCTTGAGTCATCAGGGTTCTTTATCAATCACTTGAGACCTTTCATATCCAGAAAATATCACGCATATAAATGGTGCTGAGGACCCAGCCCAGGGCCACACGCAGGCCAACCAAGGACCCCACCACTGAGCCACACCCCAGACCCGACAAAACAGTTTTGCCAAATGTCTAAATTACAGGTATTTTGTACTCTCTAAAGATATTTCTGCTCTTTACACTTGGTCCTTCTGGGGATGCTGGGGTTTTTTGTTGTCATTGTTTTTGTTTTGTTTTGTGGACTAAGGGTCGATCTCAAGGCCTTCACACTAGACTAAATCCCCAGCCCATTTTTTAGTTTTGATTTGAATTCAGGGTCTCACAAAGTCACTAAGCTATCTAGACTGGGCTCAAACTTGGAATCCTCCTGCCTCAGTCTCCCTCGCTGCTAGAATTACAAGCCTGTGCAACCAGGCCCTACTAAAGGCTTTGGCTTGTCTGGGAAAATTCACAAGGCAGTGTGGAGCAAACTGGGTGTCATCACGGGCCGACCAAAGACCACCAGGCACAATGTGTATAGCTGGTTCACCAGCATTTGGAATCGTCCATATTTACCACATAGTAAGAGCTTAGTAAATAGTTTTGAAAAAATGAATGAAAGCAAACCTTTCACAGAGCCAGGCAAATACACTGTTCCCTGCCAAGCAGGCCACCCTGTTTATCCTTAGACATAAAGGCTAACTGTTGGACTCTGAGCTGCCTAATCCCTAAAGAACAAGGAGTTGGCTGACCTCCTCTGAGCTCCTAGTTAGAGAACATCCCAGGTCCCCTTCGACTGTGAGTCCACGACCACCACAGTTTACTACCTCTTCCCCTCCCTCTCCGCTCTGTGTGTGCATGCATATGTGTATATGTGTGTGTAGTCACAGACCCAGGTACGCCTGAGAACATAGTGTCTTTTGTTACCAGGATAGCTACGTACTTTGAACTGGTAGAAAGGTACATTATTTAATCTTTGTACTGGTACTTTTGTGGTTAGAATGTAGTGGGCTAGTACTTTAGCTCAGTGCTGCTGCTGGTTCTTAGCACCCTCTGCTTAGGTTGTGCCTTGTTGAGTCCTGATGTGTTCTCTACTCAGACTCTTGAATCTTGAGTCTCTTCCCCAAGGCACACCTTTCTCATTTCTCATTTTTCTCTTTTTTTTTTTTTTTTTTTTTTGTGGTACTGGGGACTGAACCCAAGGCGTGCTGAACAATATGTCCCCAGCCTCCCCACCCCTTTTATTGAGACAAGATCTTGCTAGGATCCAGGTCTGCCCTTGACCTTGCCGCTCTCCTGCTTGCTTAAGCCTCTGATTCGATGGGATTGCAGGTATGCACCACTGCACCTGACAATTTTTCTCCATTATTTTTTTTTCTGGTATGATGTAACACTGTTGCACAGTAAAGCTGTTTGGGTTTTTTTAACCTTTTTAAGTTTTATTTTTACAGCATTTTTATCTTTATTTTCAATATACAATGGTTACATTAAACTTGAGAATTTTGTGCACAAACATACTGCTTCCACTTCGCATTCCCTTCCCCTGCCCCTTTCTTCCCCTCCCTGCTCCCCATCCCCTCAGCCTCCCAGCATCTTACCCATCTGACTCTATTATGTATTGGCACTCTTGGTTGCTCATATCAGCAAAATCATTTTGAATATTTAAGACCGATCAAAAGTCCACATCTCCAGAGGAGTAAGTCTGTGGAGTCTAGGACACTGCTAAAGTAGCGTGATCACCTTCACAGGCAGCAGGTTTCTTAGGAACAAGGAGTAGACAGGTAAAATGGGAAGGACTCTGCTCATATGTTTGCCTTGGCCTGGCTCTTTGGCTTGCAGGGAAGAGAGATCCACACAAGTTAGGGGTGTTTGTGTCCAAGGTGCAGAAAATGGTACTTAACCCTGAGCGAGCACTTACTGTGTACTGGTTAGCTTTCCCAACGCTTTATATGTGTTGGCTCACTGAATTCTCACAAAAGCTTGTGAATCTGGTGACGCGTCTTAATCTGTTGTACAGGTGAGGAAACCAAGGCACCAGCAGGTTAAGAATATGTCAAGAAGCTAGGCACAGTGACAAACACTTGTAGTCTCAGCACTTACGGAGGCTAAGGCAAAAGGATCATAAGTTGGAGCCTAGTCTAGGAAATTTAACAACTTAGCAAGACCCTGTCTCAAAAACAGACAAACAAAACACACAGAGAGAGAGAGAGAGAGAGAGAGAGAGAGAGAGAGAGAGAGAGAGAGAGAGGGAGAGAGAGAGAGAGAGAGAGAGAGAGAGAGAGAGTCAAGCTTAGAGAAGCTTAGAGAGCCACTAGGTGGAGGAGCCTGGCTTTGACCTCAGGCATCTGATGGGTCCTTGGGATGACCATCCATCCCTTCTGTCTGTCTTTCTTAGCCTCTTCACCTGCCTGTGTGTACCTCCTCTGCCCTGGTACCCTGACCAATTAGCTTCCTCTGTATCGTCACCTCTGCTCCTACACACTTGACATCCTGACAGTCCTCAGCTCTTTTCCCCACCCCCTCATCCAGCTGCAGAGCTCCAAGTCTCATTGCAATGACCACCACTAATGAGCAAGTCTTCTTTCATCTCTGAATTAAGCTTTGGGGTGGGGAGGGACCAATGATTGCTCTGCTTCAGAGTCCTATGCCCCTGGTCCACCCCATCTCCTGATTGGTCTCCCAAAGTGTCCCAACTGGGGTTAAGTCCCTCCTGAAAACCAAAATATGGCTGAGAAGTAGTGTTACCTGCTCCCCAAGGCACATGTTATGCGAAATTGTTCCAGTAACACTTGTTGCTTGTCCCACCCTGAACTGTTACCTGTCGGGGCATGTTATGTCTCCAGCTTACGAGAGGAAAGGGACTGGGCTTTCTACCTCTTACCTGTGCCCTCAGAGAGGTCCTGATCACCCAGCCTGTGTTAGACTGCAGTATCCCAGGCCCCACAGCACACCTATCAGGTCAGTCTGTAGGAAAGCAGCTCAAGCACCTTTCATTTGTTGCCAAGTGACCTGATAGTGATGTTGGTACCCAAGTGACCTGATAGTGATGTTGGTACCCAGTGTCTTTCATTGTGTTGTCTTGGCTGCTTTGATGTCCTGAATCAGTTTAAAATATTTTATGGTTATTTTGACTTTGGGGAGCATCCAGAAGTCTTGAGGTGCCACAGTGACTAAGTAGATGAGGACACACTATTGTGTATTGCCATTCAACTATTGTGTATTTATGGGCCTCTTCTTCTGCTGGATGGCACCTGGCCTTTGCACTCACCATATTTTTTTTTTTATCATACTTCAGAACTGCTCCAGAAAGTGGCAAGGCCAGTGGGATACAAATGCACATGTCCAACTTATGGCTCACTGTTGTTCTGCCTTGTCGTTGTTTTGCCCGGGTTTTGACCTTGGGCCATAGACAAAATGAACTGTCATAGTTAATATATATAAATGTCAATACTTAAACTTTCTAAAATTTTCAATGTAAATATTTAAATGAATCAAGGGCTAAAAATGGTGAGCTTCAGATTGGATAAGTTCTGGATGTGTTTGAAGTGAGAGAGGAATATTTTCAGGGGGATTGATGGTAATATATCATTTACTCTAATAATTTTTAAAATGTAAATATTCGCCATATATTTTTGTGAGAACTTTTAAACTCAAGAGCATTGAAGAAAATAAATTTTGGCTTCCTCCCCCCTGCCTCTGCGCACATGGAGAACTGCAGCAAGTTCCTTTTGCGTTCTTTTTAGGTATACGGATATAATGTTGTCTCTGTTAAGAAAAGGGTTCCTCTACTTCGTGGCTGTTTTATCTTACGACCCAACAAAACACCAAGGTAAGTTGGGCTTGCTTGCTTGCTTCCTTTTTTCTTTCTTTCTTTTTGTTTACCTAGTTTGCTAATTGCATTCTAGGACACAGATTTAAAAATTATTTTTTCCTCATTTATCTCATAGACAGCACACAACTTATATACATGAAGATAATTGTATTTTGGGCTGAAAAGAACTATAAATATTGTTTTTCTTGCTCACACATAGTACATGTTTTTCTTATACACCTTTCCTCAACACTTATTGCTCAAATTGCAGAAGAGGGGGGAGAATGGGTGATGCTGGTATAAAAGTAGAATCTTGCCAGGCCTGTTGGTGCAGGCCTGGCACCCAGCACTCTGGGAGGCTGAGGCAGGAGAATGGCAAGTGCAAGCCGAGCCTGGACAAATGTAGTCACTTAGTGAGACCCTGTCTCAAAACGAAAAATAAAAATGGGCTGGGGATGTCGTAGCTCTGTGAACACCCTGGGCTTGGTCTTCAGTACTGCCAGAAAAAGAGAAGAGAAAAAGAAAGAGAGAGAAAGAAATCTCAAGAACCTGGAATAGGAAGAAGGGGAAACTTGGTTGCTTTGCCCTGGGTGCTGCGTAATCCTGTCACCCCTAGCGTTGGTGATAGAGCAGGCAAACACTGGTGCACACACAGACTCAGCCTCGTGGAGAACAGACAGGAGGAGGATTTGCAGAAACACTAACTGGTTATTTTTTAATTTCTGGAATTTTATATTTTTTCTATCACATTCAACTATGACTTTTTATTCTAAATCTACAAAACGGATGTTTGCTTCTGAATTCAACGTGCTAATGGACCCCTTGCTGACTTCCACAGTTCGCTTAAGCTACAGATGCCATTCTTTCAGTAGGACACACAACTCCTTTGGCATGAGATATGCAAATAAAAGAATCTAAGAACATGCCCCACCTTCGCCTACTTACATAGTTAAGTGGCATATAGAATACATATACATAGGTCACTGGAAATCAAGGAGAGGTAAGCCCTGAGAATTTATTTCTCTTTAGAAATAGTTTTATAGAAATTACTCCAGGGGCTTGGGATGTAGCTCTTAGAGCGCTTGCCTAGCACACACAAAGCCTTGGGTTTGATTCTCCTGCATGACATAAAAATTTACTGAGCACGATGGCACACGCCTGTAATCCCAGCACCCGGGAGGCTGGGGCAGGAGAATTGCCATGAGTTTGAGGCCAGCCTGGGCTATAACATAGTGTGTTCAGGACAGCCTGAACTACAGAGTGAGACTCTTGTTTCAGAAAAAAAAGAAATTGTTCCTTCCTTTCTTTCTCTTTTTCCTAGGCCCACCATTTTATGTTCCAGATTCCGAAATTCAAAGATTGTTTGGTAAGTTTTGCTCTGGCAAAGAAAGAGAGAGAGAGAGAACAGGGAATAGTCAACAGTTAGCTATTTGGAACTGTTTAGCAATTGATTAGTATATATAATCAAATTAACATACAACTTTAAAGATGGTTGTTTTATTCTACGAAAGGGACCAGTCTCCATAATATGCCTTTATGTCAAAACATTTTAACTTTTCCAGGGCGGTGGTATGTTCTTTCTTATACTTGGGAGTTGTAAATAATAATGATTCAGAGTTCAAAAAATCCAGCCTTAGGTGTCACAGGTCTGTAATCCCACACTTTGGGAGCCTAAGGCAGGAGGATTACCGGTTCAAGGCCAGACTGAGCACTTTAGCAAGACTGTGTCTCAAATTTACAAGTAAAAATGGACTGGGAAGGTAGCCTATTGTGAAAGCCATAGGTTTGATCACCAGTAAAACACACACACACACACACACACACACACACACACACACACACACACACACACACACACACACTCACTGCTAGCTTTCATTGAAAAGAAATGTCTTCAGTGTGCACAGTTTTTAAAATCACTTGAAGTACTTTTAGAAGCACCCCGAAATCGCCCACGGCAGTGCTTTAATCTGGTACCTTTGCTTCTTGTTTTAGGTACAAAATGCAGTATTCATTGCCTTGAGAATGTTGATGCTTTAGAAGAACGACATAAAGAATGGGGACTTGATTCCATTTTTGAAAAACTCTATCTCCTTACAGAAAAATCGATGATATACCAATAAAATCAAGTAACATCAATTTTCTTTAACTTTCTGAGCAGTGGAAAATTTTGCTTACACTAAAAAATACAATGGATAAATTTTTTTTAAATCCTTACAAATCATAAACATATTTTGCTCAAAAGTGTGTATAACTTTCTCAAAGAAAACCCATTCTAACAATAATGAAACAAAAATTTTTATAAAATTTACAGTTGTTGAGAAAATGTAACACTTTAATATGGTTGAAGGTAGTCTGAATTTTATATAAAAGATCAGTTTTTACTATAAACCTTCATTTTGTAGTCAAAGCCTAGTATCCATTTTCACATTACTCTTGGTATGTAATTTTATATGTAACAAAATAAAGAAACAGACACAAATTTTTAGTTAACCCAACCAATATGGAGAAATTCTTCAAACTGTAAGAATAAAGATTTCTTAGAAACCTTTCTCCAAATAGGATTTTTTTGCTGTTGTTTCTTCTAACTGGATCTCATTTTCATGAACAAGCTTTGTGAAGTCTAATATATATCAAATCTGTTCATTGTGAAACTTTAGGTTCAAAATTTGTGAGGTTTTTTTTAATGAAGTAACATTTTGTTAAAGTCAGACTTTCCTCTCCACCCCACACTAATATCTAAATGGCTTATATTGTTTAGGTCGTGTTAATAAGATGGTGTGTATTTTTAAAAATAAGTTTGTGGTCCGGCACAGTGGTGCACACTTGTAACATCAACTACTCAGAGGCTGAGGCAAGAGGATCATAAGTTCAAGGTTAGCGTGGACTATTTAGCAAGACCCTGCCTCAAATAAATAAATAAATAAAAAGGCAGACATATGGCACAAAGTGAAAGCCAGGGTTTGATCCCTAATACCGCAAAAAGAAGGAGAAGAAGAAGAAGAAGAAGAAGAATGGGGGTAGGGGGGCAGTTAAATGTTTTATTTCCACATCCCTTCCAGTCACTGAATTGTTTTCAAAAAGAATATTTCTTCTTTTATCTTTTGGTATTGCTGTGGATTGAATCCAGGTTCTGCACATGGAAAGCATGCGTACTCCTACTGAGCTGTACCTTTTTATTTTTAATGTTTTGAGAGGGGGCCCTGTGACTTGCTAAATTACCCAGGCTGGGCTTGAAGTTGTGACCCTCCTGCTTTAGCTTCCAGAGTCCATGGGATTACAACATGTGGAGCCATGCCCAGACCACGATTTCAAAATGACTATATTTTTCCCCATCCTAGTCAGCATTTATTCCATAAATGTACGTGCCTACCTGTCAGGCTGCGCTGGGCTCTGGGAGGCGCCCCTGAGCCAAACCAGATGGGTAACTTAGTTTCTCCAGAGACAGAGAAAGAAAGAGGGAACAAAAATAAAGTGTAACATTATAAATGAATGAAAAGGTCAGTTGAAGCCGGGCCCTGTGGCCCAGGCCTATAATCTCAGCATTCTTAGGAGGCTGAGGCAGGAGTATTCCAAGTTTGAGGCTACGCCGTGCAACTTAGCAATTTAGCAAGGCCCTGTCCCTAAATCAAAAATAAGCTGAGTGGCTGGAGGAACAGCTGCTACACAAGCGCTAAGTACCCGAGTTCAGTTCCCCAGCACTGCATAAACGGTGTGGTGGTGCATGCCTGTAATCCCAGCACTTGGGAGGCTGAGGCAGAGGCATTGCCCTGAGTCCAAGGCCAGCCTGGGCTACATAGTGACTGCAGAACCAGACTGGGCTACAGAGTGAGACCCTGCCTCTAAATAAATAAATAAATAAATATAAACAAATAAGTAAACTGAGGATGTAGGCCAGTGGGACGGCCCTGCGCTTGATTCCCAGAACTAACAGGAAGACGAGGGAGCGCTGCCTTGGAAAGACAGGAATGTGGCGAATTCCACAGGGAGGCAGCGAGCGGTGCAGACAGTGATGGCAAAGGGTGCCCCGGCAGGTTGTGGGGATCCTAAATTGTGAGAGCCTCAAGCCTCAGTTTAATTCCGAAGCTCCGCGTCACTGAGAAAAATCTCAAAGCAAAAAAAAAAAAAAAAATGAAACAACTGTTGCCAATTGTACCATTGGGTTTTGAGAGCAAATCCTGCGGAAGAACATCTGTGTTTGCGCCAGACCCGCGGCACCGACCAACCAGTTGCGTTCTACGAACATTCTCTAAAATGTCCAATGTATTGCAGTTGTTTTGTTTCTGTTTATTTTGCGTTTTTATGCCTCTGCCTCTGACCGGAGGAATCAGGGCCGACAGAGCCGACGATGCAGTGCCGCAAGTCGCCTCGCGGGGGCATCAGAGGATCGCGGAGGAGAAGGCGGCTGGGTGGGTGGGGGCGGGGACTGGACGCGGCGTGGGGAGGAGCCTGCAGCCAGCTGCGGTCATTCCGAGGCAGGCGAGGGGCCGTGTCGCCAAGGCAGAAGCTACACGCCAGTCAGCCGGAACTCAGGTCGTGGAATGGCTTGTATTGTTTTGGTTTGTTCTGAGGGGTTTTTGTTTCTTTTAGCAGTAGTGGGGATTGAGCCCCAGGCCTCACACCAAACTGCATTCCCGGCCCCTTGTAATTATTTTTGTTTTGAATCAGATTCCAATTAAGTAACTGAGTTGGCTCACACCTGAAATCTTCCTGCTTCAAGCTCCCGGAGTGCTAGGATACAGGTGTACATCATACACGTGTCTTCGCTAAGGTTTTTAACAGCAAGAAAGAATTTCTTGTTTACTCAGAAGAGTAGCGAGTAAGAGAGGGAACAGCTGTGATTGTGAGCTCGTGTGTGTGCCAAGGACACTGCTGACTTAAGGCACGTGCGGAGGGCCTTCTGAAAATAGGGATCCCAGCAACAGTGGTTCTTGAGAGAGAGTGTGCTCCTCCTTGGAGATCTTCCAATACAGGGCAGATGCTCTGCTTTCAGTTCTCACTGAGACCAGAAGACGGAAAGGACTCGTGACAGTGCGGTGGTTCTAAATGGGACTATATATTCAAACCACCCGGGCTGCTCCCGCAGCCCATCGCAGCCCAGCCCACACCCAGGGCAACTGAACTGCCACAGATGACTGGAAAACCACTGGAGAGGCAGGCATGGTGGTTGAATCTGGAATGCCAGCGATCTGGGAGGCTGAGGCGGGAAGATCGCAAGTTCAAACTCTGCTTGAGCAACTCAGTAACTTAGTGAAACTCCATCTCAAAATAAATGTGATGGGGATGTAGCTTAGTGTGAAGACCCTGGGTTTTGTTCCCAGTACCACAGACACACACACAACAATACAACAAAATGTGCGGGCTGTGCAAACGGGGTAAATAAGATAATCCATACAAACCATTTAAAGAGAGGTCAGAACGGAGCAAACTCCACAGCAATGGTTATCCTATGGTTTGGATCTGGAGTGCCCTCCCAAGCCACATGGATTTGGATATAGTGGAAGAACTGTGGAACTGTGTTACTGGGAGGTAGGGCCTGGCCCGAAGAGGCAAATGCTTGGGCTTGACCTGGAAAGATTGTGGCAACTTGTTGAGACTGAGGAATGCCTAGGGCAGAGCTTTCAGGTGTGTGTTACTGACTGAAGGGCCAAGAAGTGAGGGAAGGTCACTCACCTGGGGTGTGGAGGCCCAGCTGACAGTTGGACTGAGTAAAGGAAGGAAGAAGTCACACTGTTGCAGCTTCTTCGTGGGAAAGTGCTGGCATGGCTGGAGCCTCCAGGCTCACTTGGCTCCTGCTTGACTTCTGTCTGCAATGAGGTAAGCAGCTCTCCAGGCGCCATCTGCCATGTGCTTCTACCATTGTTGGCTGCCCGTGAATGGATGATGAGACCTTCTGAAACTGTGAGCTAAATCAATCTTTCCTCCCTTAAATGATGGATGTCGGGTGTTTTGTCCCAACAACAAATAAGAAACTAAGACAAGGTATTTGCAGACAACTTTCTTATTTTACAGCCATCCCTGTAAGACCTTCCCAGTGAGGCTTCCCCTCTCACCCTCTCTCACCCGCTGGGTTTCGCCTTCTTTTCTGTGTGTGGGTGGTCACAGGGGCCACAGTCCGGGCCTCAAGGGTTAAGTCCTGATCTAGTCAGTCCAAGAGAGAAAAAGTGAAGCACTACGGAAAGCCCAGTCATACTTCATTCAGGTACCGCGGAGCACACAGCAGGCAAAAGATATCTCCATAAATCCTCTCTCAAGTCGCCCGTAAGTGGCCGCCATACATTACAGCCGTAAGTCGCCCTCTCATAAGAGATAAACCCAGAGCTTATATAATACTACAGACAAAATGGCATTCTTCCAAGCAGTTACATAAGAGGAAACCTGAAGGCTAACATGGCAACGGCCCAGGCAGGCCCAGTCAGCCTAAGTGTGTTTACAGCAGAGAGGTTCAAGGTAACAGTGAACGACTCACGGCTCCACAGCGAGAAGGCCCAGGTCCTAAGTTACTCCATGTTCCCTGTAATGCGCAAACTCATCTTATGGGTATTCATTCAGTAACTACGAGATGTGACTGAACTAATTACAGTGTGTGTGTAAATATTATGCATTATTTAAAAATTATTACAGGGCCTGGGGGCATAGCTCAGTGGTTAGAGTGCCTAACATACAAAAGCCCCAAGCTCAGTCCCTCAGTAACACATAGACATTAGCTGGGCCTGGTAGCACATGCCTGTAATCTCCAGCACTCTGGATACTGAGGCAGGAGGACTGCCATGAGTTCACATGAATCCATAGTAAATTCAGGACCAGCCTGGACTACAGAACAACAACAACAAAAAAACCTATTACAGTAAAAGACGCATTGCCATGAATTGCCCATCAACACACTCCCTCTCCCTTGGGACACCCTTGTCCCCTCATTCTTGCCACTTTCTGACGCTGTTCAGAGGTCCTCCCTCGGAGAGGTTCTAGTTACACTATCCTGGCTGCCTCCATGTTCTGAATGAATTCAAAACATTGACCCTTCATGATCAGTTTTATTTTGAAGAAGAGCCAGAAGTCACATGGGACCATATCCAATGAGTAAAGTGGACGAGGAGACACTGGTTTACAGGCCTTCCTTTCTGCGGGACATCCCTCAGCAGTAGCATTCACTGCATGTTTGTGTCATCCCTATAAAGACACCACAAAGAGGAGGACTCTCAGGCTTGCTTCAGAAAGTGGCAAGAGCATGGACTGGCCGTTGGAAATGAGGGGACGTGTTTTGAGGGGAATCATAGAAATGTGTCCTTGACTGAGATACATTTTTAGTGTATATGCTGCCGAAGCGAGCACAGAACTACGTTTTTAAAGTTCAAACATTCCCGGTATTTTTTGATCGCCCTTGTGCTTTCCTACAGTGTAATAAAACACACCAAAGCAGTATGCACCTGCCAAACCCCTTGGAGTGTGACCTTTATCCTATGTCTGTGTGTTCCTGGTCAGCTCATAAGTGCCTGGAGGCAAGGACTACATGTTAGGTTTGGCCAGCCAAACCGGAGCCCACTGCGGGCTGGAGACCCTGCAGGGCCGCACAGATGAAAAAGCAGGTTCTAGTTCTTGCTTTGCCCTCCATAGGCTGCGAAACAGAAAACAACCTGGCCAGGCATGGGGTGGGTGTGCATCTGAAATCCCAGCACTCTGGAAGGCTGTGGTACGGGGATCACATGCTCAAGCACAGCCTGGGCAACTCCATGAGGGTCTGTCTCAAAATTTAAAAAAAAAAAGAGGTCTGGGAATGGAAAAAAAAATAAAAGAAGGGAAGAAAGGAAAGAGGAGGAAATGGAGGGGAGCGGAGAGGAGAGGAGCAACTAACCGTCCTCACCGGCGTGACCGTCATCCGTCCACCTCTCGCTGCGGCCAACATGACAGGTGTGCACGTCGCGCAGGCGCACTCGTTTCGCCAGCGCCCAAGCTCGGGTTTTCAGGGAGCAGTGCTGCACGAGGCCACCAGAGGGCAGCAGCTCGCGGCTCTGCGGCCGGCCGCGCGCGACGTCAGGCCGGATGCCCCGCCCCGTGGCCGCGGCCGTGACCTGGCCCGGGGCAGCGCGCACCCGGGCGCGCCATGGGCGAGGTGGCCGCAGCGCGGGGGAGCGGGCCGTCGCTGCCCGAGCTGCTACGCGAGGCCGAGACCAGCCTGCTCGAGTGCAAGGTGTGCTTCGAGCGGTTCGGGCCCCGCCAGCAGCGGCGCCCCCGCAACCTGCCCTGCGGTCACGTGGTCTGCCTGGCGTGCGTGGCGGCCCTGGCGCACCCGCGGACGCTGGCGCTCGAGTGCCCCTTCTGCCGGCGGGCCTGCCGGGCGTGCGACACCAGCGACTGCCTGCCGGTGCTGCACCTCTTGGAGCTCCTGGGCGCCCCGCTGCCCCGCTCCCCGACAGCCGCGGGCGCCGCCCCCCGCACCCCGGGCGCCCTCACCTGCCACCACGCCTTCGGCGGCTGGGGGACCCTGGTCAACCCCACGGGACTGGCGCTGTGTCCCAAAACCGGACGGGTCGTGGTGGTGCACGACGGTAGGAGGCGGGTGAAGATCTTTGACGCGGGGGGAGGCTGCGCGCATCAATTTGGGGAGAAGGGGGACGCCGCCCAAGACGTTAGGTACCCTCTGGACGTCACCGTCACCAGCGACTGCCACGTGGTTGTCACCGACGCCGGTGACCGGTCCGTCAAAGTGTTTGACTTTTTGGGCCAGGTCAAGCTGGTCCTCGGAGGCCAGTTCTCCTTGCCTTGGGGCGTGGAGGCCACGCCTCAGAATGGGGTCGTGGTCACTGATGCCGAGGCGGGGTCCCTGCACCTGCTGGAAGCCGACTTCCCCGAAGGGGTCCTGCGGAGGACGCAAAGGTTGCAAGGCGACCTGTGCAGCCCTCGGGGCGTGGCTGTGTCCTGGCTCACCGGGGCCATCGCGGTCCTGGAGCACCCCTCGGCCCGGGGTCCTGGGCCCCGCAGCCCCAGGGTTAAGGTGTTCAGCTCCGGGATGCAGCTCATCAGCCAAGTGGACACCTTCGGGCTGGGCCTCTTCTTCCCCTCCAAAATTACGGCTTCCGCTGTGACCTTTGATCACCAGGGGAACGTGGTTGTGGCCGACACCTCTGGGCCAGCTGTCCTATGCTTAGGAAAACCTGAGGAGTTTCCGGCACTGAAGCCCATGGTCACTCATGGTCTTTGCCACCCGGTGGCACTGGCCTTCACCAAGGAAAATTCTCTTCTGGTGCTGGACACTGCGTCCCATTCTGTAAAAGTCTATAAGGTTGACTGGGGGTGATGGGGAGGGGTGGGACCGTTGGACCTGGAGTCAGAAATCCTGGTACTGTCACTGTTGAATTGTTTAGTCCTGGGTAAGTCACTTGATGCATCCAGTCAGGCAGAAAGAATGACAACCGACCTTCAGAATTGCAAAAGCGGGGGGGCAGCGATCAATAACAAAACTCACTATTTATTATAGTGCTGGGGATTGAACTCAGGACATTTGTGCAGAGCTATATCTACAACCCCTTTTTTATTTTTTATTCGGAGACAGGATCTTACGAAGTCATGGAGATGCCCAGGCTGGGCCCGAACATGCAGTCCTCCTCTCTCAGCCTCCTAAAGTGCTAGTATTATAGGAGTGCGCCACCACACCTGGCTAAACTCACCACTTACTGAACATGTGTTCCCTCTGTTTAAAAAAAAAAAAGGTTACTATAGTTTATTTAATTATTAATACCTAGCAAGATAATTTCTATTATTCCATTTTAGAGAGAAAAAACGAGACCCCCCAAGAGCTTAAGTGACTTCTCCATGGTCACATCTACTCACTGTGACAGTCACAATTTGAACTCAGTTGTATCTGACTCCAAAAACCCTTGCTGTTAAATGAGATATCAAATATAAGGGGAAAATATCTGTGAAGATATATTGTTGTTATGTGCTCTCTTTTTAGAAGTAGCCGATTATTTAGTCACATAAATAAAGGGATCATTCTAGCAATTCAGAAGAAAAGAATTTGGTAATGGCATCAATTGAGTTCAACTTGCAGCAACTCTGATACAATGTTAGGTAGAAGTTAGGACTGATCTTACTGATTAAAAAGATAGATGTGTCTTTTAGTATGTGTCCCACCTGTATAGACATCCAGGAAATAGCTCACTTGCTTGGTTTGTTGGTTGGTTAAGAAAGGCCTTCAGAACAGTACAGACCCATATCAGAGAGTGGATGACATCCTGATACATATTTTGACCCAATTTCACCCAATTTCCCCACAGAAATGACTTTGCTTTGCCAGTTTATAATTGGTAGTAATTAAAGCACTTTTAGGAAGGGGGTTTTCTCTGTACAGTTTAGATTTGCCGGCATGTTGCGTGCTCTTTTTCTCAATAGGCACTTCCCTCTGTCCTTTCAGGCCACTGGTAAACACAAGCTTCTTGAGTTAAAGGACAGCCTTGACCAAGGTGATGACCGAGGCAATGTTTTCTTCATTTTGCAACTGAGATAACCAAGTGGGTGGACCTTTCAGGAGAAGTGGCCAGTTCTTTAGAAGAGGTGTTTTCTTAGCTAGTGCAAACAGCTTAGAGTTTAGGGCTTCCAGAATAGGCCCAAAGAGCCGGTGCCTCAAAATCAGTGGGAGAAACATTTTCACACAGAGCAAATACTGCTTGTGAAAGGTGCATGTTTTTGTTAAATATGGCCCATCCAGCCTCTGGCCTGACATTTTTCTCTCCTTGATTGTTTTAATGTTATAATGGATTTTTTTTTAATTTTGATTTTGAGGCAGAGTCTTGCTAAATTGCTGAGTTGCCCAGTCTAGGCATAAACTTGTGATCCTCCTGCTTCAGCCTCCAAGTGTGCAAGGGTCTGGACCACCATGCCCAGCTTGTAAAAATAAATAAATAAATAAAGTTTTAGTACTTAACGTGCGTTAACTATAACATTATATACTTCACGTTTTCAATGTGGCTTAAGACAAGTCCTTTTCACTCAAAAAACCAAGGACTAAAAACCATCAAGCTACAGATTAGAGATGCCTGAAAGGCAGGCGCTCACTTCTCATAAACACTATCTTCCTCTGAGAAAAAATTGTAATAGAGAATCCCCAGATTATGAGTGTGACTTATTCCAAATGATTGTAAGTTATCCTTGGGAGCTGAAGTGAACGGTTGGCCCTGTGTGAGACCCCAGAAGCCCATTTTGTGTTCAGTGCTCCTATCACAACACATTAAATGGGATTTTTGGGCTTCCTGGACCACCACATTTGAGGGGGATTTCATTTTACTCAGCATCTTTTTTTTTTTTTTTTTTTGAGAGGGGACTTTTGCTTTAATTCCAGGCTAGTCTTGAACTCACTATGTAGCCCAGGCTGGTCTTGAACTCAGAGCAATGCTCCTGCCTCTGCCTTCCAAGTGCTGGGGTTACAAGTGTGTGCCACCATACCCTGCTCCTATGGTGTTGAGGAATCAAACCTGAGGCCTTTTACATGTTAAGTAAGCACTCTAATTGCTAAGCTACATCCCCAACCCTTACCCAGCATCTTGAGAGAGCATTATACAGCTGGCTGTGAGGGTACACACCTGTCATCTCAGTACTCTGGGAGGCTGAGGCAGGAAGATCACAAGCCCAGCCTGAGCAACTTAGCAACATGGAAATACCCTGTCTCAAAGTGAAAATATGTGAAAAGGGCTGGGGATATAGCTCAAGTGAAGGTTGTGGGTTCAGTCCTCAGTCCCTGAGAGGGAAGGGAAAGAAAAAGAGAAAAAAAAAATAGAACAAACATTATCTCTAGTACAGGAAAAGATCAGAATTCGAGAACTCAAAGTAAGGTTTCTTCTGAATGCACATCACGTTCACACCGTTGTAAAATGGTAAGTTCGACCACCGTGAGTCCAGCGCTATCCCTGATCAAGGCTCCCGTGATACAGCTAAACCACATGAATTTCTGGTGTCCCTCCTGCCCGCCATAACAAAAGTGATACTGATACTGTTTCCCTGATTTACTGTGGAAGAGAATTGAGCTTACACCATTGGCTTGGATGCGCTGAGTAGGAAATTACTTTCAGGAGAGTAGTGTTCTCCCACAAACCTGTCATCCCTAAGAAGACTGGGGAAAGCTGAGACCAGAACCCAATGCCAGAGGAAGTTTGTGTATCAGGGGCCTAAACATGGAAGTCAGAATAAAACCAAAAAGTTGTAAAGTAAAGCACTTTTGGTCCCCCTGACTTGATCAAAAAAAGTACCTACCAATGTTAAAAATGCACATTCATTAGGATCTGGAAGGCCAGGTTCCATTTTACAAGGCTTAAGTGGAGATTTTTGTCAATTTTTGGGAAGCACATTTTCTGAATATCATGACAAGCTGCAGCATGTTTAAAAAGTATGAAGAAAGATCTAATCTAAAAAATACATATTTTTTTGGTTAGCTGCTATTACACTGAAAAGTAAGTGCCATGAAACTTGCTTTTGTTGTCCAAGCTGTATCTCTGGTTGCCAACCCAGTTCCTAACATGTGGTAGGCATTCAAATATATATATTTAATTAACATTTTTCTCCCAAGGACGTTTTGTAGCCTACAGCAGAAGTGATGTAGGTACAACCTGCAAATGTCATACATAGCATATTTCTTACAGTAGTTGAAAATCAGCTCATATTTTACAAAAGTATAATAACAACAGTGATATAATAGGGTAATTTCCTGACAAAGGATGCTAGCCAAAAAAATGATTTGAGTAATAACGTCATCAAAGTAGCTACAATGAAATTCCAAAATCACTTATATGATCAAATGAAATTGTGCCTCAAGACATAAAGTTTTAGGGATGAAAGAAAACAGAAATTTTGAATGGCAGTGAATTCAAACAACAATGAGGGCTTAACAGAAATAAAAGGACCAGTTTAGATCACACTGGTAGTTAAGGACCAAGTGACCCAGGTCTAGGAAATGGACACTTCTGTATTCCCCTTTGACCCTTCTTGTGGGAAAGGGTCTGAAAGTCAAAGGCTGAAAACACACACACACACACACACACACACACACACACACACACACACACACAGAGGCACTTATTCTTCTACTTGTTTAAGTTCTTAACATTCTCTACAAACAGAACTTTTTGTTCTAACCTTCCCTAAGTCAACTTTATTTCCCAGCTTCTACTGAGATGTCTTGCCGTTCATTTCTCAAATGACATGCAGTTATTTGAGGTTTGCATTCATGCTGGCTCAAAAGAGCATGAAGGTCTTTCCAAATTGATCAAATTGACCACTGTCTCCCATCAGTCTGAGTCCAAGCCCTAATGAGCCAGAGTCATGTGGTTCAGTACCTGACTGATGAATTCATTGGTGAATTCATAAAACAGTGTGCTGGGACTAGCAAGAGCAAGGTCTTGGGTGTGATTCCCTAGTACCACACAAGCTGAGCATGGTGGTACATGCCTAAAATTTCAGCACAGAGGAAGCTGAAGCAGAAGGATTTCTATGTGTTCCAGGCCAGCTTGCACTACATTGTCAGTTTAGGACCAACCTAGAGTGTAGAGCAAGACCCTGTCTGAAAAATAACGATGAATGAGTGAAAATGCGCTGTTGGGAGATGGGGCCTGGCTGGAGGAGGTAGGCCACTGGAGGTGTGCCTTGGAGGATCACTCTGTGGCTCTTCTTCTCTCATCTGGCTGCCTGGGTTGCTCAGCTTCTCCTCCACTAGGCCCTTACGCCATAACACTTCTACCCTTACAGGCAGCTGTCCACAGTCTGAAACTATGAGTCAAGATAAACCTCTGCTCTCAGTTGTGGGTGGTAGGTGTTTTACCATAGTGATGGGAAATGGTAAATACAGAAGTATTCACTCAACGGCCTATCTGCCCTGCACGTGTTTCAGCCCCTCTGTAGTTCAGCAGGACTACGTGGACTGTAAACAGAACCTCAGATGAGAAAGTACAGTCTCTCTGAGATGATGACAAGAAGA
Organism: Ctenodactylus gundi; assembly: GCA_004027205.1. NCBI lineage: Eukaryota > Metazoa > Chordata > Mammalia > Rodentia > Ctenodactylidae > Ctenodactylus > Ctenodactylus gundi. Next base: position 1,439,081 of record PVKB01000036.1, read on the forward strand.
AAAAAAGTGATAGACATTGAGGTTAAGTCAAGATCTCAGGCTTCATAATGGAAGTACTGAAAGGCTGTAATCTGCAGAGATACAATGTTGTGCTTAAGAGTTTGGACAGTAAAATTTAAGTGGACTCTACTCTTTTCAAGAATTTCAGGAAAGTTCAATGTTTCTTATATATTCAGGATTGTTTCCCACTAGTCATGAGAGAAGTCTGTCTGTGGTGTAAGACAAAAGGCAGAGAGCTCTTTATATATGTGAACTCAAAATATTAGCACCAAAACTGCAAGCTGCGCAGTTTGTTGCATGGTTGCATGTGACAGGCAGGGTAGGATCAGAATAACCTCCTCCAATTCCTGTGCGTTGGCCATCTACCTTCTCTACCCAGCCTGTTTTGATGAGCAAGGAGTTCTAAAGAGCCTTCCCTGTAATGACCTGTGGCGCAACTCTGGGTAGTCTCTGCATTTTCAAACCACTGATTGATTTTCTCAGACCAACTGTGAAATCAACCACCCCAGAAACCAATTCTATTACATTTTGGAACTAATTTCTGGAAGAGTATTCCAGTTTTCCCTGGTGGATACTGAAATCTAAATCTTTATATATGTGTCCCAAAAATTTGTTAATTTTTCCTACATAAGGTGACGTTTGGGATACCCTGTGAAGTGCTTGAAAAATTTTTTTCATGTCATTCATTTTACTTTAAATAGTATGACAAATTAATCCCGAGCAAACAGCTTTTTATATGTTTAATATTGTATATGTATGGTTACCTTTGGGACTCTCTATATTTGCTAGAAGTATTGTCTGCTTATGTGAGGATATCCAAGTGCGTTTCTTTATCATCTGGAAAGTTTAGTATCTTACTCCATGTCAGATTTCGGCATGAGTTTTATACTGGTCTTATAAAATGAGTTGAAAAATGTCTCCTTTAATTTCTGAAGGAATTTGTGTAATATCAATATTACTTTTGCTTTAGTATTTGCAAGACTTTGCAAATGAAATTGTCGAGCTGGGAATTTTCTTGTTTCAAAGGGTTTTTGTTTCATTATGAGTTTAATTTCTTTTATGTAGGGCAATTCAGTTTTTTGTTTCATGTTGTGACAATTTGGGAAATAGTATTTTTCAAGAAATGTGTCCAATTAATCTAAGTTGTTGAGTTTGTTGACAATAAAGTTGTTCATAATGTTCACTTTTTAGCTTTTAAGTGTCTGTTGGGTCCTTAGTAGTACTCTTTTCTCATTCCTGATATACATTGAATGTATATTTTTTCTTTCTTTAGGATCCATCTAGCTAAGGTTTAAAAAAAATTGTTGATTTCAAAGAATCACCATTTGGCTCTGTGAATTTTCTTCCTTATTCATCTGCTTTTCTGTTTCATTGATTTTTGTAAAAGATTCCCCCACAGTACAGGGGATGGAACCCAGGTCTTTGCACATAACAAGCAAGTATGGACACTGACCTAGCTGCACACCAGCTCCATTTTCTTACTATGTTTCTTTTACTTACTTTGAATTTCCTATGCTATTTTCATGGCTTCTTGAGGTAGAAACTTTTGACTTCAGATCTTTTTTTTCTCACCTTATATAAACTTGTAGAGTTAGATATTTTCCTCCCAGCACAGATGTGGTAGCACACTACAGGCTTTGATATATTAAACTTTCAATATTATTTGGTTCAAAAATACTTCTAAGATTTCTGATTTTTTTCTTTGGCTCCCAAATTATTTCACAAAGTGCTATTTAATTTCTCAACCTTTGGATTTTTCCTATACAATTTGTTTTTTATATTTAAATTAATTGCACGGTTTTCAGAAAATGTATATTGTATGATTTTGACCATTTACATTTACTGAGACCTGTTTTATGATTCAGCAGTCTAAGTTGTTCAACATACTGTGTGCTCTTGAAAGAATGTATGATATAGAGGGCATAAGGATCCATATAAGTGAGTGTATATTGCTTAATGGTGCGGGTACCTACGGAGAAATATGCCGCTAGGTGATGTCGTCAATTAGAGTGTACTTAATAAACCTATATGTGATAGTCCAGTCATTCAGTGTGGCTCTCAGTGTCATCAAGAGGCACAGTCAGAGATGCTGCCAACATGGTATACTGTTTAATAGTAAATATTTTATATATTAGTAGAAGGAATACATTCAAAAAATAATCATTTAACAGTAGAGCATAGTAAATACATAAACCAATATGGCCAGTTATTTTTGTCACGATCAACTGTTATGTGGCTGGGTGTTATAGTGCAGGCCTATAATCCCAGCATTCTGGGAAACTGAGGCAGGAGGATTACAAGCCCTCGTGGGCAACTAACAATTTAATGAGATTCTATCTTAAAAGGGGGAGGCTAGATCTAACTCAATGCTAAGGCATTGGAATCAACTTCTGGTGCAAAAAAAAAAAAAAGTCAGAAACTGGATAATTTTGAAGAACTGTGTAGGAAAAATCTGGAGCCTTAGAATAGCTTGATCCCAAGAATCCATTACTTGGTCAGGGATCATGAATAACTGCTCCAGTTCCAATGGGAACTGCTCTTGATGACGTGTTGATTTGAGGGGATATTTCACAAAATAGAACTATCTATTGCCAAGGCATGTGTTAAATTTTCTGTAAGATCCTATCTGTGTTGTGGAAGTTGCCAAATAATTTATGAGGATCATTTAGCACTATCCCTTCCCCCACCGTCCCCCATCACCTTCCCATCCACATCTGACCTTCGCTTGAGTACCATTCTCTTTCTTCTGTAGGAGATAGATTATTAGCATCTCCCTTGTGGGAAGAATGGGCTACCGCCCCCAGCTCTCCTGCTGGCACCCTCACAAGCTTTCTCCAGGGAGGCAGTACCGCAGGCTGCCAATTAGAATTGCTGCAGTGCTGGGCCACGCAACGCATGGGCCTTGTTACTGGCTCCCTTCTAGGATGATAGCCTTGACCTAGTTCGTACTCCTAATCCTGTCTCTCTGACATGGCTACCACATCCTAGGTCCAGTTCTGCTGCTCTGAGCTTCGCTTCCTTCCCTGTGCCCACAGCAGTGACCTTATGGGACGCTTTCTGTCTTAGCTAGTGCAATCACAGGTTGAGCATCTGTAATCCAAAAGCCTGACCCAGTGTGATGAATGGCACATGTTCTGTAATCCTAGCACCGTAGGAGGCTGAGGCAGGCAGATCCCGGATTCAAACCCAGCCTGAGAAACTCTTAAGTTTGCAAAATCATGTCTCCAAAAAAGGGGTGGGGACAGGGATATAGCTCAATGCAAAGGCCCTGGGTTCAATCCTCAGTACTCAGTACCACACGCACACACACACACACACGCACACACGCACAACCCTGAAATGCAAAATGCTTCAAAATCAATATGTTGAGCTCTGACAAAATACCCTCTTAGCATTAAATTCTGATCAGTAGAATTGAAATTTAGAAAAACCTATTTCCTGGGGTTCTTCAGAGGCCTATGTGCATTAAGACAGCAACTGGCATGCAGTAAGTGCTTGGTAACCCTTAGCAGGTCTTATTTTTCTTTGAAATATTTAGAGTGTGATGCACCTCTTGTGAGCCTAGCAGTGAAGGACCCTTCCTGAGCTTCCAGGTACAGGAAGGTATCTTGCTGCCCTAAGCCAGAGCTGCCCTGCCAAGGGCAGCTGTAGAGGAGAAAGCAGAGACCAGAGACATGGAAGAAGATGACCTCATGAATGCGCTTGGGTTCCCCAGATATTTCTGTTCCTACAGCTAGATGCGACCCTGAGTGTCACAGTTATCCGAGCCAGTAAATTCTCTGTTCTCCTTAACAAGCTTGAGTTAAATGCCTGTGACCAGCTTCTAAAAGAACTGTAAGAGAGACACCCTAGAGAACATGAGACATTTCAGGGACATTGCTTGTTTACGCCTTAAGTCCAGGTGGTACACAGCTGGTTTTCAGTCTGTGCTCAAAGTGCTACAATAGAAGAAAATGATTTGATTCCCCTGAGCTGAGTAACAAGTTGTAATAAATTTGGTTTTTGACACCTGACTGTAATCACAACCTTCAGGAGGCTGAAGCAGGAGGATTGCCACAAGTTCAGAGCCAGCCTGGACTACATAGTGAGTTTAGAATCATACTGAACTATAGAGCAAAATGCTGTCTCAAAAAAAAAAAATAAATAAAAAAAATAAAACCTTGGCTTTTTTTGACAAATAGCAGCTGAGTTGCCTGGTACTAACAGAAAATATTTTTTGAGGAGGGATTATAGGATTATCAGCACTCTTCTGATACATAAGACTTTAGTGTTTGACAGAATTACAGGAATCCTAATGTCAACTCCTCCACAAGTAAGCAAACTAAAGCCTGAGGGTTAAGTAACTCAGACAAACTAGTTCAACTACTTAGGAAAAAAATCAGGATGTTAAATCTTGCTATCCTTTGAATTCTCTGAGTAGATTTTCAGCAATCTAAGGTACATGCATTAATAACATTTTTTAAATCCGTACAGCCCAGGCTGGCCTTGCACTCATGGGAATCCTCCTGCCTCAGCCTCTTGAGTGCTGGGATTACAGGCACACACCACCACACTTGGCTAATTTTCATGCGGTACTGAGGAATTGAGCCCAGAATCTTGTACATGCTAGGCAAGCACTGAAACCACTGAGCTATGCTCCCAGCCCCCATTAGTAACATTTTTTTCTGCAGATATGCAGACTCAGAAATATAACCACGTTCAATCCTGGCCTTCAGTTCTCTCCCTGCCCCACCCCCACACTCCTACTTCTCCGAGTGTGGTACTTGTTCTCAGTCAGTGTAGGTGGCCTCCACCCTGGGGGTGGAAGACATAGGCTGAGATGGTGTCTCTGGGGAGAAGTGACCACTGTGGGCTCCCTCCGAGGGCAGCATCAGTCCTGACTTAATTATATCTCAATCGTTCACACCCACAGTGGACGATAGACAAGAGCAATACACAGAGATGCCTCAGGGAGGTGGCCTTGGGGACAAAGAGGCTGCTCTGTCCTGGCTGGGGTATGCTGGAGGAGCCCACCTCCTCTTCCCAGCTGTGATCCCATCGCAGGACAGAGAGCATCAGACCCCGATCCTGACTTCCAGGGTGTCACTAGCAAGTCGGTGCCAGGTTATCAAACTCTGCCTCTCCAACAACCTGACAGTCCAGTGTAGACTTTGGATTTTGAGCAGAATAATCTCCACAGTTGTTAAAGATCTGCAGCAACGCTCACCGAGGGTGGTGGTGGGTGGTGGTGACTTTGTGTCTATTTGTTTGCATTTTCTACACGTCCTTGCTTCCTCAGGATTCCAACAGTAATGTTAAAAATATGCTGGGCAATGCGTGGGATTCATCTTTTCTGTAAAGTTTTCAGATCCAAATTCCTTTATGATTAACGGTCTTCACAGAGATACTGGTGGAGCTGGTCCAGCATTGGAGCTAACGTGGGTGCCGGTCAGATTACATTTCATTTCCGTCACAGACCCTTTCTTCCTGCATTTGCCCCAACGTTTTCACATTCATTATAAAACTAAGAGGTGTTCTGTGCTAATTTCTCTTTTAAAGAGCTTTTGAAATAATAATACAGACCCTCAGCTTTATGACAGAAAACATAAAACCAATCAGGAAGTTTCAAAGGCCAAATGTGTTTTATTACAGGTGGGATCCGAATAAACTTTGTACTTCCCAGTGTGCATTTCAATCTTATTTTATTTTATTTACTTTACCATTTTATTTTGTTTTGCTTTATTTTGTTTTAGCATAACTGAGTATTAAACCCAGAGTCTTTGCACTGAGCTACATACCCAGGCTTTCTTAGTGGTTTGCTTGGTTGTGTTTTGTTGTGTTTTGTTTGACACACAGCCTTACTGAGTCACTAAGTTGCCCAGGTTGGTCAACTCTTGCGTCAACTTCCTAGAGCGTGAAGATTACAGGTATGTGCCCCCTGACCCAGTTCCACTGGCCAGTGATACTGTTCAAAAGCATGGATCAAGAAATAGATTTTTGAAAGATTGCTGCTGCTGATGTTCTTCGTGTCCCCACCACCCCTACCCACAGTGACTTCTCTAGACACATACTCTTTTCACTAGTTTCTGTTGAACCAAACCTTCCTGTGGCTGGTTCTTGTTACCCAATGCTGTTCTCCTTTTTTCTTTTTCTCTAACACTTCTTTGGCTTATCTTGGGATTCATGAGTTTTGAACGTATGTTCTCATTGGCACATTGACAGAAAATTGTGTCCAGCTGACAGATTGTCCCTGTGTCCCTTCACCCTGTCTTACCTTTGTGACTCACAAAGTGGAGACATCTGCATTTGAATGTCACTAGAAGCCATCCTCACAGATGTAACTGAAAGAAACTACAGTAGAGATGAAACCTGATGTGGTAACACCTAGACCTCTTCAGGGAAGAAGAGGCAAAAAGTTTGCTGTTGCCATAAATCTGAGAATGTATAACCTGGGAATTGCTAGTAAGCACTGCCCAGCTGGCTGTTAGTTTAAGGAAATTGCCTTCTTGGGTTCAGGTCTCACACTGAGGTGATAAATTTAAGATCTGGAGACTGATGTGGTTTGGACTCAGAGTGTCCTGAGGAACGCGTCCTTCCCTCATCATGTTGCTCCTGAAATCTAAACCTGACCCAGGTTTCAGGGCTGGGCCTGCACCAGATGGCCAGTGGAAGCAGGGGCTGCTTTGAAATTCTGATGGCCTCCAGAGATTGAGCAACTTTCTCGGTGCACAACATCCAACTCTCACCACTTAGAGGAGGAAAGCTGTAGTTTAGTCATGGTTTTAGGGCACTGAGACCATAGTCAGCTGGCTTCATGGCAAAACATCACGGCAGAAGGGCATGGTTGAGTGAAGCTTCTTAGTTCATGGCAAGCAAGGGAGCAGAGCAGACAATGCTAGGGAAGAACCAACAGGCAACCATACCCCGGTGCCCACGGTCACACCTTATGGCGCACCCAGATACACTCGGGAGTGTGTTCTGACTAGGGTTTCTTAATGCAGTGAAGCACACACATGAGGATTCACAGTCACTTTGCTACAGGGCTGGCTGTTGATTGCTCAGCCTGACAACTGCCTTGGTTTCCTGTCCTACCAGACTTCCAAATGAAGCCTGAAACCTTTGGACAGTTGGACAGAGTTTCACACTTTCGATGTGAGTATTCAAGGGTGATGTCTGTAGAAGACATTGTCTCGGTTCTTTTTTTTCTGTTACAGCAGAAAACATAAGGACAGCTTTGTGCCTTCCTGGGGTCCCCATCACATAGCGAGTGCATTACTGGGTACTTTCAGCTGCACGTAATGGAAAACTCAACTTTAAACAGCTTAAATCAGAAATACATCTATTATCTTACATCAGAATCCCAGAGGCAGGGTAGCTCTGAGGTGAAATCAAGTCAGCAACTCAATTTTACCAATTACCTAGATTCTATTACATCTTTCTGCTGTGACGTTTTCATACTGATGCCTGGCACAGCTGCAAGAGGCCTGTCCTCATTCCAACATGTATTCAGTGGAAGAAGAGAAATCATCTCATCCCACCTGCTTTCCTCCTCCTTCTGTTTCTCCCTCTCTTCTTCTTCTTCCTCCTCCTCCTCCTCCTCCTCCTCCTCCTCCTCTTCTTCTTCTTCTTCTTCTGCACCTTCTGAATCTTTTCCTCTTCCACCACCCCCTCTCTTCCTTTTCTTTTTCTCCCCCCCCCCCTTTCTGAACTGAGTATCAAACCTTCTATTTCTTAGAGGTTGTCTTGTCACATTGGCTAACACCTACTCACATGACGAGTCCTCACTCAATCACTTTCAAGTGGCATAGGACTCTGATTGTTGGTTTAGGCCCCTGACTCATAATCCTGACAGCATATCTGAGTATCTGGAGTAAGAGGGAAACTTTTTAAAAACACCAATGTTCAGGAGCACTCCTAGGTAATCTGATTTAATTGGTCTGGAGAGGAAGCCCAGACATGGGGTATTTTTTTAACCAATACTTAAACACTATACATATTACTGCAATGCCATGTGATATTTAGATACATGCACACATAGGTATATACATATATTCCATAATGTTTAGGTCAGGTTAAACATATTTATCTCCTTAAACATTTACTATTTCTTTGCATTGATAACTTTCAAAATCATTTCTTTCAGCTTCTGAAATATGAGTACATTATTGTTATCAATAGTTTACTCCCTGTACAGTAACACACCAGGACTTCTTGCTTCTGTCTAACTGTGGCTTAGTACCTACTGACTGACTTGTCCACATCTCCCCCTCCCTCCCCTTTGCTCTCCAAGCTTCTGGTAACCAATGTCTACTCTCAACTTACATAATATTGAGAAGTGTGTGTTTGTGTGGTGTGTGTGTGTGTGTGTGTGTGTGTGTGTGTGTGTGTTTATATTCCACATATGAGTGACATCATGCACTAATACTGTAATTGTCTTTTTGTGGATGGCTTATTTTACTTATGATAGTGAACCTAGTTCAATATGTGTTGCCACAAGGTGGGATTTCATTTTTTTTATGACTAAGAGTATTCCATCTTGTATATGTTTTGTGCTTATTGCCCTGTGCTATTTCCAGGAAATTTGGAGTCTTACACTGCACTGTGTGTGGCCTGAGGTTGAGATAGTGTTTGTAAAGGTAGGCACTCAGCCACTGTTACTGTTTAGACCTAAAATACGCCGTCAAACTCTCACATATTCAGAGGTGGGGCCTTTGGAAGGTGACCAGGCCATGGGGGTACTGTGTATATCAGTGGGTTAGTCCATCGGTGAGTTCAGAGATGAATGTGCTATTAGGAGGTAGGTCACTAGGGGAGTGACTCTGGAGGTACATCTCACTTTGGCTCACTGTTTGCTCTTCTCTGATTCCTGCCTGTCATGGAGTGAGCATCTTTCCTCCTCCATGCCCTTCTCTCATGCCACTTATGCCTTGAAGCCAACCAACCATGGACTGAACTCTCCAAAACTGTGTGGCAAATAAGCTTCTCCTCCTTTAAGTTGTGGGTATAAGGTATTTTGTTTTAGCAACAGGAAAGCTAATCAATACAGTCATTTAGGCTGAAGCTAAAGTGGGCTGTGTCTGATTCTTACAGGCACAAGGAGGTGCATAGTCTTGGGAGTATGCCGAGGCTCACCATTTGGCAGTGATGCAGGCTGAAACCCACGTGCTGCTCACTAGGGAACAGATCTCTGGTCCAGGGGCAGTTCTCAAGCCCTGTCTTTGGCCAGACAACTGGTCTGGAAATAGTTATGTTGCCCCATGTTGGGAGGTGGATTGTGGGCAATCCATTGACTACTAAGATTGACACTGAGTTGGCCACACGTGAATCAAGGGCCTGCTGTCTCCAGAGGAAGGTGGGTGTGCCCTGGGCCCACTCTGTGGCTGGAAATGATGAGTCTGAAGCTGAGCTCTGTCTCCCCCCAGATGCAGGACTGGCCTCAAGGCCCTATCTGTGAGCTCTGGCTTGAGTACCTGGCCTTTGGCCTCATCCTGGTCTTTGTGTCAAAGCTCTGTGCTGGCTTTCACATCCCTCTCTCCAGCACATGGAGTCTTGCCCCCTCCTTTGCCACCCCTAATTGGCACAGGGTGATGACTGATGATGGTAATCAGCCACCTGACCTACAGGCAGTTCCAACTGCTCAGTCACAAGCACTAGCCTGGCAGCAGGTTCATAGGGTCTTCCCAGCACTGGGTTTTAGCATAGCAGGAATGGTACTGGGTTTTGAGTCTTAGGCTGTCTTAGTCACTTTCTCACTGCTGGAACGCAATACCCAACACTCACAACTTAAGAGAAATAAAGTTAATTTTAGCTCATAGTTTCAGAGTCCTGGTCCATTCAACGCAATGGTGGATGGGTTTGGTAGAGTGCCTAGCTGGAGAGCCCAGCTGGAGAGAGGAGTCATGGGGAGCTGTTCAGTGGGTATGAATTTCAGTTTTCCAAGATGAAATGACTTCTGAATATTGGTTCTATAACAATGAATACCCTCAACACTATAGATCTTAACACTTAAAAATGATGATTATTATAAATTTTATGTCATGTGTATATTACCACTACTTTTTAAAAATAAAGATATTGCAGAGATACAGAGCTGAGAAATTGTCATCTACCTCCAACACAGTGGTGGAGGAAAGAGGTGGGGAAGCTTCACAGGGAAGAGCAGCCTGAGTGGGAAAGACCAATAATTCCAAATTTCAATAATACTTGCAAAGAAAGGGAGGGATGGAAAATAAGAATTGCAAGGGAAATTCCAGGAATGTCCCACACCCAGTGAGTTACTGCCTTTTTGGGAGCCCCTGCCAGGTGTTCTTTGGAAAAATGCCCTGTTGAGGGCCTGGGAAGGTGAGGCAGCCTGAGGCCCCAACTCTGTATGGCTGCGTGAGATGGCTGCAAGAATTGGGTTGACCAGATGTCTACTCACCTCCAGTTTTCCACTTTAATGAAGACTGTAGGGATGGGGGGACTCGAAGCTGTTTATATGGCACCCTGTCCTCTAGGGCTTACACTTGGTCTCAGAGGAAATTTACAGCCCCAACCTAAGATGTTAAGTCTGTACTTCAATGCTGGAAGCTCACAGGATCCCCCAGTTTCCCTTCCTGAAGTCCCATGTCCAACATAGCCATCTGTTCCCTCTCTCTGTCCCCCTTCCAAGAAAGTATGAACTGCACACTCTATAGGCCAATGAAAAATGACAACTCCACTCCCTCCACCCCACCTCCTCCATCTTATCTACTTCTCCAGCTGGCTGGCTGTTATTCTACCCTTTTCCAGGGCAGAGTATATCTTTTAAATACTTGGCTTAGAAGGGCTTTTCTTCAGGTGATCGCTGATGAAAGGAAAATATTCTTTGTGCTAAAGAAAGACTTTGCAGTTTCCAAGTTGTGTTTGCACAAGTGCGGGCAGCAGTCAGCCCACCAGGTCAGAATTATGTGGGGCAGTTGTTAAAAATGAACGTCTCCAGGGACAGAATCCCCTGAAGTCTCTAACCAGAATCCTCACACCAGACTCTCCAAGTTAGGGTCAGGAAGCTGCTTTTAGCCAGGATCTCAGGTGATGCTTGGATGAGTGAGGACTGAGAAATAGGCTTCAAAAGAAGGTTGCTAAGTTGGACGCGGTGGTGCAGGCCTGTAACCCCAGCATTCTGGAAGGCTGAGGCAGGAGGATTGCTAGTTTGAACCTGGTTTGAGCAACTTTGTGACTTAGCAAGACCATCTCAAAATCAAAATTTTAGAAGTGAGGTGAAGATGTGGTTAAGTATGAAAGTTCTGGGGTCAGTCCCCAGCTCCACAAGAAAAAAAGGGAGGGAGTTTAGCCTGATATGAAATGTTTCCTTTGATGATCACACTTGGGTTCTGCGAGACTGCTGGCTTTGTTAGCTCGGAGGAGTTCCACTCTAAGTTATTCTGTGTACTGATGCCTCCTCCTCCGGGTGTTTCCTGGAGGTTAATCCAAGAGCTGTTCTCTGTGCAAGCGGGAGCCCGTCAGTCACTCTACAAAGGAGTTTATTAAGCACCACTTACACAAGGGCTGGACACTCCTAAAGGATGCCGTGAAGAGTAAGTCTTCATCAGACACCGAATCTGCCAGATCCTTGATTTCTCAATCTCTTAGTGTCTGTAATTGTAAGAAATAATTTTCTGTTGTTTTTAATCTACTCAGTCTATAGTAATTTGAGATAGCTGTGCAAACAGATGAAAACAATTATCATTACCTTCCATAACTCAACAAAAGGGTTGCACAGTTAGCTACTGCATATGTACTGTGTGCCAGGCACAAAGCAGCAACATGTAAGATGTAATTCCTGCCCTCCAGTAGATTCTACTTTAGAGAAAAATACAGAAAGAAAGCTAGCAACCATAATTCAGAGGGTCAAGAGCTGAGACCATGTAACCACAGGGTAACCAGTCATGCAAAGGATAAGGCCTGGTGTGGTGAGGATGGAGTCTAGGGAAACACCCAGGGGCAGCAGGAGGAAGGACGCCAGTACCCCCAAGTGTATAAGAAATACTAGGAGAGGCAAGGGAGGGAAGGAGAGAGAGCAAGCGCTTTCAAGGAATTGCAAGAGGCTACTGTGGCTAGAGAATGTGACAGCCATGGGGGCACGGAAGGGAATCTCCAGCTAGTGTGGGGTACAATGAAGGAAGGGGGCCTGGAGCTGTTTGAGCAGTGATTTAGCATAAAATTTCGGATTGTTCCACAGAGCTTGAACTTTGAGAAACAGGCTTTGCACAAACACTTAATAATTGGGCAAATGAACTCTCTCCTGGATTCAAATTTTGCAAGGCCCAGCAGGTCAGCATTAGACCCAAGGCTAGCATTAGACCCAGACCCAAGGCTAGGGGTTTGGATTGCGAAATAATCCGTTGATATTGGGTAGGTCTACAGTAAAGGACACAGTCAGAGGCAAGTCACAGGACCACAGGAGGTCACAGCTCACAGGTATGCACAGTATACCTGTGGAGCCCTGAGACCGAGGAGCCCTGTCTCCATCTGGCCAGGCAGCCCCAGGTCCTTAGGCGGACCCACAGGTGCAGCTCGTGGCCCATGCTCTGTGAGGTGATGCCGTGCCTTAGGTACTTAAGGGCACTGAGGCCACGAGGCAAGAAAGGAACGTGAGAGAAGAGCAGCAGCTGTGGGTAGTTCCCAGGAGGCAGTGCGCCATGTCCGTGAGCCATTATCTATGCTGGAGTGCGCTCTGCGCTGATGGGACTCCGTCCGGGAGGGTCAGTCTCAGGAGCACGGGGTCTCAAAGGCAGTCGCGCGGCACCGGAAACCATGGGCCCCATACCTCAGGGCGGTCGCCTACACTGCCGCGATGGTGATCTGTTAGTACCCGGCTGCTGTGAATAAAACTCTCCACGCAAATATTTCCCAGGTCTACTCCTGGGAGTAAGGAGAGTTTTGTAGTGAAAACAAGCTGCAGAAGATGCTGGACGGTGAGGCCACCTCTAACAGAACCAGAAGCCACCACACCTTAGCCGCTGCCACCTTATTCCTTCCCTCTTCCTTCTATTCTTCCTCCGCTTCTTCTTTTCCTCCTCCTCACTTTTGTTCTTTCTTTTTTGTTTCTTGCAGTGCTGGGAATGGAGCACAGAGGCTCGTACCTGTCAAGAGCTCTATCACTGAGCTACATACTCAGTCGCTAACCCTCACTATTTTAAAGACTCTGAGAAGTCCCAGAGGAATGACAACCATTTTGTTTTCCTTTGCGTTTTCCAATGTGTTCACCCCGGAGCCCTCCTCATAGGCTGTGCATGTTATGGTTTATGGGAACACTATGGAAAAACGTGATGTGGCTCTTGACATAGAAGGCTGTGGACTCGGTGGAAAAGCCCCTTCTGGAAACTATAATCCTCATTACTCCAGGAGATGAATTCCCTTTGCGCTGCTGAGTGACACCAAGGGATTTGTGCTCTCGGTGTGCTCGTTTGAGCCTGGGCTTCAGGATGCCACCACTTCTTGTCACGTGGATGATTTGCGGGGAGCCCTCTGACTGTACTGACCCACGGATTCCCTGCGGCTGACGGCGGTTCCAGGCCCCTCCCTTCCGCCTCTAACCCTGGTGGCCGTGCTGTTAGATGAGCTGTCCTTCTTGGGTGCTGAGCACAACACAATCATTCCTCCTCCCGTTAAGTCCGTGCTCCGATTCTTCCTTGCCCCAGCATGGGGTCATGCACATGGCTTTTCTAGTTACTCTTGGAAAACAAGTGAAAAGCCCCTTGTTTGGGCATTTAAAAAATAGCCTGTTTAATATTCATATCATTACAGTCTAGTGCTGAATAAAAATCCAAAATCCAGACTGTCCCACTAGTATTCCTCCCCTCTTCCAGTTTGAAGCTGGAGGAAGCTGGGGGTGCAGAGGTGAGAATCTAGCCAGCCTCTTTCCTGTCTGCACCCTCACTGTTCTTCTGTTGATAACTTAGTAGAATGGGGTGCTGGGGAGAGGGCTCAGGACAATAGCCTGGTCCCCCTCAGTTGGGTGTTCTGGTCCTCTGCTAGTGCCCTGAGAATGGCAAGTGCTTTCTTTCCTGGGGAGCTTTTACACACACCCCAGAGATCTGCCCCTTCTCCTTGATGACGTCAGTGCAGCTCCCCTCACTGCTCAGGACCCTCAGAAATTCATGTCTATATGCTCTACCCAGCTCACTCTGTTTCTAGACAGGCCTTTTGGAGGAAAGTCATGTTTAAGCAAATCTTAGACCAGCTGCCTTGGAATCCAGGTCCCAAGAAACTGCAGTTGAGGACTGAGAATGCAGCTGCTTAGCATGCTTGAGCCTGTGAGCTTGATCCCCAGCAGTGACAGGAGAAAAAAAAAAAAAAAACAAGCATAATGGAGTAGATCTGTAATCTCAGCACTCTGTGAGGCTGAGACAGGATGATCACTAATTCAAACTTAGCCTGGGCAACTTAGTGACCTAGCAAGAACCTATCTCGAAATAAAATATGAAAGGGGCTAAGAATACAGCTAAGTGCAAAGGTCTGGAACTCAATCCTCAGTACTAGGAAGAAAGGAAGGAAGAAAGGAAGGAAGGAAGGAGGGAGGGAAGGAAGGAAAGAAGGAAGGAAAGAAGGAAGGAAGGAACTATAGTAGGAATGCAGCTGCCCTTCAAGGCATTTGTCCTCATTCCACTGTGGCAAGACAATCTCAGCACGTTGCAGATGCCAAACATCAGCACTTTTGTTCCCAACTCTAAGCGCTGCACGTGATTCTGTTTAATGTCTACTGCTCAACCTGAAGCAAATCCTACCTGTAGTGTTGGGATACCCGACACACTGGTAATTCTCATGAAACACATCTTCCTTGTAGGAATTACTCAAATTCAGCCTTGAAAAAAGTAGATGCTGGGGCTAAGGATAGAGTTTAGCAGTTAAAGTGCTTGTCTAGCAAGTGTCAAGGCCTAGAGTTTAATTTCCCAGCACCATATAATCTGGACATGGAGGCAACATGTCTGTAATGCCAACACTCGGGAGGCTGAGGCAGGAAGATTGCTGTGAGTTCTAGGCCTAACTGGGCTACCTAGTGAGTTCAAGACCAGCCTGGGCTCCAGAGTGAGACCCTATCTCAAAAAAAAAAAAAAAAAAAAGAAAAGAAAAGAAAAGAAAAGAAAAGAAAAGAAAAAGCAGTTGCTCATTTGGGAGCATCTTGGTTTCTGATTCTCTTCACACACCCTGCATAACTGAATCATCATCTGCCTGTGTTATCTGGGGGGTATTGGGCACTATTGTATTGTCCTTGGCTCTGGGGACTCACTTCAGACCAAGCCAGGGAGCCTAATTGCAATGTCCTCTTATTCACAGCTTCCTTCTGAAAGGTTTCACCTAACATTTAAAAGTTTGCAGTTTGACACAGGCTCAATGCACTGACAATATGCCAGACACTGTCTATACTGATAACAGTGTCTCTACTTTAATAGATGCACCTAAGGCCATAACCTCTAGAGATTTCATGTTATCTAACTTAAAATGTGTTTAATTTCACCCAACACTTGTCATTGTCCTGTTCTATTTGATAGTATAAGCTTTTGTTGTTATCAATGATGATCTATTTATTTTTAAATATGCATGTTTTCATTTTGATGGATGGAACCTAAACAGGGCTTCTATATTACTTACCTGCTCTTGGGTAACATCTCAATATTACTGTCAAATCTAGTGGCTTAAAACAACAAATATTTATTCTTTTAAATTTTCTGCAGGTCAGGAATCAAGAAGTAACTAGATCCCTTAAGCCTCTGGCTTAAGGATGCTCATGAAATTGCAGTCAATTCCCCAGCATGAAGGCCTCATCAGAAGGCTTATCTGGGGAGGGGTGGGGTGATGGGGGAGGAGGCTGCTGTCACATATTCGTTAGCAGACCTGCATCCCTCCCTGGATGGGCCTGTCCCTACAGAGCCTAAAAACATCGCTACCCTCAGGGCCAGCCATCTGAGAGATCAGGAAAGGGTGTGAAGCCACAGTCTTTTGATAACCTCATCTCACAGAGATGGTCCATTTCTCCTACTCTACTTTGCTCCATATGAGTGAGTCAGTATACCTAGCCTCCTGTGCCAAGTGGGGAAATAGAGGCAGAGGTCACTGGGGGGTCACCTTCAAAGCTTCCGTCCTCCACTTCATAATGATAAGTTAATAATGTTGGAAGACACTAGTAGTACTGCCTTGGAATCTTCCAGCTTTATTTAAATCTACTGTTGGCCCAGAAAATTCCAGCGCATATCATTCCACATATAATCTGCTAAATTGAAAATTCACAAAATACTATTTTATAAAAGAGTGAAATATAGCAACCATATTTGACATAAACCTGGACCAAGTGAGAAAGCAATAATAATTAGCCACTGAACTACACTGCCAGCCCTCTAGGTAGCTCTGACCGGAATTTGTTCCAATTAATAGTTGTGCAAAATTTTTGTTTCGTATTTTATCATCTTCTTAAAAATGACTCTAAATTCTTCATCCCTCTCCTCTCCCCTGCCTCTATAATAAGTCTATGTTGAAGGTGGGACAAGAGATTTCATCCAATTTAGAAGAAAGAGAACAGGGTTAGAGTTTCCCCTAACTCACACCACTTGTAAAGAGCTGCGTCAAACCATGAGCCACCACCTGGTGCTTTTCCCATCACTAGGCCCGAGTCCCTCTCATTCCAGGTGTATTTCCCACCCCTTGGCCTGAGTCCCTCTCATGCCAAGTTTTGAGCACGGTGACCATTGTGCAGTGTCATTACAGAGCCATGTACCATGTGTACAGAAATCATCTCCTACAATTAACTCATAATATCACCTAGAACAATCGCTTGGCAAAACAACCCTTTAAGCTCCTGTTTAAACAAGCTCTCTGTTTTTGTTTTAAATAAACAAGGAGAGACAAATGTCTCTAATAATAAAATGCACTGCTTGGCTTTTGTCCCCAAACCAAGCAGCCTCTGACAAAAACTCTCTTTCCTCCTCCAGTCTCAGAGATTCCCATATGGATGCAACTTTAATGATTGCAGACAAAAAAAAGAGAGAGAGAGAAAGTCCTTCACCTCCTGACACAGCTTGTTCCTCTAAAACAGTACAATGTCCCCAGAGAAGAGGAAGAAACTGCTTTAAGATATCTTACTATTCATTGACTAAATATTCATTTTAAGAACAAAAGAGCCCAAATAGCATTATTTGTGACTCACTAAGTATTGAGGTTTAGCCAGGCATAGTGGTCCATGCCTGTAATTCCAGTACTTGGAAAGCTGAGGCAGGCGGGTTCAAGTTTGAGGCTAGCTCAAGACTATGTCTCAAAAAGAAAGAAACAAAAATAAATAAGAAAAGAAAGAAAAAAGAACACAAAATGAAAAGTAAAAGAGATTAAAATTATTAAAAGACAAAAGTACTTAATAGCACAATCAAAAATATTCAGGAATTTCAGCCAAGATTTTTTTAAACTATGATTTATGGGACATTTTTATTAAAATTCAAAGGAAATACAGGCATGGAAAGATTCATTTCTACCACCAAGTAAATTGCTATATGATGAGAAATCCTAAAAGAAAAATATTTTCATACATTCCATTTTATAGGTAGCAAAGTTGAGACTCAGAAAGACCCAGTTATTTGCTCAAACTCACACGGTTTGCAGCAGAGCCAGGATTTGAACCTTAGTCCTTATTCATGAGCCATGGGCTTGCCCACAAATCTTTTCTACATATATGAATGACTTTCAGACAAGGCAAGGTGGGGTAGGCGGTGGGATCAAAATACCCTTGTGCTATTAGAAAGAAAAAGATTGCCCCTGGTATAAAAGTGCTTCTTTTAGGGAAAAGTGAGATTTTTCTCAGACTCTCTGACTTTGAGCTTAACTTTGAGGTTACTGAACCTCTGAGAGCATCAGCATTTGGTCAATAGCCAGAAAAGGAGAATTTCAGGAGGAAAACCAACCTGAGCCTTGACCAGACCAGAGATGGCGAAGCCAGGACAGTGGAAGTAAAATCTGTTGGCTTCTAGCAATGTCATGAGAGACAGTTTCGGAAGGGTGTTTGAGGATCACATCTTTTTCCCCCAAATTACTCTTTTCATTAGTATGTATATGTGATAATAATAATTAGATTCAACATGAAGAGCTGGTGGGCGCACACGTCACATCCTGATCCCTTCAGCTTCCCCTCCTCTTCCCACTCTCTAGCTCCCCATCTTCCCTTTTCCTCTGTACTAAATCTACCTATTTTTTCCTGTTACTCTTTTTATTTTTCTCTTTTGTCTTTTATAGTTTGGCTTTTTCATATTAGAAAAATCATGCAATATCTAACCTTTGGTGTCTGATTCATTTCATTAAGCACAGTGGTCTCAAGGTACATTCATTTTCCTGCAAATGGCTCAAATGTATCTTTTTATGACAGAGTAATACACTAGTGTGTATCTACACCACATCTTCTTTATCTGTTCATATATAGATGGACATACAGAACCATATCTCAAAAGATCTTGGTTATTAGGCCGAAGACTCAATTCAAAATATAAATAGGAAGCTACTGAGTACTTTTGGCAAGGAGGTGATGATATCATAATCTTGGTGTCCTTAGAATGTGGGTGAGTGCCAGAGTTAAAATGCTTGCCTTACCCTGGCTCACCTCGTCTCTGATGACTCTGCTGTATTCTAGGCTGACAGAGTGGTATGAAATGACGGGGTGGAAGATGCTCTGGACCATCCAGAGGGTGGTGGATTGTGGGATTCAACATTTAATGACAGTGTGGAGTGAGGATTCTGGGAGACAGGCGAGATGAGTGCACCATGGTGGGTTCTGGAAGTGATGGCAGAGCTGGAATGAAGGTCAGTTCAAGAGTGTTTGCACACTGCCACATGCCACAGGCACCCCCTACAGACTTTCAAATAAGGTATGTTGAGACTATATGGTTATAAGTGGAGAAGTCAGATGTAGTTGTTTCAAACTGACTTCTGTCGGTCTCTGCCCACAAGCCACCTAATCATTCAGCTGTTTAGTCATTCAGAAAGCAAAGGTTAGCCAGCATGGTGACTTGTTTTGTAATCCCAGCACTTTGGGAGGCTGAGTCAGTAGGATTACAAGTTCAAGTGCAGACTGCTGTCTTAGCTACTTTCTCATTGCTGTGACTCGATACCTAATGCCCACAAATTTAAGGGAGGAAAGGTTTATTTTAGCTCATGATTTCAGAAAGCCATAGTCCACTCAAGGGCAGCCAGCAACTGTGGAAGTACATGGCAGAGGCAGCGGGGGAGGCAGCTCCCCATGACATTACGAAAGGGAAGTCAAGTTCTGTCAAGTCCAGTCTGGTCCCAGAGGAAGGTAGCAGCTATAGGAACTGTGAGCTATATATATATTTCCAGGTCCTTTCTCAGTGATCCACCTCTCCTCCTGGGCCCAGCCTTAGTGTTCTGCCCCTTCCAGGTGTGGAAGGTGTGGTAAGCCACCATGACACAGCAATCCACCCCTTCAAATCAGTCCCCAGTCTTCCAACAGCACATGGTTCCAAGGACAATCCGTAACACCCAGATACATGAGACTTTTGGGGGACATTCCAGATCCAAACCACAATACTGGGCAATGTGTCAATCATGTATCAAAATAAAACATAGGCTGGAGATACAACTCAGTGTGAAGGACCAGGGTTTGAGCCTCAATACCTCCCAAAAATACTAAAAACAAAATAAAACAAAAACTCAGTTGCCCCCACCCCATGCAGATGGCCTTTGTATTGTAGATGCAGGTATATTTTCATGTCTTTATTAAAATCTATGTTGATTTCCTATTGTACTATAAAAGATTATCATAATTTTAACAGCCTAACACAACATTCACTCATTGTCCTCAGTTCTAAGGTGTCAGCTGGGCTGAACTCCCATCTGGAGACTTGAACTTGATTCCACCTGCCTCTTTCACTTGCCCAGGCTGCTGTGATTTGCTCCGTTGCCTCTTTCAACTGGTTCCTCACTTTCTACTTTACGTTTTCTTCATAGCACTTCTCACCCAACAGTTACATCCTGTGTATTTATTTTTTGGATTGTGTGTCTTCTCCCACTAGGATGAAAAATGAAAAAAAAAAAGAACAGATTTTTTTTTTGTCTTTGTTCTGCCATCTTCATCTTGGCACCTAGAACAGTGCCAATAAGTCCTCAGTCAGTATTTATTGTACCCTGGAGGGCTCACAAGGATGCAACAACTACTCACGTAAATTCTGGTTCAATATACTCCCCATTAATTTCAAACAAATCAAATTTCCAGGCTCTCTGCCCCTTACCCTAACCAAGAACACAGCCCCACCTTCTGCACTCTGAGCAACCCAGGAAGCCCCAGGAGAAGTGGTGCACTGCATTCTAAGAAAACTGGGCTTTTTAATTCTTTTGAATAGTAAAGTGCTTGACAGCCTCTAGTAACATCTGAGCCCTGTGCTGCCTTGTAATTGGCAGGGAGAAGTAGGTTAGAATAACCAAGCTTCTTATCTGAGCTAATGAAAGCACTTTGAGTGTGCGTCACAGCCCAGCCCTTCTGAGGAGGATCATAGGGCAGAAATACAAACAAGGTGTCTTGGGAATTCAAAGGACAGGTCACCGAAGGTGACCAGGGAAAGTGGCATGTAGGAAAACTAGTTGTAATGGGGCCTGGGACATTCTTTAGAAGCTTTAGGTTTTGCCTGTGGTGCTGTGCTTGCATTGAATTCTTTCCTTCTTTCTTTCTTCCTTCCTTCTTTCCTTCCTTCCTTCCTTCCTTCCTTCCTTCCTTCCTTTTTTCCCCCTGTACTGGAAGTTGAGTCCAGGGCCTTCACACTGAGCAACATCTCTGGTCTACTTCATTTTACTTTTAAAATTGTTTTCTTTTAATTAAAATAATTTTATAAGACAGGATCGAACTAAGTTACCAAGTTGCCTGGGCTGGATTTGAACTTGTGATCCTCCTGCCTCAACCTCCTAGGGTGTTGGGATTACAGGTTTGGTTTGAATTGAAGTATTGGTAGTTGGTGACTGACTGGCTCCTTTCCTCTAAGATATTTTCATTTTAGTCACCTTGTGCCAGGGTTTCGATATGGTTTTAGTGTGTCCCCAAAGGCTCACATGCTGGCAGCTTGGTCCCCAGTGCGGCAGTGACAGAGCCTTGAAGAGGTCAGGCATGGGTTGAATAATTCCAGAAATATGGTATTTAACGCCACGGCTCCATACGTGACAAAAGAGCTGGGATTTCAGTCTGAGTCCAAAGCCCGCCATACAGGGGAAAAAAAATGTCAGGCCAAGGACAGGGGACACAGCCAAGGAGTCCCTCCCCTAAGTCCAAGCACATTCATTGTACCACCTGATCTCCAAATTTTGGCCTCCAAAACTGTGATCTAAATCCTCTTGTTTTTTTTGTTAAAAAAAAAAAAAGTGGTAGGAAAAAACAAAGGGGATAGCCTTGAACTGTAGGATCGCATAAAATTTTCCAGGGGGGTTAATGGAGAGCAGCTGGGCAATGAGCCTCACCCGGCAGGAGAAGCAACTTCTCTCTACTGGGCTGATAGCTGCTTGGGGGCTGTCAATCACCCAAGAAATGTCAAAGGTGGGAGCTTTGGAAATTTTCATGAACATGAATGACAAAAATTGTAACTATGGAACACTGATAAAAGCATTTTCCCTACTCATTAAACCAAAATATGTCTAAGACATTGCCAGTAATATTTCAATGTTGGGCAACAAATGGCAAAAGCACCAAATTTCTGCTAGAGTTTATTTTTCATGCACGTTCTTGCCAGCGCATGCCTTTTAAACATTGCATCTGCCGTCTGGGCAGCAAAGGACTGTGCCCATGGAGGTGATGGGAACCAGGACTGGGCTCACAGGGTGGATTTGTGGCCTGGTGCCTGCACACTGGAAGCACTGCTGACCGCAGGGCCATCTCCTCTACCTGGTGAAGTCACCAGTAGGATCAATCATTTATTGCTTACTGATTGTGGCTTCTCCTTAATGGGAATATTTTTAAGGGATTGGTGATTTTATGGTTTGGATCTAGAATGTCCCCCCAAAGCCTCATGTATTTGGAAGGTGATTTGAATTTTGGACACTAATTGAGTTGTTGATTAATCTATTAATTTCACCCGTGGTTAAGAGGTAGTTCTGGTTGCGAAAATCACATTACTGAGGGCGTAGCCTGGAAGAATAGATTCTTACTCTGGCCTTTCCCCAATCTCTCCGCTTCCTGTCGCAATGCTTTGAGCAGCTGTCCTCGACCAGATCATGCCCTTGCACCACAGTGAGCTGACGACGCACGGACAGAGACCTCTGAACTGTGAGCTAAAATAACCTTTCATTCCTTAAGTTGTGGGTGTCAGGCATTGCATCCTAGCAACAAGCAAGTGACATTATCCAGAGGTTACCCAAGACTTTGGAGATGTGCTTTATATTTAAAACATACTTGTCATGTTTTAGCGTATTTACATTTTGTAATTAGATTTGTAGAGTCAGGCTTGAGTGCGGAGAGACGGGTCATTGGTCATTTTGAGCACCTTACCTGGTTCTGTCTCCTGTTAGATTAATTAACCTGGCACCTGAGAAGCAGATACCAAGACAGAATTAGATGTGTGTTATGGACTGAACTGTGTTCTCCCAATATTCATATGTTGAAGTCTTCATACATGGGACTCAGAATCTAACTGTCTCTGGAGATTGTTTTTTATTTTGTTTTGTTTTTGTAACTGGAAATTGAGACCATGGCCTTCACACCGAGCTACATCTCCAGCCCATTGTTTTATTTTTTATTCTGAGACAGGATCCCACTAAATCATCATGTTGCCCAGGCTGGTTCTCAAATTTGCAGTCCTCATGCTTCAGCCTTCAGTTGCAGGCCTGCTCCACTGACTGGCTGGAGATAGTCTTTACAAATATAATTAGCTTAAAATGAGCTCACTGGGGTTGGTCCCATCCAGTGAGATGATGACTTTATGAGATGAGATTAGGACAGAGACACATCCAGAGGGAAACTGATAGAAGACACAAGGAGGAGGAAGTTGTCTACCAGCCCATGAGAGAGGCCCACAAGGAAACCAACCTTGCAGATACTTGTGCTCAGATTCCAACCCCAGAACTGTGAGATGATACATTTCTGTTGTCTAAGCTGCCCAGCCTGTGGCACTTGGTTATGGTAGTGCATGCTGATCATTCAGTGGAGAAAAGACTTACTGGGGGAGAGACCTGGGCAGGAAAAGGGTGACAGAGAAAGTCTCAAGGCAAGACACAGGTTTGACACCTGGGGAGTGAGAAGGGAAAAGAAGGAGGATTAGAGAGAAAGAGACTCCAACTGCAGCAAGAATCTGACTGCCTTCTTCTTCTACCCAGAATGGGTGAAGGTTACCTGATAGAAAGCCCTTCAGGGTCTGGCCTCAGGACCCTTGATTGGCCCAGACATTGGCTGAAGCAGCTAGGGCAGTATGGCAGGGGCAGGGACCCAGGCTGAGATCTGGGAGCCCCCTCGAGTCTCCACCATGTGCTCTGATGAAGGGAAACCCAGGCAGACCCTCCGTGGCTGTCTGTCTGCTGTGTCTCAGACTGTAGGTCTGACCCTTACCTTTCCTATCCCCACCCCCTCCACTCCCTCACTTCCCCTAAGAGCCACCTCAGGAGCTCATGAGAAACAGGGGAACCCCAGGGCTGGCTGGAGGCCACAGGGTAACAACAGCAGAAATGCTAGGCTACTAGAAAATGAGGAAGAAGTGTCACTTTGCCCTGGTTTCCAGAGCCAAAATTACAGATCAGGAAACCTGGTTCTAGCCTGGCCCCGTAGTACAGGTTTGTAATCCCAGCACTCTGGGAGGTTCACAAGTTTGAGCCCAGCTTAAAAACTTAAGAGAGACCCTGTCTCAAAATAAAAAATAAAAAATGCACTGGGGGTGTAGCTCAGTGTCAAGGTCCTGGGCTTGATCCCCAATACTATCAAGAAAGAAAACAGAAAAGGAAAAGAAAAAGCATTTCCAAAATGCTGGCCTGACTGTCACTCCTCTGTTGAGCATTCTCCTGCCTCGCTGCCCACTACAGTGGATCTCAGGTCCCCAAAAGAATTATTTTTGAGCAAGTACTAAACACACACATCCACACTTTCATTACACAAACAATGCACAGGTACTTTTAAAACCATAGACTCAGAAATTGAGGAGGATATCATAAATAGAGACTGCGTTTCTTCCACACTCCCTTTGGACGAGAGCAGGTACATACATGGCTGTAGACTGGGCTCCCTCTGGACACCACTGTCCCATAGCATGAACACATAGGACAGCATGTGAACCCTTCAGGTTCAGACTCTTCTTCTCTCCCTGCTTCTGGCCCTCCCAGCCTGCACCTGCTCCTCTTGTCCCCTTCCTCCAAACACGTCAGGATCCCTCCTCTCCTTGCACACGCTGTCTCTTCCTGAAATGCCCTTCCCTGGCGCCTCTTCGGGGCTCCCTCCCAACCATTCTAGGACCACAGCGACCTAACGCAGTGTCTGCAGGGACTATGACTAGGGTGATATCTCAGTGTCTTTGTGGTCATTCTCTGCCTCCCTTGAGTGCACTTCTTGCATGCTCTCTGCTTTTTTCTTGGGGTAATTGTATTCCTGCTTGAGAGAGGCATTATTGTCTGGTTTATGATTGTTACCCCAGCAACTACCACAGAAATAGAGTTGGCCCTCGGTGAGCAGTTAACCAATTTGCGATTTAATGACTGCTTCACACACTCCATGCTTACAAGGCTTTTTCCACATTTCTGGTGTGGAGGTCACTCCAAGAGGCTGAGACAGGAAGATCACAAGTTCCAGCCCAGCCTGGGTAACTTAGCAGCTTAGTGAGACCCTCTCCTAAAATCAAATAAATAATAATGGGCTAAGGATGTAGGTCATTGGGAAGTCCCTGGACCTGGACCTGGAAGTCCCTGGACCTGCGGGACCGCAAAAACAAAGCCAAAAGATTGTGGTCCCTCTCTCCGCCTCCAGCTCTGAATTTAGGAGGTCCAGGGTGAAATTTAAGAACTTACATTCTAACCTAAAACCATGCTTTGAGGGAGGGGAAAGAAAAGACTTAAAGATAGACAGGTGGTTTAAAATATATTTCATAGACATAGTGTCAAAGCAAGTACGCGAAAATATGCAGGTAGAGGACAAGCGCACAGAGATTCCCTTAAAGTATTCTACGTTGTCTCTATTTGACATCATTTTCAAAATAAAAGGCTGGGAGGGAGGCTTGCTAAAGATTAGGCCGGTTCTTATGGCCTGAGAGCAGCCGAGGGTCACATGAGCCGCCGGCCCTGCAAAGTGTCTCAGGGTCATATACAGACCTCAGTGGAACTTATGCAACGCGACCTTTGCTTTAATTTGTGGTAGGAAATTACTCAAGAGTGCACCACCTGCAGAGAAACCTCAACCAATTGCTGCTTAGTGCAGGTTAAATCTGTGGGCTGAAGATGAAGGGATCCGAAGGATCTGAATCACAAAGTGACTGTCTTTTCACCCAAACCCAGGATGAATGCTTGTGGAGACAATATTTCTGTTGTAAATAATTCAAAGTGATTGAATTCTTTTTTTTTTAATGTAGTGGGTACAGTGCCTAGGGCCTATGCACTAAACTATATCCCAGCCCATTTTTTAGTTGGGCTTTTGAGACAGGCTCTCATTAAGTTGCTAAATTGCCCAAGCTGGGTTGAAATTTTCAATCCTCCTGTCTCAACCTCCCAGAGTGCTGGGATGACAGGCCTCTGCTACAGGGTCAGGCTGAGTTTTTAGTACTTTAACCAGATTTAACCACAATCCACTTCTAAAACATGGGAGGAAAGGGTGTTTGATTTGCAGTTCCCTTGAAAGCGAAAGCAGAGTCCAACGCCCTCTGGGCCCGGGTCTGGACTTAGCCAAAGTCATTTTTGGCCTTCATACCCATTCATACTTAAGGTCCACCCATTTTTTATTATTTGGCTGCTAAGATGTGTGTCTCGGGTTGATTAGATAAGGAGCTGTTCTCGGCTGGCAGCGCGGGCGGAGGAGGAGGGTGGTAACAGTAAAGGCTCTGCTCTTTGTGCTCCTCCTCCACCCTCAGAATTTCCCTCGCGGAGATCTGCAGAGCACCCGGATCCTTGGCAAGCCTTGACTCTTGTTTGAAAGTTTTCTGTTTTGAACACTAGTCTTTGATTTTTTTTTTTCTTCTGCTTCTTTTTTCTTAATTGCTGTGGTTAAATGCCCTAGGCCAAATTCATTCCTTAGTTACAAATATTTTTATTGTACACATAAGCAAGCCCAGAGGTTGAGTCTGTTAATTTACATCTAGCTGGTTCTGGTGGTATAGACTCATAAATCCTGCACACGAGGAGGCTGAGGCATGAGAATCTTATGTTAGAGCCCAACCTGGACAACTTAGTGACTTAGTTATATATACATGGATCCAAAATCAAAAATAAAATAAATGGGCTGAGAGTATTGCTCAGAGTGAAAGCCTCAGGCTCAATCCCCAGTACCACAAAACAAACAAGCAAAAACATTTACATCTGTCTGAATGTCATCCTCTGTGTCTTTTCTTTTTTGTTCTGGAACTCCGTCCTAGGACCTTCACTCAGAGCTACGTCCCAGCTCATTTTTCTGTTTCCTTTTGACACAAGGTCTGGCTATGTTGCAAAGTTGCCCACACTGGATTCGAATTTGTGATCCTCCCGCCTCAGCTTCTGAGAGCACAAGGATTACAGGCCTTCACCACCAGGCCCAGTTGTATGTCATTTTATAATGTAGAAAATGAGCACAGGTTCAGTTGTCCGTGTGATGCACTTATGTACAAACACTGTACAGTAGACAAAGCACAAGTGTTGCTTTGCAGGTGAAGTAGCTGAGACTCAGAAGAAACCGCTGGTCCCAGCCACATGGGCGTGGGTGGTGTTACCCAGGAGGAGTCCTGGGGACTCCTTTTGCAAGTTATTTGTGGCTTGAATAAAGAGCTGAGCAGACCACCTGGTTTATGCCATAGCCTCTCTTGGCTCTTGGTGGTCCAAGTAAGGAATTTCTCAACCATGGGGCCTGAGCCAGCGACAGGTCTTTTCTAAGCCTCCAGTTACTCCAGCAACAATGACACATGGTGGATAAATGGTACTCAGTCATGGCACCACAGTGGAACAGGTTTATTAAAAGAGAAAGTACATTTTCCCATAGCTGGTGCTGTCCCAAGAGAAAAACTCAGATTGCATGGACACACACCTGAAAAGCTGGGTTGAGGGTGTGTGAGGGGGAACTTTCCCTGAAGTGCCAGCTGCTTCTAGCTCCATGTGGGTGGGATATGGAAGCAACTGTCCAATCCAGATTTGGCATGGAGGCATGCCAGTAACTATGGATTTTGACTGGTCCCACGAACAGCACAGGAAACTTGGAGGCCCATACGTATCTCCTCTCCCCCCAAATTTCCTGTTTAACCAGGCATTTTTCCAGGTTAATTTTTGGCCCACCCCAGCCCTGATCTCCTGCCTCAAGGAAACTGCAGCCCAGCTCTTCTAATTCTTAAATCTGTGCCAAAGAGTGTTTTGTTTTACTGATTATGGAATTGCATACAAACACATACGCACACACACACACACACATACGCACACACACACACACATATGCACACACACACACACACACACACACACGCACGCATACACAAAGGTAGATTATCCTAGTATTCCCATGCAATATATGGTGCTTCTAAAAGATCTGAAAGATGAGGAAGAAAATACAATTACATGAAAAGAACCGGATTTGTAAAGTGCAGGACACTAGTAAGATCCCCGTGAGGGAGGTTGGGAAGACATCCAGATTCTTGGACAGCGATGGCTGAGCTTTGTACATCTTTGTCTTTAGATAATCTCCAATGGGGAAGAGACAACAAGAGAGACGGGCTTGCTTGTGCAGTAGACAAGGCTGGAAAATGGTGCATACTCCACTCCCTCAGGATCATAGGGTTGACAGCAGACTGGACATGGGCCAACAGCTTGTGCCGAGAATTTGAGGTTTCTCTAAGCATAATCATGGTTTTGATGCATTTAGTGAGGCCAGTGACTGTCTTAGTTACTTATCTTGTTGCTGTGACAATATAAGAGGGGAAAGATTTATTTAGCTCACAGTCTCAGAAGAAGGTCTCTCACACAAACATTCAATTCATGGGGCAGCTAGCAACGGTAGAGGTACATGACAGAGGCTGGAGAGCTGCTCACGCCAATGCAGACAGAAGCCAAGGAGTCTGGAGCAAAGCCCATGAGCTTTCCCAGGCAGAAGCTGTAATAGTGTTTCTTCTTTCTTCCTTTACTTAGCTGAGGCTGTCAGCTCAGACCCCCATACCCAGAGTGGGTGTCCCTCTCCCATTTCCTGGCCCACAAGTAAATGACAAGCATCAGAAATCTCTGCCCTAGGCAACCCAACCTCCATAAGCTGATACAATCTCTCCAGGTCAAACCCCCAAAATCCACCCTTTCTGCCTCCCAGTAACACACAGTTCCAAATACATGAGGCTTTTGTGGGACACTCGAGATCCAAACTATAGTCATGACCTGCCAATTGGTCCAAACACCAGTGGTCACCTGAAGTAAACCTTCCTACAGCAGGTGCTCAGAAAAAGTCACTGAAGGTATGAATGAATATCAGGAGTTAGAAGGAGCACAGAGGAGCCACTTGGCATGGAGGCTGCGGACGAAGCTGTGTTCCCAAACTGCCATTGAAAAGTGGGAACATTGGCTTTGAAAGGCCAATATTTCCCCTTCTTCCCCATCACTCCAGCCTCAGATTTAAGAAAGAAACTCACAGGTGACAAGATAAGCTGTCTGACAGGAGATCCCTGGGCAATCCTTTGCTGCTCTCCCTGGAGTGATACCCACAGCAACCCTGGATCCTTCTCCCGATATTTATAGAATTTTACAGTAGTCTATGTCACAGCTTGGTTTCTGATAAACTGTAAACTTTTAAATGGATTCATAATATAAATGTTTAAAGGAAATGTCTAAAAAATCTTAGACATAATAATATGTTGAAGAATTTTTGTATTAATGGATACTCATACTAAACTTGCTGTGGCCTCCTAAGTATGAATTTTCATATTTCCAACTTTGTTTAACCTATATTTTGTAAATATTAGGTCCAGTAGGATGATGATACTATTCAGTGTATTTTGTTTTGTTTTTGATACTAGGGACTAAGCCTAGGGCCTTCACACTGAGCTATATCCCCAGTCCAGTTTTTTGGGGTTTGATTTTGTTTTTGTTTTTTCAAGATGGTTTTAGTAAGTCTCTAAGTTGCCCAGGGTGGGCTTGAACTTGAGGTCCTCCCATCTCAGCTGCCCAAGTTACTGAGATTATAGGCTTGTACCACCATGTTCAGTGATGCCTTTCCTGATGCACCGCCGGCTGGACCTATTAATTACTGCTAGGGGGTATTGGAAACTGCAGCTCTGATACTGCCAGTTTCTGCCTCACTTGTCTTGACACTGTGTTGTCAGCTACACACACGTGAAGGACAGTCAGTTGTTAAGAAAGCACTGTTTATCATTAGGTAATGCCACTTTTTGTGACGATTTCCCTTTGCTGAAGCTTACTGTGTCTGCCGTTAGTACAGTTGCTCCTGCCTTTTGGGCAGTGAGTATGGGCACAGTGTATGTACTTCTTTACTTTTAACCTATGTCTGTTTTGTATTAAAGGTGAAGTTCTTAGAGACAATCTTTTTCCCCGGATAGTCCTCATCTTCAATCAGATGCCATCTAAACCATTCACATACCTAGTAACTGTTGATATAGTTGGACTAATAGCTACCATATTTATGATTTTTCCCTGTTTGTTCCCCTGTTCTTTGTGTTTTCTTTCTCTTTTTCTGTCTTCTCTGGTTTTAAATGAACATAATTATGTAGTTCCATCTTCTTTGTTATCTTCGAATACTAGCTATATGCCTTTAACATTTGTTGTGCTTGCCCTAGAATTTACAATTCTTACTTGCCATCAATCTAAATCTATTTTCAAGTAACACTATACAATTCATAAGCACAGCAAGTAGATTTTAAGAGAGTATGTCCTTTTTGGTGGTACTGGTGATCAAGCCCAGGGCCTTCACACTCAGCTATATCCACAGCCCATTTTTTAGTTTATGATTTTGAAACAGGGTATTACTAAGTCACTAAGTTGCACAGGCTGGGCTTGAACTTGCACTCTCCCTGCCTCAGCCTCCCAGAGTGCTGTGCTACCAGATCTAGCTAATAGAGCATTCCTGATGCTTCCTCCTAACCCTTACAACGTCAGTGTCATTCATTCCCCATTATTATTTCAAACAAACTGATATATTAGATCAATGGAAAATAAGAAAATATCAGCACCCCAGAGGTTGAGGCAGGAGGATTGTTGTGAGCTGTAGCCTGGGCTACAGTGTGAGTTCAGGACCAGTCTGGACTCCAGACAGAGACCCTGTCTCAAGGAAAAAAAGAAAAAGGTCTCATGTCACCTGGATTTACTCCTCCCCAGAGTGCCTCCTTTTATCCATAGGTCCAAGCTTCTGGTCTGTATCATGTTTCTTCTCTCAGAAGTACTTCTAACGTTTCTTCCAGGATTGTCCGCTGTGATGAATTTCCTTCGTTTTTATTTGCCAAAAAGATCCTCAGTTTCCATTGGTACCTTTTTAATTCTCTCCTTTTCTGTGTTTTGGGTTTCCCTCAGGGTTGTGTAAAAAGACTCTGTGCCTTGCAGTTCTCTTAGTTGTAACCTGCTGTTATTACAATGCAGAGTTGCTAGGTTAATAGTAAGGTGTGTGTGTGGCGGGGAGAGGGGGTGTTGGTTCCATACTCATGATTAGATCTCAGTCTTATCTGGGCCTGAGTCCCTGATCTGGAAGCTTCAGGTGTGTTTCTTATCCTTTCTCCCTCCCTTTTGGGTAAACAGAAGGCAAAGGAGGGCTGCCCTGCCTGCCCTGCCCTTTGGTAGATAAAACCCTAGTAAACTTACCCCCGGAGACTTTCTCCTTGTGCAGACCACTCTGGGGAATTTCAACATGGCTGCTGTCTTAGTCCATTTGTGCTGCTGTAACACTAATTTACAAGCAACAGGAAATTATTTCTCATTATTCTGGAGCATGTATTTCCATCCCTGTGACAAAATACCTGAGAAAATCAACTTAAACCAGGAAAGATTTAATTTAGCTCAGAGTTTCAGAGGGTTCAGTCCATGGCCCCATAGCTCTGGGGCCTGTGGTGAGGTAGAACATCGTAGCAGGGAACAAGTGCTAGAGTAGAGCCACTCACCTCATGGCAAACAGGAAGCAAAAAAAAAAAAAGGAGAGAGGAAGGAGCTGATATCCAGTATCTCCTTCAAGGGTACAGCCCCTTGAAGGGAACCCCTAAATTCCTCTTTTAGGGCCTGTCTCAGAAGGTTTCTACCATCTCCCCATAGTGCAACTAGCTGGAGACCAAGCCATCGACACAGGAGTCTGTGGGGGACATTTCCACAGAATTGGAGTCTGGTGAGGGTTGCTGTCTGCTTCCAAGCTAATGCTTAGAGGCTGTCTTATTGTGGGGAAATGTAGAAGGACAAGAGAATGTCCCCATGATCCCTTTTATATGAGCATCTCTCTCTCTCTCTCTCTCTCTCTCTCTCTCTCTCTCTCTCTTTCTCTCTTCAACTCTTCATTACTCTCTTCCTCTACCCTCACTTTGTGCTACTGCTGATGAGCCCAGGGCCTTCACACTGAGTTATATCCACATCCTATTTTTATTTTTCATTTGAGACAGGGTCTCACTAAGCCACTAAATTGCCTGGGCTGAGATAAAACTTGAAGTCCTCCTGCCTTAGCCTCCCAGAGTGCTGAGATTACAGGCTTGTGCCACCAGACCCAGCTTAATCTCCTTCATGAGGAGAGAATCCTTGTGAATGAATCACCATCCCAAAGCTTGCCTCTAAGTTTTGCTGCACTGGGGATTAAGTTTCAACATGAATTTTTGAGGAGTCACTTCCTAGGTCCTCCTCCACAGTATGAGAAGCTTCTCTTAGGTCTTCACCTTAAGAACCTGGTGGAATTTCTGGTGGTGAAATGCACAAAATGTCGGGGCCCCTCAAGCTTGAAATCTCTAGCAATTCATCAAAATTACCATCCTACCCGTTTGTGACTCTAGCAGCTTCTGCTCTAGGTAAGCCAAGTATTCTCCTGTCTCCAGATTACAGGGCAGTAGTTTTGCTATGATCTCACTTCTTTGATGAATATAAGAAAAGCAATTGATTTTTAATTTTTTGTTTTTCTTGGAAAGACAGGAGTGAGGGCTTCTAAGTATCATGTTCCAAGTATGTTTACATGTTGGAGCTGAAAACAGGCCTATCCTGTATTTTATGAGACTTCTGTTGATCAACGTCTCCCTTCCTTTTAGTGGCATGCTAAGAAAACCGACACAATAAGTTACCAAAAAAAGGAGCAGTTGCTGAAATTCAAGCAGTGTCATTTGTGTGTGTGTGTGTGTGTGTGTGTGTGTGTGTGTGTGTGTGTGTGTGTGTGTGTGTGTGATTCTGAGGAATGAAACCAGGGCATTCACACCAAGCTATATCACCAGCCCATTTTTTTTTTTAATTTTTATTTTGAGGTAGGGTCTTACTCAGTTGTTGAGTTGCTATTGTGGTTTGGCTCTGGAATGTCCCCCAAAAAGTCTCATGTATTTAAATGTTATGGATCATCTATGGAACCATGTGCTGTTGGTAGATTGGGGCCTAGTCTGGAGGGGTGGATTACAGGCATGTAAGTTAGGATTAATGGTTTATAGTGGCCACACTTTCCACACCCGGATCCAGGAGGGGCTGATCACTGGTCTGAGACCTGGAAGGATATGTAAGCTGCTTCCTGCCTTCCTTGAGGATTGGACTCAACTAGTCTCAACTTGCCTTCCTATTTGTGATGTCCTGAGAAGCTGCCTCCACCTCTCTGCCTCTGCCATGTACTTCCATTGCTGCCCACCACTCCTGAATGGACTGTGACCTTCTGAAACTGTGAGCTAAAATAAACCTTTCCTTCCCTAATTTTGTGGATGTTGGGTATTGAGTCACAGCAACGAAAAAGTTACTGAGACAGTTGCCCAGGCAGGACTCAAACTTGCCATTCTCCTGCCTCAACTTCCCAGAATGCCGAGATTATAGGCCTTGCCATCAGACCGATTTCAAACATCATTGTTCTTAATTCCCAATTCTGTATGCTACCCACCGTGGGCTCAGCAGTCACATTCCTCCTTTGCCTTGCCTGGGTGATGATAGAAAAAAAAACATGACCAGGAAGAGACACTTGCAATCTACTTCTCTGCCGAGGGCTTTATTTAAGCATGAGCAAACAAGTTGCATAAATCTAGGGCTTTAAAGCCGGCAGAGGGAGGTGTAGCTGCCTTGTTGAAAGGAGCTCATTCATGGAGCGTAGAAGAGTGGAGAGCAGGAAGAAGGAGTCACTTGGCTGGGTCTCAGGGTCTGACTAAACCCATTTCAAATGAGGAGGTTCCGGAGCCTTCAGACAGCAAAGGCCTCCACTCTGCGGTTGCTGCAGAGGTCTCATCAGCCCAACCCAGGTACATGCATAGGAGCTCTAAGGGAGAACAAGGACAAGGAGTTCACCTGTGGGCTCCTCACACTTTTGTCATTCTGGCTGCCTCTCTTCCACCCTGATTGCACCACCCTCTTGTCTGTCTTCCACAAACCTTCACGACCAACGTGAACAAGTCTAGCTCTCTGACCCTCCACGCCCTCCACTCATATCACCAGAATGGCTAAGGCCTGATCTTTCCAAAAAGGATTGCCTTTGGAAAAAAGGGTCCCTCGAAATGAAGACACTCTGAGGTCATAACCCAGGACATGGAGAGCACAGATAGCCACTAACTTAAAATAGTTTGCTTATGATTTTTGACTTTATGATGGTGAAAAAGTTCATATGCATTCTCCAAAAATCATATTTGGATTTGGATTTTTTTTGTACTGGGAATTGAACCAGGACCCAATTTTTAATTTTATTTTTGATTTCAAGACAGGGTCCTACCAAGTTGCTAAGTTGCCTGGGCTGAGCTCCAACTTGCAATCCTTCTGCCTCAGCCTCCTATAGTGCGAGGATTACTGTCCTGCCCAGTAGAATTTTCAATTTTGATGTTTTCCTAGGCTAGTGAGATATCATCTGATCCTCTCTCCTGATGCTGGATAGTGAAGGTAAGCCCCAGCTCCCACTGATCCACAGGATGCACCTTTTGGATATTGTGTTTTGTGTTTTACAGATGTACTTCTGTAAAATTCTCGTCTGCATCCCCAGTGCTGCACCACCATTCCCTTTCTCACTGTCAGTCTAGTAGTCAGTAAGTCACCTGACTGTTCAATGCTGTATTATAAAGTAGGCCTATGTTAGATGATTCTCCGCAGAGGACGTGTAAGGGAACCATTCTGAGCATGTTTGTGACACACCATGCTGAAGTATGGTATTTGGTAGATTAAATGCATTAAATGCAGTTTGCCTTCTTAGAATATTTTTTATTTATGGTGAGTTTATCAGATCATAACCTGGCAATGATTCAAACAAATATATATGAATATATACATAGTAAACATATATATGTATATATAGTAAATACACACACACGTGTGTGTGTGTGTGTGTGTGTGTGTGTGTGTGTGTGTGTGTGTATTTGTACTGGAGATCGAGCCCAGGGCCTTTGCACTGAAATACACCCCCCCTTCACCCAATTCCCAGCACTTTTTATTTTTTATTTCAAGACAGGGTCTTAATTAGTGGCTAAGCTGCCCTGGTTGCACTTGAATTTGTGGTTCTCCTGCCTCAGCCTCCCAGAGTGCTGAGATTATAAGCCTGCACCACCCAGCCCAGCTCTCAGCTGTATTATTTTCAGGGAAAGGATGTGCCATGTATGCCTCACACCATGGCTCCTGCACATCTGCCAGTCTCCCACGTTTGTAAAGGTGATTGTCCTTAGCCTCTCTTATTAGTGGCAGAAAGGATGATCAATACTAATCTCCTTAGAAGAGAAGAGCAAGTTTGGGAACATGGATAAAGTGTCAAAGTGTTGGTAAAACCCTGGAGCCCCCCTTATGGGCAGTGTCCAGCTCCAGAAAGCATGAAAGTGCCAAATGCAATTACTCAGAGGGGAAAAATTCGCACTTTTAAAGTGATGGAGAAGTTTCTCACAGAAAAGGGAAATTTGTGAGAGAATTACTTAAAAGCTGACTTAGGGTAACTTCTGGGTCTCACCCTTTTTTTGTACTTTATTTTCAAAGTTAATCTCTTCTATATTTGGGGGGAAAATTAGAATCCAGTTTATATTTCCCTTCCCTGGCTTGAATCTCCCTCATCCCTGCAATGGTTTCCATGTGGGACTTCCAAATGTTCATCCCAGACAAAAGATAATGTTATCAAGGACAAAAGAAATCTTTCTTTGCAGCCAGGGAAAGAATTCCAAGAATCTTTTACGCCAGAGCCAGAGTTGGGAGAGCACCAAGGTGTATGCCGTGCATACCTAGGAGGCAAGACTTGAGACTGGGTTTCATCCCAGGCATTGATTGTCTAGAAAGAGCCAGACGCAAAGCAAAAATCAGAGAGGAGTGATAAATCTAATGGGATTCAGAGACAGCCTTAAAGGAAGATATTAAAAGGTAGTTTTATATCAAGGACTTCTGTTTTAATTGGTCAATTAATTATTATAATAGCATTGTGGCTAAGTGTCTAAATGTCTATAAATTCTGAGATATATAGTAGCATATGTGAGTGGTGAAATAACCTAATATTAGGAGTTTGCTTTAGAAAGAAAGAAAGGAAGGAGAGAAGAGAGAAAGAAAGAAAAAGAAAGAAGGAAGGAAGGAAAAGTGCAGGGAAGGGAGGGGAATAGGTGAAACGTGACCACACCATTTTGACTCTGGGTGATGTGTATGTGGCGCCATTTTGACTCAGTGATGTGTGTGTGGCGCGTACCTGCTTGGTTGCTGTGATTGCCATAGCAAGTCTCCCCAAACTCAGGGAGCTGAACAACAGAAATCCCTTCTGTCTCCGTTAGGTTTCGTAGAGCAGGGTCTGAATCGGGTCCCTCAGGGCCCGCTCCTTCTGCAGGCTCTGGGGCAGAGTCCTTCCTTGTCACTTCCGGTGGCAGGTGCTCTCCGCTGGCGGCCCCCTCGCCTCAGTCCTTCACTCGGTCAGGGAACACTTGTCATTGAATGCAGGGCCCCACCGGATAATCCAGGATGATCTCCTCTCAAGATATTTAATTACATCTGTCAGGATTCTTTTTTAAAGAGCAAAGTAAAAGAGAGGTGGAAGAAAGTAGGAAGACAGACCTTCTGGAGAGTGAAAGGGGCCGTGGAGGGGAGGAGGGGTGGGAAGGGAGGTAAAAGCAATGGATATA
Source organism: Ctenodactylus gundi (assembly GCA_004027205.1). Classification (NCBI taxonomy): domain Eukaryota; kingdom Metazoa; phylum Chordata; class Mammalia; order Rodentia; family Ctenodactylidae; genus Ctenodactylus; species Ctenodactylus gundi. The sequence continues at coordinate 1,475,383 of PVKB01000036.1, forward strand.
TCATGTGTAAATGCACCAATTTCTCAAGATGATTGTTATTTTTATGTTTCACAAATACATACTAATATAAATTTTTTAAAGATCCTTTCTTGGTGGTACTGGGGATTGAACATAAGGCCTACATCTGAGCTATACCCCCAGGCCCTTCTAATTGTTTATTTGAGTCAGAGTCTTGTTAAGTTGTTAAATTGCCCAGGTTGGGAGCAAACTTGGGATCCTCCTGCTTGGGATCCTCCTGAAGCACTAGGATTTCAGGCCTGTGCCACCAGGTTTGGCAAACCTACCTATTCAAAGGCTACCATTCAGCTCCCTCCTAGGCATGGTATATTATTATACAACTCTAGTTTTGTGTTTTTAAAGATTTTTATATTGAAAAAATATATTAAAACATATTTTGGCTTAAAGAACATTACCTTTCACCTGACTTGGGACACAGCAGTTCAATGTCCAGAAAAGGTTGGTAGAAGCATGGCTGCCCAGTCCCACCCCTTGGCAAGAAGATGTCAGTGGCCCAGCCCAGGGAACCACTGTGAACAGCACCCTTACTCCTGCAGGCCTCAAGGACCCTAGCAATGAAGTGTTCCACTGCTTTCCAAGTGCTGCTTTTCAAGATCCCAACTTCAGCTGAGTCAGTCCTCAGGAATCCCACACTGAAGTGGCCAAAAAACTTCTCTTGGCTTCAATGTTATCTTCTTAGACTTGGGAAACTGAGGCAGCTTAGCAGATATTCCCAAGGAATCCTTAGTGCAGAAACACAAGGTAAAAAGTACATCCTTTAGTATTACTGTGGCTCTAAATCCCTGTCTGGACCTCCTAATTGTGATAGGTAGGGGCCAACATGGTCACTACGTAGAGTTCTATAAGTTGTGCACAATTCTCTTTTTATATTGTCTTTACCATAGTCTCATTTCTTTTCCTTCAAACCATTCTCATTTTTACAGCCATAGAGAATTCCAGTCCTGGACATGAGACCAGGAAGAAGCCCCAGATCTGAACAGCTACAGCCTCTACATGGGCTGACATAACTTACAGCCTGCTCAGGGTCAGCCAGGTTCCCTCTGCCAGCAGAGGAGCAAGTCAGAAACAGGGGCCAAATGGAAGCCGAGATGGAGGCCCTAGGTCTGTTTGTGGTCGGGAGGGTTGAGCGACAGATAAAAAGGAGCAGATCCTGTGAATAAGAGACAGAGACTCCCCACAGGCACAGGGAAACATCAGAGGGGGCTGGGGGACATAGCTCAGCAGTTAGAGTGTTTGCCTAGCATATGCAAGGCCCCAGGCTCAATCGTCAGCACCACATAAAAATAGCCAGGCATGATGGTACATGCCTGTAATCCCAGCACTCAGGAGGTTAAGGCAAGAGGATTGCCGTGAGTTCAGGATCAGCCCTGTCTCAAAAAGAGTTAGAGAGAGAGAATAGCAGAAAGACCCAGCATCTGCTGAGACATGGGCACCAGGCCCCAGAGCAGCCCTCAGTGGAAGCCCAGGCACAATTACAACAGACCCCCTTGTTTTCAACATAGTTTTATTAGGTCTTTCAGCATCCAATGAGTCCACACCCAGCAGTGTGCCCTCCACTCCACAGTAGCTGGATTGCCCCAATTGTAGGCCTGTTCCTGGAGATTACAGCCTGATCTCACAGGAAAACACGCAGGACACATCCACTTACAACTGGAACAGGAAGTACACTTGGAAGCCCACCAGCTGGAAGATCACTAAGCTTATCAAACTCTGCAGAACACCTAGCCTGAAATCCTGACTATGGAGGTCAAGGGCAGCAGTGGCTGGGTGGGGTGGCTCTCCTAGGGGAGCAAAGAAGGAAGCCCTCGTCTGCCTCCAGCTCCCACCTCCTGATGTCCTTTCCATTTTTTGTCTTTTTCTTTTCTTTTTTTTTCCCTCCCTGCTCAGTCCCCAGCCCCAGCCTCAAACTGCCTGCCATGGTATTAGGGATTGAGCTCAGCCCATTTTTATTTTGAGACAGGATCTCAGTAAGTTTCTCAGTTGCGTAGTGTGGGCTTGAATTTGTGATCTTCCTGCCTCAGCCTCCCAGCGTGCTGAGATTACAGGCCTGTATCACTGTGCCTGGCTTCCCTTGTTTTCGATGAGCACTCGCTGTCCCTTGGCTGTCTTCCCTTTCAGATCTTCTCTGATTGATTGCTCCCCACTAACCATGCAAGTGATAAAAAATCAAACAGAACATCACAGTCCTTCCCCATCATATCTATGTTACGGTTTGGATATGGAAGTTCGCCCAGTCAATGGCAAGGAACCCACTTATCTCCTGTGCTGCTAGGAAGTGGGTCCTGGTGGGAAAGGGTGGATGACTGGCTCTTCACCTAGAAGGGTATACAGGAGCTCCTCTCTCTCTCTCTCTCTCTCTCTCTCTCTCTCTCTCTCTCTCTCTCTCTCTCTCTCTCTGCTTCCTGCTTCCATGAACGACTTTTCTTTCATGAGGCCTTCCACCATGCCCTGTCACCATTACTGACTGCCCATGAATAGACTGAGACCTCCTGAAACTGTGAGCTAAAATAAACCTTCCCTTTCTTAAGTTGTGGATATCAGATATTGTGTCCCAGAAATGAGAACATGATTAAGACAATCTATGATGAATAATTTTTTTAATTCCTTCCTAGAAGGAGAGGGGGGGAAAGTCAAAGGAAAAAGAAGACACGGGCTCTTTGTCTGAGAGTAGCCAGGTAGAGGTTGGTCAAAAATGCGCATAATATATCATAACCCAACCCCATGTTGGAAAATGTAAAATTAATCCAAAGTGTCAACCGTGGAGCCAAATGAATGTTGGCTGCTCAGCTGACCCATGACTCTCTCAGGTTCTCAGGTGGGGGATGGAGCTTGTGGGAGGCTGAGGTGGAATTTTATCTAAGACAGCAGAGACAGAGAAAGATGGAGAAATTATATATTAACTTAGAGGTGTGACTCAGACACCACAACTCAGGTTTCAGTGACGTCAGGCGTGTGTCACTGGACACAGCCTCTCTGGCCTTCTCCGCACCCTCACAGAGTGGACACTTACTTATCTTTGTGACTTCTATACAAAGCTTTTTCCACACTTCCCGCACAATTTCTCCTTTCTCTGAATCTTGACCTTCACTGTCCTTGGAGGTGTGCCCTTTTTCTGGCTGCTATGTGGGGAGGAGAGTGAGATCCTCCTCAAGGCCTCTCACTTCTAGTTAGTAACAGTGGCTAGCTGGAGCATCTGTATTGGTCCAAAATCACATGTGGGCGTCCATAGCAGAATCCTGCGCGCCAAGCCAAAGAAAGTACTCTAAAACAAAAAGCAAACAGTTTCATCTGTCAGAATCAAAACTTGTGTATCTAACCTGCCGAACTGTGAAATTGGCCTCTAGATTCTAACTCTGTGTGACTGACAACATCATAAATCAACAGATGGTAATTTACTTGTTTTCTTTTCTCACATATAAATGCTGAGAGTATTTATTTTATTACACAGTAAAAAGCTCTTATACTTAACCAACAATCAGTCCATAAATTGGTACCCATTAATATCTTTTTTTCTTAAAAACAAAAAATGTACATCCATTTATTTTAAATTTTTGGTTTTTAGCCAATGGCATAGGACTATATAATCCCAGCACTGTAGAAGACTGAGGCAGGAGGATTGCAAGTTCAAGTCAAGCCTAAGCAATTTAGCAACTTAGTGAGACCCTATCTTAAAATAAAAATAAAACATGAACTAGGGTTGTAGTTCAGTACGAAGATCTTGAGCTTAATTCCAAGTACCACAAAATAAAATGAAATAACAAAAATAAATGTACAATGTTCTTTATTTGGTTTTATTTGCATTCAGGATTGATGCAGTTACATGTATCTCTCATAAAAACTAAGTAGATAATCGGTGAGTACATGAATAAATAGTTCAAGATGAGAGATTAGTTTGTTTGCATACATTTTTAGATGATAAACTCCTCTGAGAATATGGTTGGGAAATCAGTGGCAACTGAGGAAATGTCTTCATTACAGGGAGCCACCTGTCTTTTTTATCGCTTATTACTAATTGCTAGTTATCCTCTGAGGAGAAATCCTTGTTAAGATCAAAGATCGAATCCTCTGAACCTGCTCCATGGGCAGGAAAAAGATTTTGTTTGGCCGGCAACATCCACCTTTGCTATAGGCCCAGTTTAGCTCGATGTCTTTATTTTATGGGTTACAAACAGAAGCCACAGAAGTTAAGAAACTCAGCAAAAGGCATAAGATGAATCATAGTGGAGATTGTAAAGTAAGCAGGAACTTGTTGGATAAAAATTTTCCCCTTTAAACTGGGTCCTGTGGCACAGCCTGTAATTACCGGACTCTGTGAGGTTAAAGCAGGAATCTCACAAGTTCAAGCCTAGTCTCAAAAAAGTTCAAGACACTGCCTCAAAATAAAAAATGGGATGGGAACGTAGCTCAGAGCAAAGGCCCTGGGTTTCAATCCCCAGCACCACAACAAAACAAAACAAAACAAAACACCTCCACTTTGCCCCCAGCAACCAGTTGTTCTAAGGGCTTGTCCTCAAACACTTCTCAAATACTACAGATGTGCTAACTGGACTAATGTTGCCTACGTATCATGCATCAAGAGTCCTTTGATTTTTCTTCATGTCCCTAATATTTAAGTCCTTCTCAATCCATCCTCTTTGTCTTGGAACACCACTGGAGAATTCTGCAAATATGACATGCCACTATAAAACTTAGGCCCGTTGGTGATCCCAGCAGGTGGCCACAGTGTGCTTCTGGCCTTGACTCTTTCCCCCACCTGTCCAGCAGACCCCTGCTTACCCTTCAGACCAGCCGAATCATGGCCTCCCCTGGATGCTTCCTTAGCTCTTCCTGTCCACACCCATCGCTCCACAGCAAGAACCATCCTGTCTCCCCCAGATCTGCCTGCACCTCTCCCAGGGTTCCACAAAGAGTCTCTCTGGGAACTTTCATGGATAACTGGTAGGTGGGCCTGGGGCAATCTGCACAACCATCACAGGATGCCAGGGCACCTGGTCACTAGGCAGGAATTTCAGACAGGGGATTTTCCTTCTGTTTTTTCTCTTCTTTAAAAAATAAGCAACATGTTGGTAGGCCTGGTGGCACAGGCCTGCAATCCCAGCCTCCTGAGAGGCTGAGGCAAGAAGATCTCAAGATTGACCTTAATCTGGGCAACTTAGACCCTGTCACAACATCAGAAGCAAAGAAAACGGGCTGGAGATATAGCATAGTGTAAAGGTTCTGGGTTCCACCCCCAAGCACCACTAAATAAATAGACAAAAACAAAAAACCACACACACACACGCACAATAACTAGATGGGAATAGTGGCACACATCTGTAATCCCAGCACTCTGAAAAGCCAAGGCAGAAGGGTTGCAAGTTCTAGCCCAGTCTGGGCAACTTAGAAACTTGGCTAGACTCTGTCTGAAAATAAAAAGGGCTGGGTACATGGTTCGATCTGTGGGCCCTGGGTGTAATCCACAGTACCACAGACACAATCGCACACGTGTGTGTGTGCACACACCCCAAAGCAAAACAAAACTGATGCGTGCCTCGGAATACAACCTAAACACATAACTTAAAATGCAGAAAGTAGAAACTTCCGGCACGCAGCTTTTTATCTAAGCATGTTTTACAGAAGAGAAAGAAAAAAAAAAAAAAAACCACAGAGACATAATTCACAATGATGTATGGGTATGATGAGTTTTGATACAGCCGCCTGAAATGATGTTTGGGAGAAGTTTTTAATGTCATGAGAAAATGCTTCTGATGTGATGAGAAGAGGGAAACAAAATGAAATGTGTATATGCAGTAATGTTTCACCCACATAAAGTACTCATTGAAAGAAGACTGGGGAGCAGAATGGATGATGGGATGAGACTTACGGGCATATTTTTCTGCCTTTTAATACTTTCTTTTCTTTTTTCTCTCTGTCTCCCTCTCTTTAATTTTGAGACAGGTTCTCACCAAGTCACTAGATTGCCCAAGCTGGACTCAAACTTGTGATCTTCCTGCTTCAGCATCTCAGAGGGCTAGGATTAGAGGCCTACTCCATCATGCTGAGCTTAAAATGCATAACTCTTCAGATGAATTTTTACATTAAAAGTTAACGAAGTTCTCTATATGCACACTTCTATATTTCTATCTTCTAATATCCACATATTCAGTGTGCCCAAAACTTCCCTCCTGCCTCTAGACAGCACCCACCTCCCACCTGCATTATGACTTTTATCGGTGTAGATTACTCTCTTCCGTTAGTGAACTTTGTATGTGTGATCACACAAAATATATCTCCCCTTTTGTTTTCTTTTCCTTAGAAGGGATCTTGATACATTTCCCAGGTTGGTACGGAGATCCACATGACCCGCCCACCTCAGCTCTCCAGCGATGAGACTGTGAACACACACCGTGCACACCTGCTCAGTGCACCTGCTCCATGTTTTTTGCTTGTTTGTTCATGATGAGATCTTGCTATATTCCCAGGATTGGCCTTGAACTCGTTATTTTTCTTCCCCAGCCTCCAGAACATCTGGGTTTACAAGCATGGGCCACTGGACCTGGCTCACAATATGTTCTTTAGTGATAGCTGCCTTTTTTTCACTCAATCCAATGTTTCTGAAAGTCTTGCTCTGTCAATCACATAAATGGCTTATTCCTTTTTACTGCTGGGTAGTATTCCATTGTGTCATTACACCACAATTTGGTTACCATTCTCTGAGAGATACTTGGTTGCTTCCAGTTTTAAGCTAGTATGAACAAAGCTGCTGGCATTCATGCACAAGTATTTTGTGCACATATGCATTCACCAAGAGGCGTGAGAGTATGAGAGTGTGTAGTTATCTGTCAATATCTACAGAGAATTTGTGTTGTTATGTGTCCCTGGACACTGATCTCTGGAGGTTCAAGTCCTTTACATAAAATGGCCTAAAATCTGTGTGCATCCTTTACTACAGCTGAAATGACCTCTAGATAACTCATAATACCTACTACAATGTTAATGCTGTGTACATAGCTGTTATAGTATATTGTCGAGGAAATAATGACAGAAAAAAGTTTTCACATACTCAGTACAGATACAATTTTTTTGAGACTCCATTGGCTAGAGGCAAGGATGTGTCATCCACGCATGGAGGCCAATTGCACACACCCAGAAGTGGCACTGCCCAGATGTACAGGGGTAGATTCATGTTCCTATTTTTCAGACGTGACTAAGAGCTTCCACAAGGGTGGCACCATGTCAGCCTCTCGCCTGCAGTGTCTGAGTGCCCCAGGTCCTTCGTGTCCTTGGCGAATGTCTTTTGAGTTTTATTGTTCTACTGTATCTTTAGCGGTATCTCATTGTGGTTTCCATTTGTATTTTCCTGGCACTAATGATTTTGAGGACTTTTTCACACACATAGAGCCCTTCAATTAGAACTGTCCTGTTACTGGTATATAGAGGATTTAAAAAAAAAATATGTAAGGTGCTCTTTGACTTACCCTGGGGTTTCAACTCATAAAACCCATTGTAAATGGAAAATATTGTAAGCCAAAAATGTATTTAATACACCTTATGGGCTGAACGGCGCGGTAGTAAAATTACTTCTCTGCAGACAATGGGCTGTTTCCCTCAGCACTGAACTTGAGTGGAAGCCAAGCTGACTGTTGCACCCCAGCATCACAGGAGAGGGTTCCACACATACAGCAAGCCTGCAAAAGGATGCACATTCACAAGCAAAGAACGACTTCTACTGAGCACATACTGTTTTTACATCATTGTAAAGCAGGAAAATTGAAGTTGAACCATCATATGTTGGGGACCATCTATATTTTTCGATGTACATCTTTTGTCAAATGTACAGCCAGGCATCCTACAGTGACAGAAAAAAAAATTGAGGAATGTGTCCTCAATTCTATCCTTGCCTTACCATCTTTCCCAGACTTTAATGGGACAAGCTGGTCACTCCTGTGGGCCCTTAATGCAATCAAGAGATCTAGTGGTTCAGTCTACAACCAGAAACAATTTTTGATTTATAAGTGTGGGGAATACATGCTCAAATAACAATAAAAGTACAACATAGCACATGCAGAAGCCAGCTGGCCATTACAATTAATTATTATGTGCATCCATGACTGTGTGTGCTGTCCTTGTGCATGAGGTCTCTTTACACCACCTTCACCACAAACCTCTGGGTCACACACTGCACAGTGACACTGGAACAGCTGTGATGTCACCAGGTGATAGAAACCTTCCAGCTCCATTTTAATCTCATGAGATTACCAGTGTACTTTGTGGTCTGTCGTTGACTCAAATGTCATTAAGTTCATGTAACTGTTATTTTCTCCAAGCCTCCAACACCTTTTTCTTTTATTTTCCTTCTTTCACTTGTTGGTTTGTTTGAGGTACTGGGGATTGAGCCCAGTGCCTTACCACTGAGCTACTCCAGCTCATTTTTTATTTTCAATTTTGAGACAAGGTCTTTCTAAATCATTGCATTATTCCAGCTGGGCTTAGACTTGTGACCTTCCTGCTTCAGCCTCCCAGAGCGCTGGGATTACAGGTATCTGCCACTGGACCTGGCTCATTTTCTTAGCGATATCTTCTTACGGGAACAGGTTTTTCATTTTGCTGAAGACCAATATTCACTTTTGTATTCTCTGTCTTTTGTGACTTATCTAAGAAAAGTTTTCCTGCCCCAGATTCATGAAAATATTTTTCTGTGGTTTTTTCCCAGAAAAATTAGAGTTTTAGTTTTCATATTTAAGTTTGTGATCATTTCCTTTTCAAATCATAGAGAGAGAAAGAATTTAGTCATAAGCAAAGACAAGGAAACATTAGACTGCTCATGAGTTTATCCACCATCAGGCTGGGGAGAGCTGGAGTATATGATTTTCACAGGTGCGACTTTACCCAGGTGAGGGAGCAAGCATTTTAGGTGTTCTGACTTGATAGAACATTCTGATCCGACTGGACTCCACGGATGAGTCACTCTTGGACTTTGTTGTGCATAGTTTTGGGAGATTTAAGAAGTTGGGGGGAGAATGAGAAGATGAAGAAGTATAGAAGGTCTATGAGCACCAATGACCCCTCAATGTGCTCAAGTCAGACCTAATTCTTCCGCAGCTAGTGAGAGCTCTAGAGAGACTCGGGGGCCTGACCGCCCCACACAAAGAGACCCCCAGAGCCAGGAGGCACAGAGCAGAGGCTGAGTGAGGCTATCAGGTAGAATCACATCATTAGATTTTGCTGTTTTGCTTTCTCATGCTAGGGATAAAAGCCAAGGCATTGATCATGTTGGCAAGCACCCAGCCATGGAGCTGCCTCACATTCCCAGCCCCACATGGTTAGTTATAATGAGCTGGCATGTGCCAAGCATAGTGGCGTGAGAATCCAAGCACTTAGAAGGCTGAGGCAGGAGCGTGGCCATGAGTTAGAGACCAGCCTGGATCATAGCGTAGACTTTGTCTCCAAAAAAAGAGCTAGTACAAATATAGATATTAGTCATGTATATTTATTTCCAACCTTGATACGAAGAAAGATGCATATAAAATTAAGGGCCCCAAATTCCTAAATCCTCTCTGGTAGTTAATGGAGCAGCTGTTACTCAAATGAGTTTGCCAAGGGAAGTCTTTTTGATCCTGACTTCCTGACTTCCACATTGGTCTTTTTTTTTTTTTTTTCTCTCCTTTCCAGTGATGTAAGAGATGGAGTTCAGGGCCTTCATACTGAGCAACATCCTCAATTCACTGTGTGTGTGTGTGTGTGTGTGTGTGTGTGTGTGTGTGTGTAGTTTCAAGACAGGATCTTGCCAAGTTACCCCGGCTGGGCTTAAACTTGCAATCCTCCTACCTAAGTCTGCCCCAGTGCCTAGATTACATGTCTGTACCACTGGGTACGTTGGTTTCTGGTGAGCTAGACTGGATTTTCTGTGTTAGGTGGTCTTATCTTGCTCTTCTGGCCTAAGGTTCACATGTTTAAAGCAACAGTGTAATTTCTTTGGCTTCTCTTCTAGTCCAGAAAAGACAAATACACGGCAGGTATTTGTCCCAGTTCTGTAATGATTGGTGGCTGTAGTGAATACAGCAGTTTGCTACCAAGTACTTCTCTGTGCTCCAGCTCTCAGTCCCTGCTGCCAGGACTGATGGCCATTCATGGCTCATGACTGCATCTTTCTTCAGGAATGGTAATGATCAAAGGGACTGCCTTCCTCAAGGTTATAGCCTTCCATGGGCAATATTGAAACGAGTCGGGCAAGGGCATAGAGCTACATCCTGACACGTGCTGCTTTTGGGACATCCCAGCCCCAGATATCTCCATGAGTTTGGCTAAGGCCTTTGTCACAACTGCAGTGTCTTGTCTGTTCCCTTCATTTCCTTACAAATGCTCTCTTCTCAAGGTGCTCCCTCCTAAATAAATCACTGCAAGCTATTCTCAAATCTCAAAATCCTCTTCTGAGGAACCTACCTAAAAGAGTGACAATGTTAGAATCCATCATTGGGTAACTATATTACTTGATCTTTTTGTGCTGAGCCTGGATTTTTATTTTATTTTATTTTATTTTGTTTTGACATTGAGATAGAAACTCAGGACCTTTACACTGAGCCACATCCCCAGCCCATTTTTATTTTTTATTTTGAGGAAAGATCTCACTAAGTTGCCCAGGCTGGGCTCAAACTTGCCATCTTTCCACCTCAGCCTCTCAAAGTACTGAGATTATAGGCCGGCATGCCCTGGATACCACCAGGCCTGGCGTGAGCCTGGATGTATCGCCAAGACACTGCAAAAAGAAAGCTGAAATGATAAGCAAGTTGAAACCCATCTTTCATCCTGCTCCAAGCCCTCATTTCAGTGTCATTCTGGTCTATCTTGGTGTTCTGGTGGCAAGAAGAGACAAGGAGAGACATGCCCGAGGAAAAATGCATGGAGGAAACAAAGGAGCAACTTGGATCCAAATACTTGAGCAGAGCCAATCTATTTATCTCCAGTTATCTGAAGGGTCCCTGGGGTGGGAGGCAGGCCTGGCCATCAATTGTGTAGAGGAAACCAGCCTATCGAGAACAGGACCTGCCCCTTTCTCTCTGCAGCTTTGTGGGTCTATTGTCAAACCCGATTTCTACCTCCTGAAGCCAGTGTCACAAATGCATCCTTGGCCATGACATGTCTCCCAGATCTTCCAGCTTCTCTGTTAAGTCCAGCATGACTGAAAAATCTGGTGACTGTCTATCTGGAGATGAGATGCTCTCTAGGCAGTAGCTCTGTCACTTATAAAATGAAGGAAACAGCCTGGCTTTGTGCCGTAGGTCTGTCATCCCAGTGCTCTAGGAGGTTGAGGCAGGTGATATCTCAAGTTCAAGTCCAGCCTGGCAACTTAGTGTCTTAGCAAGACCTTGTCTCCAAATCAAAAATAAAAGTGGGCTGGAGCTATTGTGAAGATCCAAGACTTGATCTTCAGAACAAAAAAGAAAAAAGGAAGGAATGAAGAAAAAGAGGAGGAAGGAATGGACTTAAAAGATGTCTAAAAGGCACCTTTCGTCTACTGCATGTTTCTGTGCATAGAAACCAGGCTGACCCTGGTAAATAAATTTGCTTTTGGTGACCACAGTGCTGTTGCTTCTCACTTGGCCTCTGTCTGATCTCTGTGGCAGAAGAGATGCAGAAAGAAACATGAAAGAGGCCGAGGACATGGGAACATGAGGAGAGATGACAGCACCGTGGTGGCCCAGTGCTGGTGTGAGCATGAGGCTCAGGACAGACATACCTCTCCCAGGGCTCATGGGACAGACATTTCTCTCTCTTGGCTTGACATTAGAAACCTGAATATTTCTCTGTGTCTCTAGGAAAAACAAAGAATCTGTTTGTTCCCTTATTCTCACATCACAACACAGACTTTGTGTGTGTGTGCACGTGTGTGTGTGTGTGTGTGTGTGTGTGTGCGCGCGCGCGCGTTCACGTACACATGCGTATATAGTACTGGGGATCTAGCCCAGGGCCTTCATACTGAGTTGCATCCCTCAGCCCGTTTTTAATTTTTGATTTTAAGACAGAATCTCACTAAGTCACTGGGTTGCCCAGGCTGAGCTCTTCCTGCCTCAGCCTCCTGGAGTGCTGGAGTTATAGGCCTGTACTACTACGCCCAGCTTCAACGGACTCCTGACATCAGACATGTGAGAATTTCTGCCCACCATCATTTCTGCAGCGGACACAGCTGGCATCCTCTGAGTAACTTCAGTTCTGACACCATCAACCTGGAGATAGCATCAGAGACTGCAGACTGAGGGCTCATTCCCTGGGACTGTCCCCCCACCTCAGATGATAGACACAAGCCCCCGCCTCATTGTCCTCACTGTGCTTCTGGCCAGCCAGCTGTAGATCAGAGTTCCCACAGCCTCCTCCTTGGAGTCCATTAATCTGCTCGAGCAGCTCACAGAGCCCAGGGAAACACAATTCCCACCTTATGGTGAAGGATGTTACACATGCTGCGAATGAAGGGGTGCACATGGTGAGGAGCCGGGTGGGGGCCGGAGCTCTCATGTCCTGTCCAGCCTGCCCTCCAGGAACCTCTATGTGTTCAGTTATTCAGAAGCTTCCTGGCCTTTCTCCTTTTAAATTTCTATGGAGACCTCACTGCATAGATATGCTTGCTAACAGGCTAGGCAAGGAAATTCCCGAGGCCTAGCTGTGGGCATTCATGGTGGCCTTCCTGGGCAACATTCCTTTCCTCAGAGTGTCAGGTGGGGCAGGACCTCTCCAGAATGAGGAAGATCTTCAGTCCAATGGTGAGACAAGGCATGCCAGAGAATTTCTTTCTGGCCAGCTAAAGGCAGGGGAAGATTAGAGTTTCATGATCTGCCTTGGGGAAGGAGTTAGAAAAGAGAAACTGAAGGTCAGTACACACACACGCACCCACGCTACCTCAGTATAGGACCTGGATTAAATCTTTCATTGTTTTTTTACTTGTTTCTGAAGCTATAAGATGGAATATATTTCTAATCACATTTTGGTTGCAATGCCACAAACACAATAGAAAAATATCGATTTCCCTCCAGGAGAAAAGATCTTCAGGAAGAAAAGTAATCTTTTCTATAGAGAAAAGTCCTCAGAAAGAAAAACATTTCTAAAAACTGATTTATGTGTGTTTTTCTGATAAGAGAGCTGTCTTGGCGTATGATCACCCTCTTCCGAGGGCCCCAAACTGAAAAGTCATACACACACACAGACACACACACAGACACTGCAACACTCAATCAGCTCTTTAGTGCTGTCCCATCAGATGAAGAGATGCAGACAAGACTGATCTTGAGCATGCCAGTAAATGGCTGTAGTTTGCATAACTTCCAAACCACCCAACCCACACCTAGGGCCTCCCCAGGGGGCCTGATAAGTAGTAAAATTGAGGAAGAAAATTTCAAGTGTGTTTCATACATTGTGTCACAAAATAATTGGTTCCAACTAGATGGCTGCGACTTTATGGTCCCACTGAGGAGTGAGCATGGAGGAGGACAAGGGATGCCTGCTGGTGGGCAGGGCCTCAGACAGCAGTGGCTTGCTGTGCTTGGAAAGAGGGACTTCCAGAGGAAAGACTCTACATCTATCCCTTGAGTAATGGCTAATGATTGGGCCAAACAGCAAAAGGAGCCAGGGGAAATCAAAACAATATAAAGAATAGGAGAAATTTTACAAAAACAAAACTAGTAGTAGTATCTTTGGAACCGTAAGAGAAAACAAGAACAGGATGCTAAGAAAAAAGGACAAAATTTAAGAAAGAGTTCTTGGAAATAAAATAAATAAGACAACAATTTTAAAACCCAGTGGAGTGGCAGCCATTCAGGAGACTGAGACAGGAGAATTACTGTGAGTTCAAGGCCAGCCTGTGAGTTCAGGACCAAGATGGTCTACAGAGTGAGACACTGCCTGAGAAAAAAAAAGAAAAGAAAAGAAAAAAAAAAGAACTACAACAAATAGAAGAAGAAAAGAAAGAAGGAAAACTCAGCAAAAATCCAGCAAATAGGTATTCCATAAAGAGAGATTGGGAAAATGAAAGCAGAAAGTGACCTGAAAAATAACAAAAGAATGTTTCACCAATTGCATTACTGTATTAGTTTAGGTTCTTTCAAAAACAGAATTTACAGATTTGTAATCACAAAAAGGTCTATTAGGAAGGCTGACAAATCCAAGGCTAGAGGTGGTCCAAGATGGCTGCTCAGCCGTGAAGTAGATCTTCCATCTGGGACTGCCAGAAAGCCGATGAGGTGAGGATCTACTGTAGATCTCAGGTGAAGACCGAAGCCTGAAGATGGGCGACTGAAGAGCAGCGACAGGCAGACAGGCAAGTCGAGACTGGTGCTGAAGATGTGCAGTGTGTAGCAAGTCAGTATCCATAGACAATTGCGAAGGCGAGAGCTTTCCCAGAAGAAGAAGCTGTAGCAATCTTCCCTCTTCTTTCCTTTCATACCCTTGGAGTTCCAGTTGGCCCTCCCACATCTGGTGGGTGCTCTTCTCTCATTGGCCAGCCCACAAATCACTCACACTCTAATCCAGACCAGTTCTTGATTCCCAATCTAGGGTGATCAACAAATCCTAATCCTAATGGAGGTGTGAACATAATCCATACAAGTTGACATAATCCCTTCAACGGACACAATTACGTAATTTTCAGATTTAAAGGGACAGATAAATTCAACATGACAATGAAGAAGATTATAATAGTAATAATAATATTAAGGTGCATTATGAATTTTCAGAAACTGAAATGAAGGGCAGATTTAATTGCCTTGGCTAATGACCGCCTAAGATGTTCCTTGTGAGGATTGACACAACCACAAGGAGGTCTGGGGCCTACGTCCTCTTCTTTAATCAGAAATCGTCATTGTTTTCCATCCATTTGCCCTTTGAGTTCTGCTTCTGCTCTCCCTACATGAGCCAGACCCCTTCCCCCCTCTTTTTGGTGACAAAAAACTGCCAGATTCAGGAAATTCATTAACAGAGCAGAACTCTCAAAGGGGAAGTCCGGAGGCCAGCTGCGTCTTGGGCTGGGCTAATGCAGATGATAGACCTCAGCCCACTCATGTGTTTGAAGTTCATAACTCAATTGGAATATAAAGGTGTCTTTCTTTTGCAAGGCTAGTTTCCAAACTCTCTCATGAAAAGGGTAGGAAATATTGCTATCCATTCTTCCATTCCTCCCCAAGCAAATGGCATTCCTGCACCCTGAACAGACTGGGCTCTGTGTGATAAATAGCCCAGTGTTCCTGGGAGCAGTGGATGGCACTGCTGTCCCATGCCCAGTGTGAGCTGGCCGTCCCTCCTTCTCACAGCCTCTGACTAGGCTGCAGAGTGTTTGAGACCCAGACAACGGCACGACAGGGCTTAGTGCCACCATCCTCGCCTTCCAGCCCTTCTTTATGATGACATAAGGAGCAGGGGCCAGCCATCCAGGAGATATTCTGGAGAAGGCAGGGAATGCCCACTGGCCCTTCCAGCCCTTCCTGGACTTCTGTGCTGACAGTTCCGGCACTGACTTCTTGATTATTTCTATTCCCAAAGGACTCAGCTGCGTTTCCATTTACAGAGGTGGATACAAGGAAAAGCACACATGTGTACAGGTGGACACATGCACACACAGGTTCACCATAGCTTCAGTTCCTCCAGCTGCTTCCTGATGCGCTCCTGGGAAGCCCTCACCGTCCCCATCATTACCCTGAAGAACAGCAGTCACCAGGGAGTGGGAAACCATCTGCCTTTTCTTTTCTTTTTTCTCTTTCTTTCTTTCTTTCTTTCTTTCTTTCTTTCTTTCTTTCTTTCTTTTATTCCCAGCCTATTTTTATTTTTGATTTTGAGACAGTCACTAAATTGCCCAAGCTGGACTTGAGCTTATGATCCCCCTGCCTCAGCCTCCCTGAGTGTCGAGATTGAAGGCCTGCTCCACTGGGCCTGGTTATATTCTTTACAGGGAACATGTGCATCCAACACCATTCATGTTTGTGTGTTTCTCCATGTAGATATCTACATGTTTTCCTTGTCCTGCTCTTTAGTCATAAAAATTCTATTTAATGAGGACTATTTGCTTGGTGATCCTTAAATAGCCCTCAATGAGAATTTCTTGAGCTCCTATCTCTCAGCCAGGCTCTGAGGGATGAGTCGGTGGCGTTATTGCTTCTGCTCTAGTGTCTTAACATGCCCAAGAAGTTTGGAGTCCACATGGCATGGGTTTGAATGGAGGCGGGAGGGGACTTTTGAAGAAAGACAGTGTGAGGTCTGGGAACAAGGCTCAGAGGTAGAGTGTGTGACTAGCATGCCCAAAGCCCCAAGTTCAATCCCTAGCACACATAGCCCTTAAAAAAACCAAAAAGACAAAAGAGGAATGAGAATACAAACGTAAATTTCCTATGCCAGCTATGTATTTAGAAACAGCATAAACTACTCAAAAAACAAAAGTTATAGAGGCTCATCTAAAACAAGGAGCTGAAGCTGAAGCTTCACACATTTTATAGTAAATTACTAAAAGGAGACATAGTATCTTATCTCAGTTTTACAGAGAGGAAAAACTGATTTTCCTCTTACAATGGCTGTCCTGTGGTCAGGGACTCTAAGCCCAGCATTGCTGGACACATCAGACCCCTAAATGATGAACCATGAGCTGAGGGGTGCGAGTAGAGGAGATGGCTCTTCCCCCATGGGCCTGGCTCACAGGCTGCCCACGCAGCTCTGCTTCCACCCAAACCAGGGGACAACAACCTCCTCCACACAGTTAGGATCATCTTAGGCCTTGAGTTTCATGAGGTTTAGGTCCTTACTATTTGGACACTTCTGACTTTCATTGCAGTTGGATCTGAGTTATTTAATCCTTACCTCATTTTTCTAAAGGAAGAAAGTGATTAGACTAAGACTGCTCTAAAAAATGTGTGTTAGGGAGACATTTATATTGATCAGTCAAAAGGTAGGTAGGTAGGTAGATGGATAGGTAGATGGATAATACTGGGAAATGCTGGATGACTGGCAGGCATGTTGTATTATAGTTTGGATAATGTGCATTTTCCCATTTATTTGTTTGTTTTGCTTTGCAGTACTGGGGATCAAGCCATGTGCCTTCACACCAAACCACATTCCCAGCCCTTTTATTTTGAAGCAGACTTTTGCTACGTCACTAAGTTGCCTAGGCTGGGTTTCAACTTGCAGTCCTGCTGCCTCAGCCTCCTAGAGTGCTGAGATTTGTAACTCTGAACCACCAGGTCCAGTTCCATGTGGTTTTTATAAAGGCTTAGTCACCAAACTATTGTACTATTGGGAAGTGGTAGAACTTTTAAGAGGTGGAGCCAAGTGGAAGAAATTTGGAAGGGTGTCCCTGAAGAGGATGTTGGAAGCTCGTCTTTACTTCTCTTTCACTCTTCCCAGCAGCCATGAAGTGAACCATGTGCTTCCACAGGCCCCAGAGCAACAGTCCAACTGACCAAGGATGAAAACCTTTAGAAAACTGTGAGTTCACATAAACCTTTTCTCTAAGTTGATCGCCTCAGGTATTTTGTCACCACAATGGAAGCTGACTAACACACAACTAGTGCTGTCCTCACTACTGACCTATTCAGGAACTTCATGTTGCTAATGTACGTAGTTGTTTTCCAAGAGGGAATTTCAGCATTCAGCTTTTCCAAAACACGTTCCATTTACTTAATAATCATTTATTTACTATACACCAGACTCTGTTCTAGAAGTTGGGAATCTAGCACTAAATGAACAACAGGGACACAGAAATCTTTTTTCCTCCCCCAGATGATCATGCCAGGCCAGTGTCTCATGACTCGGCTTTGCTCCCTTCTTCCACTTTCTCCTTTTTTCTCCATCACCTTTCACATTTTTTTGTTATCTTGTTACCACAGCTGTGACTCGTGTGTTACCAGAGCTCTTGTTTGTGCTACGTTCTGCCACAAAGACTGTCAGATGGTTCCTGATGGTGAGGGTGATGATGATAATTAGCATATATTATATTTCCTTCTCACCTTCACTACTTCATCAAGTATTTCTCCATAAATCTGAGAAAGGATCTATAGAATCTGCCCAAGGCCACCAACTTAAAAAACTGATCTGGAATTTCAATTCTTACCTCTCTGGATCTCAATTTCATTCTTGTTATACTTTACTAGGCTGTACTGAGTCCTCTAATCTGAGATCCTCTGCTACTAATAGTCTATTTTCTGATCCAATTCAGTCTCGGTATTTCTCAAAAAGAAACTTCCAACAAGACTGGTACATATCTTACATGGGACATTCTCCCACTGGAGCCTGCTCAGACAAGACAGAGCAGGCCTCGCTAGGCCTTTGCCCTGCGTGTTCCTCTCTCTCCCATCTTGCCAATTTGAGTGTTCACTGGCATTTTTCATACTATTCTACGCGTTTGAGAGCATGAGTTTTTAAAAGCAAATGTCTTGCATGGTTTTTTGTTACTAGTGGCCTTGGGCATCTGTGTTGCATTTTTGGAAGATTATTTGGCTACCTGTCAAATATTATATTCCAGTTCTTTGATTCATTGAGATTACTTCTGGGAACTGATCACTAGAGAAATGCATTTTTGAAAAGTGACATAGAAGAGAGAAGAATGGTAATCAGTAGGTGCTAGGAAGGTAGAGAGAAGGGGTTGATGGGGGAGTTGGGTAATAAGCACCAACACTGGAGGAGAAATTCATTCTGATGTGCTGTAATAGCCCAAGAGAGTGACTATGCTTCCCAACAATTTATCTTTCATAAAGAACTCAGAGATAGGAGTTCGAAGCTTCCTAACAGAAAAAAAATTATAGGGCTAGAGGAACAGCACAGCAGTTGGAGCACTTGCCTAGCAAGCACAAGGCCCTGGATTTGATTCCCCAGCACCACATAAGCTGGGTGTAGTGGTACACACCTGTAATTTCAGCACTTAGGAGGCTGAGGCAGAAGGATTGCTATGAGTTCGAGGCCAGTCTAGGCTAGATAGTGAGTTCAGGACCAACCTGTACTACAGAGTGAGACTCGGTCAAAAGAAAGAAAAGAAAGAAAGAAAGAAAGAAAGAAAGAAAGAAAGAAAGAAAGAAAGAAGAAAGAGAAAAAAAGAAAAGGAAAGAAAAATGTTTGGGTATGAAAGGATCATTAAGGCTAGAGGAATGGCTCGGTGGTTAAAGCACTTGCCTAGCAAGCAGTAAGTACCTGAGTTTGATTCTCCAGCACCACTTAAGCTGGGTGTGGTGGCACACACCTGTAATCCCAGCACTCAGGAGGCTGAGGCAGGAGGATTGCCATAAATCCAAGGGCTGCCTGGGCTCCATAGTGAGTTCAGGATCAGCCTGGCCTACAGAGTGAGGCCTGTCTCAAATAGAAAGAAAGAAAGAAAGAAAGAAAGAAAGAAAGAAAGAAAGAAAGAAAGAGAAAGAAAGAAAGAGTTATTAGTCTGATTTGGTCATATGTTAGGTTTTGACCACTGTGATACAAGTAACTTATAGGAAGGAGATAATTATCTAAACTCAAGGTTTCAAAGATCTTGGTCCATGGGCACCTGGCCCCATTCCTATGGACCTGTGGTGGCACAGAACATCATGGTGGAAACATGAGGTGAACAAGACCTGGTCACATCATCGCAGCTGGGAAGCAAATAGTGAGAGCAGAAGGGCTGAGGTCCTGGTGTCCACTTTCAGGGCATACTCCCAATGGCCTAACTTCCTTCCACTAGGCCCCACCTCTTAAAGGTTCCACTGTATCTCAATAACACCCAGGCTGAAGACCAAGGCTTTGACACAGGGGATTTTGGAGGACATTTAAAAGACAAACCCTTACACGTCATTACATATGGTATATTCCTTTGTACAAATATTTGTCAGTTTTTAATGGATATAAAGCACTAACATCCAGAAGTGGGCAGTAATCAAGTAAATTACATACAAATAATAAAATATTATGTAGCATGTGTGTAGTATGTGTGTTTGCTACTAGAGATCAAGTCTTCACACTGAGAAATATACTCAGTTCACTTTTTTTATGTTTGATTTCAAGACAGTGTCTCACCAAGTTGCTAAGTTGTCCAGGCAGGGCTTGACCTAGAGATCTTCCTTCCTCTACCTCCCAGAGTACTGGGATTAGGAGCCTGCACCATGAGGCCCAGCTTATATAGCTATTAAAATGATAAATGAGATAGTTATGTGGTAACATTGAGAGGGGTGGGAGAGGCAATATGTAACTGTGTAAAATCTTCACACGTGTGTCAACACAGATTGCAAAGGACTTCACAGCTACAATGCACACACCCATTTGATGTTGTGTGCATAGAGATTTTCCATATTCTTTACTAGAATATCTTCTTTATGATGATTTAAAGTTGATGAAATGGCTGAGAATCAAAGGTCCAAGGCAGTTTGTGGAAGGCTGGTCTTTTCATTGATCCTGTCATTTACCTATTGGTTCAGTAGCTCTTCAGGGTGCAGACCCAGCATGAAGCCAGGCAACACTGGCTTGCTTGGTGAATCTTGGGTGTGGATGAACCTGCTGTAGTAGTCAATTTGGCATAAACACTTGAAACAGGTAGTGGAGAATGAAGGGTCAAGAAAAAAGAAATTGAGGGTTGAGTTGCCCATGTTGTAAACCGCAATATCAACTGGATGGAAGTTTTGAAGAGAGGGAGAGAAAAATGAGTGTGGTGAATCAAACATGGTGGTGCAGGCCTACAATCCCAGCACTATGAGAGAGAGAGAAGCAGAAAGATCACAATATTTGGTCGAACCCTGTCTCAAACATACAATAAAGATGGGCTGGGGATGTAGCTCAGACATAAGGCCCTGTGTTCAATCCCCAGGACTGGATAAAATGAAGAAGAGGGAGAAGAAGGGGAAGAATAAGAAAAGAACAAGAACAAGAAGAGAAAGAGTGAGAAGAGTGAGGTAGATTCAGCCTCTCCCTAAAAAATATAAACCTTGCACAATTCTCCCCTCCCTAAATTCTTTTTCAGGTCAGCTCCACCCATGTGTTGCTCATATACATCTTTCTTTGTTCAGTGATGACAGCAGACCTTTTAAATGATGATTAAATGTCTATAAATGACGCGTGAGGATCCAAGTACTCCATGTTCATTAGCGCTGTTAAGCAAACCATTTCCAAGCTCCTTTTCACACAAACACCTCATCATCCATGACCCAAACATGACTGATCTAGCCCCAAGACACTCCAAGCATAGGCTCACCTGCAGGAGACACATCCCAGGCATTCCAAGAGGGTTGTGCACCCTGCACGTCACGGCGTGAAAGGCTTTGGTGAGCTGCACGTCAACAGGTCTCCTGTGAATCATCTCATGCTGGAAACATGTCATGTTCTTGGAATGCTCAGAAAGGATCAATAATAGAACTTTTTACCCAGCCTAGTGGCACAGACCTATAATCTCAGCACTCTGGGAGGCTGAGGAAAGAGGATCACAAGTTTGAGTTTAGCCTGGGCAACTCAAAATCAAAAAATAAAAATAGCCTGGGGATGTAGCTAACTGGGCTTGATCCCTGGGCTTGATTCTCAGTACCACAAAATGGTAATTCAGCTTTCATTTTCAGATAATGCTTGTTTTCTGCAGAACATTAAAAATCCCTGAAGGGGAAAAGAGAGGCAACTGCGATGCACTAATATCACCCTAAACACTGAAGTTCTTGGGCAAAGGCAGGAGGGGTGAACGTTTAACTTAGCTCACATTATCTTTGGCGAAGTTGTGGGGAAGAAGCAATGCTTTTACACTGTTGATGGGATTGCAATCTGGTTCAACTACTAGGGAAAGCAGTTTGGAGATTCCTTAGAAAGAAGAGAGTAGAAATCTCATTTGAGAGCTACAGCTCTTCTGGGCATTTTCTCCAAAGAACTAATGTATTCATATCATAAAGATACATGCATATCCATGTTCATAACAGCACAGTTCAATTCATAACTGCTATATCCTGGAACTAACCCCTGTGTCCAACTGAATAATCCTGATTGTGTGTCTGTGAATAAGGGGCAAGAGGTTGTATTCAACTGAGAAAGAGAGTTGTACTTTTTGCTTTGTCTTGGGTTTTGGTACTAGGGATGGAGGTTAAGCCCTTCACACTTAGTTATATCCCCAAGCCATTTTCTTTTCTATTTTGGTTTCGAACCAGGGTCTCTCTGCATCTCTAAGTTGCCCAGGCTGGACTCGAACTTTCAGTCCTCTTGCTTGAGTATTCTAGAGTGCTGGGATCACAGCCCTGCACCACTGGGCCAGGCAAAGGGCTATTCCTAACAGAGTAAAGAGGCACGGATCCACACCCACCATGTGTGTAGGGAAATGACAGACATGCCCACTGAAAAGCTACAGGAGAGGCAAGTTTGTGTTTAGCCAGGTCCTTCAAGAGTTAGATGTCAAACCAAATTTAAGCATGCCAGAATTTTATGAGGAGGACATGCTTGTGTGTGAGAAAATGGGGAGAAATTGGGGTAAGATTTGAAAACATCATTGCACCACCATGTAAATATGACCAGAAGTGAAGGAGAGAGGGAGGGAAAGTTAGGCAGAAGGGAACTGCAGAAACCTCCCAGGCATTCTAAGAGGGATGTCCATCCCACACATCATGGTGTGAAAGGATTTGGTGGAGAGAAGGCTCAGCAAGGCCACCGAACAGCCCTGATGCCCTGGGCCACTGTGCGAGGCATTCTGTCTGGGGAACAGGCCGACCACAACCCGCAGCCCACAGCCCTGCCACTGGCTGGGAGTCATTGGAGGGAAGGTCTGTCAAAGTTGGAGGTCTGAGAAGCATAGGTTTGTGGCTATATCAAAGTGGCCTACAAATCAAAATACCACTAAGTACTGAGAAGTGAGTGGTTTGTGGTTAAGATATAAATTAAGGGTATGTTGGTGGTTGATGAGAAACAAAAGCCAGAACTGTGCTTTGGGAGAGCAGAGAACTGGTAGTATCTGTTCCTTATCCTAACTGTGAAGATTATCTACCCACATGCTGACTTGACCCATGAAACCAAAACCAAACCGCCACTAGCCAGAGATTTCACTTCAGGAGTTCAGATTCAACAGGGCCCAACTCCAGCAGGCTGAGGCAGGAGATTCACAAGTGAGAGCCCATACTGAACAACTTAACAACTTAGCAAACTCCTGTTTTAAAGTCAAAATAAAGTAATGGGTTGGGGATATAGTTCAGCATGAAGGTCCTGGGTAGAATTCCCACCCCCCAAAAATGTCAATTCTTTGACAAATATGGGCAATTCGTATGGTTTGTATGGTAGCGTCAACACAGGAAGAAGACTAGATTTTAGAAGATGTAGGATTTTAGAATATTTCCCCCAATAAAAAAATAAACACATCTGTCGACCCTACTGCTCTGGATGAAGTATGGGTAAATTTGTGTCTAAGTCTGGAATATTTGCTTTTTTTTTTGCCTAACACTCAGATTATGAAACGCAAGCCAAAATACCAAGCTGAATTAGAGCAACAGAATCATGTGAAACATAGGAGAAAAAAAACAGGAACTTATTAGGTAGTATTTCATAATTAGGAAAAAATGTTTCATAAATTATACTAGAACAACTGGTAGCCATCTGGGAAAAAATGTAAGGTTATAGTCTTACCTCATGGTACATTAGAATCAACTTAGGGACAACTAAGGATTCCAATATTTAAAATAAAAAGTACTGAGGAAGGAATTTTAAACCCTGAGTGGGAAAGGTCTTACAAAATGTGGAACAAGATGCAGAAAAAAAGCCATACAAAAACATAGAAAATCCATGAAAAAATAGAAAAATAAAGTTAATAAAACAAGTAGCTTATGCACAGAAAAAACAAACACCTTAACAAAAGCATGAACAAGAGGCTGGAGGAATGGCTCAGTGGTTAAAGTGCTTGCCTAGCAAGAGCTAAGTCCAGCACTGAGTACCTGAGTTCAAGTCCCAACAGCATCACATAGACTGGGGGTGGTGGTACATGCCTGTAATCAAAGAGAGACCCTGTCTTAAATAAAAAGGCATAAACAATAAACTATAAATGAAAATTTGCAGGTCATATTACAAAGGTCTGCTTTTCCTAAAATATAGAGAGACCCTATTAATCAGTAAAAAAGGCCATTGATCCACTAGAAAAATCACAAAGGAATGGAATATGTTTGAAAAAAAAACTATAAATGATTCCTAATGATGAGAAAATGCCCAACTTCCCCTGAGACTGATGGCATAGCCCTGTAATCCTAGCACTCTGGGAGGCTGAGGCAGGAGGATTGCAAGTTCAACTTGGATGACTTGAGTAACTTGATGATTTAGCAAGACCCTGCCTCAAAAAAGGGGGATTGGAGAGGAAGCTCAGTGCAAACCCCCTGGATTCCAACGCCAGCACAGAGGTCCCAGCAGCAACCACCCCGACCTGCACAACTTCCTTCTCTGGCTCTCTGCTCTGACTCAGTCCCTCTCGCTGCCTCTTGCCCATTCTCTTTATGTGGTACTGGGGATCAAGCCCAGGGCCTTCATACCGAGCTATATCCCCAGCCCGTTTG